>CM056946.1:23362740-23844503 GCA_029856935.1 Cyclocarya paliurus | reverse complement strand
TTGCTTGCATGATTGCTTTGGCATCTCCTTCAAAGATCACCCTTGAGAAACTGAGATCAGTCAGCACATAGCTCCATGGCTCTTCCCAAAACATAAGCTTCGATCAGCTACATAGGGTGGCAGCAAATAGTTATAGCTTGCACACAAGGAAGCCAAAACTTCTCCCTCTGATCTTACTTTTGAGTTGCTTTCAAGCCGTTAAATCTGAATTGGTTGTGAGGATTTTGGAAGACCTGAAGCCAGAGGCAATATGTAGAGTCAGTCTGATAAATGTGTGTTTTTCCAATATAACATACTTAAAACTTAAAAGTATAAGCAACACAAATAATCATATTGTTGACAAACACTATATAACTACTAGATTATTTTCTTTTAACCAGAAAGAAACTTTTGTAGTCCAAATCTAATTTTATTTTTTTATTGCATTACATATCACAAGGCAATAATTAATACACTTTGCATCAATATCAAACTATTGGGGATTGTAGAAAATAAAATAAAATAGAAAAGGAGATTGAGAAGAGAGAAGGAGGGAGAGAAATTGAGAGCTATCATTGTTTGCTCTCAATTATTCCTAAAAGGCAATGGTAGATACAATCATGGATTGTGCAAGTACCACGCACTCTTTTAGAAAAAGAGTGAAGTTCACCATTAAAAAATTAATTTTTTATATGAATCCCATATTTATTCACTTTGTTTTAAAAGGAATGTGCATCATTTGAACACTCTACAACTGTAAATATAATTTTTCATTCTTATAATACTTATGGTAATATTCTAGTAGGGATTTTTCATTTTGTACCCGAGGTACTATAATTGATACAATGCACTTTTAAATTATCAAAAGTTGATAAAATCTTAAAAATGAATGTGGTGAGAAGTTTGCTTTTACACCCTTCAATAATAAGCTGACACATAAGTGATCTATATTATTTACGGTAGAATCCTCCTGAACGCTCTCTCCCCCTCAGTTGCTCTTTTTCTTTCACCGAAGCCCCTCTCTCTCTCTCTGCCCACTTAGATCTCAATTTCTCTCCCTCACTCTCAAACTCCTTAGTCTCTCTCTCTCTCTCTCATCTCAAGCGCGTAACAAAGTTTTTTTTTTCCTCTTAACAAGTCTGTTTTGCATGTTTTCATTTTATTTTGTCCCTTATTTAATTTTTGTAGGAATTGGAGGGAAGTGCAATGTGGTGAGCTCAAATATGTGCATGTGGCTTTCCCCCCTCAGTTTCTCTCTCCAATTGGAGGGAATTGGAGAGTTGCCTATAAATTTTATAAGATGAAATTGATTCTATCGTAATTATGCCAGACGACATACATGTTATCATCTAATTTGGGGTGTAAATTTCATATTCCCACCACATCCGATTTGTAGTGCCTCTAAAAAGTTCTAATATGTAGAAATTTTTAAGATTTGACTGTTAGGACGGTAACACATCACCACCTATTTTTGCATCTATGTTAATGTTCAAAACTTGATGGGATATTGATAGTTATTTGTCCTAGTAAGTTGAAGGATTCAATGTACTAATTCTTGTAGTTTAAGGTACAGAGTAAGTATAAAATATTTAAACAGGGGTGCATGAGCGGGAGCTTGGAATAACTCAGTGTAATGGAGGGGATCCTTAGTATGACTCATGGTTGAGAGCGACAGTTGTAAATCGGAGATGCATTGAGAGAAGGGAGAACATAGCCAAAAGAGGGGTAACACTGGTCAATGTAACCCTTCGAAGGCGCGTTCAGTGATGGAGGAGAATGAATGGGTGTTTTGGAGAGGTAATGGAGATTGGGGTTGAGGGAGGAGGTGAGGAAGGGGAGGGACAATGTGGGAGGGGGAAGAACGGGTGGATGAAGAACGGGGAAAAATTGGCTTTCCTAGAGGGCTAAGGAAGTAAGCCTGGACCAAAAGACCTAAAGCCCATGCAATAGTCTTTGTGCCATTCAAACAGGTGCCGTGCAAAGTGTTCACATAAAAATATATCTGTAAATGCACAAAAGCGTAACAAGTAGTAAAATATTTTAAAGAAAACGGATATCTAACCCACAGGAAATAATTATACTATTGAGTATTGAAATTGACTAAATTAATTATTATTTGAAAAATTGAAATTTGAAGAATGGATTATCTAAATTAAATTGAAGACAAAAGTATTAAAATTAAGATTTTAAAGATAATAAAAATAAATCTAGAGCGTTTGACTTCACCTAACAAATCTCACACAATTTATTCTTCCTTGTTATAGAATTTCAATTATCCCAAATTGATGATAAAACCCCTTAACTATTCAAAATTTACTCTCGAACAATACCAAAAATATCTCCAACTAATAATTATATATCTCTATGTGAATTTAACTAATTGGAGACTCATTAAGTTATTTGGATTTTTCTTGAAAATCACATTAGTCGCGGTAAGTATCTCTACTTTCGCTCAACTAATGGTGTTTAATCCTAAATCTTTAATCACAAATCACCTCTCGGTCTTACTGTGATTCAATAGATAGAACAATAGTTAGCTAGAAAATTGTAAATATTAAGAACAATGAATAAACACTCAATCATGGAAATATTGAAAATAAAATAACTTGGAATATGAACTGTGTGTTCAATGCTAGTTAACATCAAAATTCTAGAAAATAAAATTAGTTCATAACGAAATTAAAAAGAAAAACAATAAAACTGGTGTTCTTCGTTGGAGTCAGTTGATGAAGCATACGGCAATCACCTCTACTCTCCAGATCTGTCTCCTTGAAAGAAACTCAAATAATAAACTCTGAACTATCGAAACCTAAACTTAGACTCTCTAAAACTCAAAACAAAAAGCTTGGCCTCGATTCAGAAGTCTCTCTATTCATCCCACAAGACAGGATTAAATAGATGTTAAAATTCAAATTTGGAAACAAGATAACTTGCGGCTACAATCTAACCTAAAGATGTTGAAAATAGTTTTTAAAGATAAATGTTAACATAAAAGGAATTATCCCAAAAATAACGAAATTATCTAAAATGGAACATTCAATGATATGCGGCTTGAATTGCGGAGTTCGGGAGGATTTGGTTACCAAAAGATTGATTGCGGAACTTGAATTTGGTGGTCAGCAGCAGATTGATACCAGTCCGGAGGAATTATCCCACAGAGTAGATGCCGTGTGTGTTGTATATAACTGGGGTGGAAGTCACAAATGAACGGGCGTGGAGGTCACAAAGACCATACGACCCTCTCCTCGCCTATTGAGTGGTAAGTTTCCTGACTGTGATGAAAGACTCCTCTCGCATTTTCTAGTTGTTGCCCGCATTGCCTTTTAGGTTGGTCTTTTAAGTTGATCGTTTAGATTAATCGCCCAAGCTAACCGCCTAGAGCCTTATCGCCAAGTTTTCGCGCCTTCTGGTCACAAGTCTCCTCGCCTACTGAGAGGTAAGTCTTCTCGCCTTTGAGCGAGAGAAATCTTTTTGCTGCCCACAGGAAAAGGCTCTTCGCCCAAATCTCATCAGCTCTCTTCAGATCTCGCTGCCTCTCATCGGTCTGGATCCATAGTCTCTTCTTTTGTACGAAAATGCTCTCATTTTGCACTAAATCTTCACATTCTTTCAAATCCAAGAAAATAAATAAAAATATGTAGAAATAATATAAAATCAATAGTATTGAAGGAAAAATAACACTTTTCATAAATAAAAGAGTGATAAAAATCATATAAAAATAACACTTACCACAAAGCCCAGCCCAGGCCATTCTGATATTTGGAGATGATTCAAATGCGAGCTCCATCAACAAGGTAAGGTACAAGGGGGGAAGGAAGTGTAGTTGGAAGAGAAGAGCTCGAGGAAGGACCCAAACAGGTGTTTTGATTTCCTCTTTATCTTTGTCTAAGCAAGTTTACGATGAGGAGCAGGGGAGAACATGTTGGGTGGTGCTAAGAAAAAAGCTAGAAAATAAAGTGGGGATGCTTTCCCTTATGCTTAAGGTAGGTAGGTTGGAGGGTCTGAAAAGGAGATTGAGGATGGATGGTTGCTTTGTAGTTGATCCTTCGGGTAGAAGAGGGTGTCTAGCACGGTTTTAAAAAATTGAGAGTGAAGTGGAACTTTTGAATTAATCTCAATGGCATATTAATGCCTTGATTAAGGATGAAAGGGCTAGAAGTGAGTGGTTCTTTACAGGGTTTTATGGGCACCCTGATATTGGGAAGAGGAAGTATTCATGGGAATTACTGGCTAGTCTAAAACCCAAGAATCAGGCAGCATGGTGTGTGGTAGGGGACTTTAATGAAATTTTATATCGATCTGAGAAGGTGGGGGGAAGACAGAGGGCTGAAGCCCAAATGAGTCAGTTTTGAGATGTGCTGGAGGAGAATAACTTGTTTGATCTTGGGTGCAATGGTTGTTTTTTCAATGGAGTAACAAGCACATTGACCATACTTTTACAAAAGAGAGGTTGGATAGGCATGTGGTTAATAATGTTTGGAGATCAATTTTTAAGGAGGTAAGGGTGGAGGGGCTCTCAGCTAGATGTTCAGACCATACACCAATTCTATTATCCAAGGTTGGTTTTGACTGTAGGTAGAGAAAAAAGTTGTTCCCTTTTAAATTCAAAGCCAGTTGGATTAGAGAGGACGGGTGTGAACAAATGATAAAGCAAAGATGATTTGAGAAGGATATACTACTTGATCCTATGGTGAGGGTCCAATATCTATTGAAGTCATGTACTGGAACCTTGGTGGGTTGGTTTAAGGGGAGGGATGGGGATCGTGTAAAGCAGATTGAGTAATTGACTGTAAGAATAAAAGAAGTGCAAGAAGCGGAGGGGCCTCAAAATACTATGGAGCTTAAAAAATTGCAAGAAGATGTATGAGTTTTGCGAGAACAGGAGAATAAAAATGGAGGAGAGGGCAAAGAGGAATTGACATGGTAGTGAGAGTCTACAACAGCAGCATCCAGTAGAGTGATTGAAACATGTCTAGAAGCTTTGGATGTGGGTGTAAAAAGAACTATGAATGAGTCCTTAGAGAGGGACTTTATGAGAGGGGGAGTGGAGGAAGCTATGAAGCTGATTGGTCCTCTAAAATCCCCAGGGCCCAATGGTTTTGGGACTTGCTTTTATCAAACCTTTTGGAATACAGATGGGGATGATGTGTGTGCTGCAGCTGATCTAAAGTTTCTTAATGGTGGAGGTATGGAACAATCTCTGAACCATACTTTTGTAGCTTTAATTCCCAAAGTAATAGACCCCAAGACAGTTAGTGACTACAGGCCAATAAGCTTGTGCAATGTGTTGCACAAGATTATAGCTAAGACCCATGCTAATAGACTGGAATTGGTACTTAATTATATTATCACCAAAAGTCAGAGTGCTTTTGTTCCAAGGAAATTTAATTCTGACAATATAATTGCTACTTATGAAGTTCTTCATTCTATGAAAACAAGGTAGAGGGATAAAGTGGGTAGCATGGCTTTAAAAATGGACATATCAAAAGCATACGATAGAGTGAAATGGCCTTATCTTGAGGCAGTGATGAGAACATTGGGTTTTGGTGGTAGATGGGTAAACTTGATTATGGAGTGTGTCACTTTTGTTTCATATGCTGTTTTGATTAATGGTAAACCTGGTAATACAATTTTTCCTACAAGGGGATTAAGTTTGGGAAATCCTTTGTCTCCTTACTTATCTCTCTTATGTGTGAAGGGTTAAATTCTTTGATTAACCAAGTTGAGGTAGGGCAGAATCGAGGGATGTGTCTGTTGCTAGGGGTGGAACTAAAATTACCCATCTCTTCTTTGTTGATGACTGTATAGCTTTAAAAAAAGCCAGTTGTGTTGAGTGGAAAAAAGATAAGCAGCATTCTTGAACTTTATGAAAAAGATTTGGGCCAGAGTTTGAGTAAACAAAAAACTAATATGTTTTTCAACCCAAATGCCAAAGTTTCTATGAAAAACATGATAGTGAAGGAGATAGGGGCAAGGGTGCAAAATAATTGTGAGAAACACTTGGGATTTCCTATAATTGTAAGGAGATCTCGATATAATACCTTTGGAGGTATTAAAGATAAGTGGTGGTAGAAGATTAATAATTGAAAAAACCAATTTTTGCCTTCCTCGTGGAAGGAAACTTTGTTGAAAGCAGTCATTCAGGCTATCCCAAATTACCATATGAATGTTTTCAAATTACCTAAGAAGTTATGTAAGTAGATAGCATCTATTATGACCAAGTTTTGGTGGGGGCATAAACGTAATGACAGAAAGATCCAGTGGAGAAGCTAGACTAAGATGGAGATGTCTAAAGCTGCGGGGCAAGGGTTTAGAGAGCTAGAGAGTTTTAAGAATGTTTTGTTAGCTAAGCAGTATTAGAGAGTGTTGACAACTCTAAATTCCATTGCAGCTTTGGTGTTGAAAGATAAATATTTCAGAAATTCTGAGCTTCTTAATGGTAAGTTGGGCTATGGACCCTCAATGATATGGAGAAGTTTATGGGTTCTTTAGACTTACTAAAGGAGGAATTTGTTTAGAGAGTTGGTAATGGAAACTATATAAGGATATGGGGAGGCAAGTGGATTCCAAGACCCTTATCTTTTTGTTTTCAATCTCCAATAAAAACTTTGATTGCAGCCGCAGAAATGAAGGAACTAATCGAGGCAAATTGTGGTGTTTGGAAAGAAGATTTGGTTAGAAGAACTTTGAATGAGGAGGAGGCCAAGATTTTGTGCAGCCTTCCTATCAGTTTAATTGGATTACAAGACAAGCAAATCTGGGCTCCACCAAAGGGTGGGATTATGTTAAAAGTGCCTTCCATTTGGATATTAGCAAGAAGAGAAGAGGGAGAGGGGAGTCCTCAAGGGAGATAATCGAGGTTTGGAAGTAGCTATGGAACCTGAATGTTCCTAGTGTGGTGAAAATGTTCTTATGGAAAATCCTTAATGATAGTTTACCAACAAGGAAGAACCTGGCTCAAAGGAAGGTAGTGGAAGACCCTTGTTGTCCTGTTTGTGAGAGAGAAGAGGAATCCACTTGCCATGCTTTATAGAGCAATATAGGTGCCACATATTTATGGGTGGAGGAAGCAAGTCCTTTACAAAAATGGTCTAGTAGTGAGATGGAGTTATATGAGGTATGAGAGAATTTGATTTTGAAGCTGTCTCGGGAGGAATTGGTGTTGGTGGCAATAGTTATGAGAAAAATTTGGATGAGGGGAAATGCTTTTGATTTTTTAGAAGTTCATTGGCCCTGAGGTGATTTTGAAACAGGCAAAAGAAAGCTTAGTAGAGTTCCAACAAGCTCAAATCCATCCTGAAAGGGAGTAAGAGGTTAATGCAGTAGCAAGAAGGGGAGCTAGATGGAAGGCACTAGGAGAAAGCTTTGTCAAAGCTAATTGGGATGCAGCTCTAAATTCCAAAGAGGTAGGGATGGGGATTGCAGTTGTTATCAGAGATGTACAAGGTGAAGTTCTGTTGTCTTTATGCAGTCCTAAGGGAATGGATAATAGTCCTCCTATTGCTGAGCTCCATGCATTATGGATAGCGTTGAAATTGTGTGCTGAGTTTGAATCTTATAAGGGTGGTCTTTGAGGGTGATGCATTAGCAATTGTAAAGGTTGTAAATAGTAAAGAGACCAATTGGGAGTGCTATGGCCAGCTGATAGAAGACATAAAAAAGGGACTCTTCACAATAGACCAGATTGGGTGGTACAACATACTTATAGGGAATGTAATAAAGTAGCTCATAACCTTGCTAGATTTTCTTTTACTATAAATGACGAAACAGTCTGGATAGAAAGTGGCCCCCAGTGGGGATACATAGCTTTGTATTTTAGGATAAACTCTGTATTATTTGATACATATATAGAAAGCATGGTTATTTTTGTTTTAAAAGAAAAAAGTTAGAAGTTTTATAAGAATTGTTCAAATGATCCTGATCTAGTACCTTTTAAACCAAAACCAACAAAAAAAATATTTGGGTTTCACCAATTTATTGTCAAGTAATGCTAGATATGTTCTTAGGAAATGTAAATACCGTACACTTTCTTGAAATAAAGGTGAGATTCACCATTAAAAATATAATTTTCTCATGTAGATATCAGATTTATTCATTTAAAAAAAAAAAAGCACAGACTTACACATTCTAATAATCTTCAATTCGATTTCTTTCAAAAGTAATATTCAAATATCATGAAAATATTTGAAACCAATCATTAACTATTAAAGGTAAGTGGTATCTCCAATTACCCGTCGACAAAAATAAAAAGAGTGTTGAAATCGAGACTCGAGTTCATTGTTTTGGTTGACAAAAGAAAATGGTAGACTACTAATCTTATCCCGTTGACAAAAAATAAAGTCACGCGGTCAATTACCATAATTGCCTTGATAAATGCTTACCTTATAATAATTCTAAAGTACTGGTCCCATTGGTAAAGTTACACCATTATCCTTACCACTATTCTTTAGCACTGATTATTTGGGATGATAAAATAATGGGATCAAATTAATTATTTCAGTGACTGAGTAGTAAATTCGATTCTTCACAACAATAATCCGTCATTTACATGATGTCACATCGATCGAAATACGCAATTTTATTAAATTATAATTCCTTAGGTGAAATTGGGCCGGTCTTAATGTTAATTGGGAATTTCGTTATGATTGGGTGGGCTTATGTAACTCATGAAAAATCAGAAGCAACTGGGTCAGCCCGTTTTAAAGTAGAATTGGATTGTGAATGGGCCTCTTTGAATGAACATCATGACCTTTATGAGCTATCCCAGCTAGCTGTTGGACCAAACAAAGCTAGCTAGGAGAATAATCTCTCAAATTTTTATAAGCACTCTCTTGGAGTATTTATATTGATCTATAAATATGTATATACAAAATCATATTTGTATAATATGACTCTAAAATCATCTGTATTGACTTATGCATATGCATAAATTTAGCTAGTTATGAACAATTGAGCAACTGTTCATTCTATCAAATATATTTTAATTGTTATTTCTCTCTCCTTCTACTCTTTCTTTCTCAATCTTTTCCTCTTCTTCATTCCTCAACAATACAACAAATTTTCACATACACATTCATTTTATTATTATAATATATTATATATATATAATTTTCATTTTATTATATTTTTAATATAATATATATAAAAAATTATATTTTTTATTATTGCATTTGTATTATTAATGTCAAATGTATATAGTGGATGCTAATTACAAAATTTATATAAAAATTTTGATTTAGAAAAAAATTCATAATAATAAAAAAAAAAAAATTTTATTTTTATTTAGTGTCAAATATATATAAACTAATGTGAAAATTTTGCTTGAATGGCAAGGTAGTTTTGCAAAAAAGATAATTTACATATATATATATATATATATATAGATATATATATTTACCAATACTAATGCTCTTAACTATCATGACCTTTATAGGCACCGCCTTAAATTTTCTGGAAGTATCATTACGTACTGTTGGGGGCAACAAGAATCTCAGGTTATTTATTATTCGAACTTAAACGTTTCAAGTAAAAAGGAGTCAATACATATGGATTTTACAGTATTTATTACTTATTTAATGTTGTCTAAAATATTTATTCGAGTAGCAATAAATGTTGTAGGACCACTTTATATGTCTATATTTCTCAGATGAGACTCTCAAAATTCGAACAAAAGCTTAAGGGAACCTTGATTTGTGTGGGTCTGCGCACGTAATCATACTAATTAAAAGCAATGTTCTAATTTACGTTTTAGTGATAATTTCAGTTTAAGTACTAGAACAGAATATTTTGATACCGATGTATTTCGGTAACTATTTCGAGATTAGTTATATATATATATATACTGATAATTAATAAAATATTACATGTATATATAACTAGTGCGCATATGTATTTGTATGTGTATATATATGAAAAAATTGAAGATTTTTAAAATGAATATATGTTGAAAACATTAAAAAAAATAAAGATATTGGTGTATAATATTAAAAAGAACACAAACTTGAATTGAGAAACAGATGATGATGATAATAATAATAATAATAATAATAATAATAATAATAATAATAATAATAATAATAATAATAATAAAGAGCCGAGAAATTATTAAAAATAATGAGGATATGTTTGAATAGTGAGATGAAAATTTTTAGTTTCAGATAAAAGTTTAAAATATTATTTTTTAATATTATTATTGTTTTGGATTTAAAAAAGTTGAATTGAGATTTTAGAAAGTTGAATTGTTTATTATATTTTGTGTAAAAATTTAAAAATTTGTAATGATGAGATGAGAATTTTGTCTCTCATCTTGGTTGCCAAAGAATAATGAGACATATTTGAAGTTACAAAAAAAAAATAAATTATATAAATCCCATTTAGATTTAAAATTACATGAATGATATTAATTAGATTTGAGATTTATAAAAATGCCATAAAAAAATTATAAAATTGCATTAGAACAGTCCGAAATTGACTGGAACGAGTCGAGTTTTGGAATGAAACAGAATGTCGATATATAGTGTACCGAGTACTACACTAAAATAGAGAATTCCGATCGGAATGAAACTAAATTCAAAACTATTATTAAAAATTTAAAAGCTCTTTAAAAACTTCAACTACTAATTCTATTATTACTTTCTGGCTTTTTCTCTCCAGTTATATCTTCAATGACAAAGGCATATAAACATATGAATTTTGTTTTTGTTTTTATCCCAATTCGTTCGTATGGGTGGAAATCACTATGCTTAGCCTATTTTATGTCTAAAATCAAATAAGAAAAACACCTCACGTCAGTAGTGCATGCACGTACGCTTCACGTGGCAGGGTTGTTTTCATAATGTGACAGGAATTAAAATTATCTTATAGGGCATAAATCTACCCTAGATAATATATATCTAGCTAGTACTCATATATTCCAGCTTTACTAGCACTAAACCTCATAAGAAAACAAAAAAGAGTTCAAGGGTTTTGGGACTTGATCTTTTCATGCGCGCTTTTGATCTTATATATATTTGGAGAAAGGCACGACTTAAATGGGGTCTGGCGACGTCTTCATTTTTTCTTGGAATGGCTAACGAAGTAGCTAGTATTCGTATTAGTTAAGGTTGTTGCTTAATTTAGCAACTCAAGTTGCGGAATTTACCCAACAATTCAGGCTCTGGGTGATGTAATAAAGTCATCCATATATAATTAATGGCCACATGTAAGGTTACTTTCCTACGTACGTATAAGCTAGATCGATCAGAGAGATGCATACGTAATAGCTAGAATATCCAGTACTGGGCCTGCATGTAAAGCGTAGATCAAGACAAAGCTGCCATAGGCGCTTTTGGAGCTAGCCTGTTTCATTGTGTATCATATATATATATATATAGACACGTTATGTCCAACCTCAGACATAAACAGAGGGCGTACATTTACTTAATTCATGCACTAATGGCCTATATATTATAAAGATGTACGTTGAGGTAGCATGCATGCATATATGTTTACCTTTGCACGAAAACGCTGACGTATGATTGTACGATCGATGATCATGGAGCTGACAATTGATCTTTAGCTAGCTTTTTTTTGGGTTTTTTGTTGTTTTTTGGCTCAGCGGCTCTAGCTAGCACGAACATGGAAACAACTTCGTCTAATCTTCGAGGGAGTATGTATAGTCTGCATCAAAAGATTTTGGAGAATATATATATATATATATATATATATATATATTTATATATGCTCAGAAATCTGAATGCGACAGTTCTTTATGTGCAGCAAAACCCATGGCTTTTCAGTGAAAAATGAATAAAAAGAAATGTCCAAGAAAGATGATGGGTCAAATCATGACGGAAACGTCTCCCGTTTTAATCCTTTCCGAGTAATGATACCTTACGTTTTGTTTACATTTTATTTACTGCTCAGCCCACATGGCTTGTAATTTATTTCTTCTTTGTTCCGACTTCTAGCACAAGCTGAGATTCAAAATTACAAAGCTGAGATCCATTTGCCCTCCGCGCCCAAAAGCCACCGTCGGCAACGAAACGAGACTGTTTACTATCGCCTACGAACTCTCTCTCTCCTCTCTATGTCTCCCTCTCTCTCCAAAAGCACCTTTAGCGTCGAGGAAAAAGAAAAGAAAAAAAGAAGTACAATGGTCCAAAATCTGAACTTCAACATCAAGATTCTAAGCACAAATTAACAGCCTTAATAGTTCTGAAAAGAAGTATCCTAACTAAAAAATAAGCTTATGAAAAGTCACAAATTCTGGAGGACTGATCGTGAAACAGGCTAATTAAGAAACATCACAGCTGAAGGGGGTCTGTGACTGATCGATAACAAAACATAACAAAGAAAAGCAATACTGTAGCTCTTTTTCCGGTGGTGGTAGAAGGAGAGGACTCTAGGGAGTATGTTGTGAGAGAAAGGCGTGGGCTGAGAGGACGTTTTTAAGGGGGACCTCTGATCTCTTGTGCTTTTTCTCTCCACCTCCTCCCTGTTGTGAGGTTGTGGGTCGTCAGGTTTTGATAATTGTTGTTCTAATGGTGTTCAAGACGGAAAGTTGTGGATTTTCTGGGTAAAGAATGTGCAGGTTAGTGTGCTTGGAAGTTCTAATCAATAGATTACGATGTTGATTAATTCATGTGGTGGTTTCTGCTGTTTATGCCAAATGTTTGTATTTGGAACGTCGGCAACTCTGGACGGATCTTTTATCTTTCGGCGATATTGATTTGCCGTGGGTGATACTTAGGATATGTTTGGGAGCAAAGATGAGAAATCTCATCTCATCTCTATCTCATCTCATCATTACATCTTTTTCAAATCCCCATACAAAATATAATAAACAATTCAATTTTTTTAAATTTTAATTTAACTTTTTCAAATCCCAAAACAATAATAATATTAAAAAATAAAATTTGAAACTTTCATTTTAATACTATTCACAAAATTTTTAAAAATTCTCATTTTATCTCATCTACCAAGCATAAAAATTCTCATTTTATCTCATCTTTTCGAATAGTAATTTTAACATCATTCGAAAAGATAGCTGTGAGAGACGGGGAGGCAATCCAAGGTTGCCTTGACGCTGGGTTTTGATTGGGTCTTCTTTCAGTGGCAATAAGTTCCTTTTAGTGGTATGGGCGTAGTTGGGCTCATTTGGATACAAGTTTTTGTATAGTGAGACATGAATTTTTTGTTTTAGATACAAATTTAAAATATATTTTTTTCATATTATTATTGTTTAGAAATTTGAAAAATTGAATTGATTATTATATTTTATTTAGAAATTTGAAAATGTTGTAATGATAAGATAAGATGCAAATTTTGTATCTCATCTTGGTTGCCAAACATATCCTAACTTGGATCTTTTTGCATCTAGATTACTCACTTATTTAGGCCGGAGGTCATCATATTAGCCTCCCATGATTCTTGGATTGTTTGAGATTTCCCAGAGGTATGGTCCGAGCTCTTTTAAATTCCAACAGATGTGGACTTGTCATGAGAATTTTTGGAGGCGTGTTTCAAATTCTTGACTGGAGGAAATAAGTGGTTCAGGTCTTTGGAAGTTTGCCTATAAATTAAAAAGACTCAAAGTTGTTCTTCGGAGTTGGAATAAAGAGGTTTTTAGGTAGACAGGCGAGCATATTAAAAGGTTGGAGGCAAGAGTAGAGGAAGGAGAAGCAAGGCTCCATGAAGGTTTTTTGGAGGAGGTCGAGAATGATGTCTTCGCATCTAAAATTGAGTTTTCTTCTTGGTTAAAAAGGGAGGAGACCTGCATTGCTCAACAAGTCAAGCAAACTTGGATTGATCATGGCAAGGTAATTTTTTTTTTTTTTTCTGCATTGCAGGCTAGGAGGCATAATGCAGTGCTTTATATTCACCTTAATGATGGCCAGCTTTTGTCTTCTCCAGAAGAGATCCATGATGTGGCAGTTGGTTATTCTGAGAATTTCCTTCAAGCAAGACCACGAACCAATCTTCCCAACCTTTCGAATTTAGGGCAGGTTGAGGTTTTGGAAGCTAAAAATTAGGATCTTTGCAGGTGTCCTTCTGAGTAGGAGATCAAGGCCACTTTATTCTCTATTCCAGTGGATAGGGCCAGGTCTGGATGGATTTGGCTCAGGTTTTTTTAGACATTGCTGAGAGTTGGTCAAGAAGGATTTGATGGAGTCTGTTTGCGAGTTCTTTCGGGGTTCTCCCCTCCCCAACTTTTATACCTCTTCGTTCATAGTATTAATCCACAAAGTATTGAATCCTTTATCCTTTGATAAGTTTAGGCCGATTAGCCTTTTTTCCGTGGTCTATAAAATTTGCTTTAAGCTTATGGTTGGTCGATTGACATCGGTTTTGAGTCGTGTTATCTCCTTGGAACAAGGTGCTTTTCTTCCTGGTAGAAGTATGTTTGACAATATAAGCCTTACTCAAGTGTTGGTTCATGATATCAACAAGTCAGTTAGAGGTGGGAATATTATGATGAAGATAGACATTGTGGCGCCCACAACTTCTATGCACGGACACGTACGGAAATCGAGACACCCGGGATGATGACAACACGGTCACGTACCCTAACGACACGTGCCGAGTGTGTGAAATGCAACACATATACAAAAATAAAATACAACGGAAAGGTTAAGTCAAAAAACTAAGTACCAGAATTTAATACAATACAAAATAGTACCAAAATCCACAAGTCAACATAATACAATTTTCTTGTTCATAAAACAAGTTCAAATAAAAATACAAATACAAACTAGAACATAGCCAAATGCCCCTACTCCTCAGGCGGAGCCGCATCCTCGGGCTCAACCTCCTCAAAACCTGCATCAAAATCTGCAGTACCAATAAATAGTACCACAGGTAAGTAAAACCCAAAAATACTCCAAGATAACAAATATATAAATACAATAGCCCCTATGCATGCACATGATGACCAAAACACCAAACCCGAGAAAAAACACAATTTCTCGTAAAATCACAAGTTTCCACGCACGCCAAAAAATCACCATTTGGCACATAAATAAAATCCAGGAATAGTTACATTAATTTCAATTTTATCCCGTATGCACCATGGCCTCCCCTAGGGACCATCCACATACCCTGGCTCCCTTTGTCACACCACAGGTAGCGACCGTGCGAGTGATACAACATGAGTGATGCTCAGTTCCGCGCCCATCGCGTACATAGCCAAGCATCCTCTGATCTCCGCCAGCCCGAGAGATCACGGAGTCGGATCGAGAGCGCTACCATCCCGTCCAAGTCCCAAGCAACAGCTCCAGGGGACGACACTCAGTATATTCCGCTCCCGAGTGCCCAGAGGAGCTCCACCGAGATAATAACCCATCTCGACTTGGGGGTGATACACACACACCCAAAAAACCTTTTTAAAATACACACCCACGCATGCGTGCACAATACCATGAAAACGACCAATTACCAACAACCAATAGTTATCAATAATTTCCAAATAACCAACAATCTAAACAGATAACCAATTCACAGTTTATAAAACAAGTTATTGCAAAAAAATATATTTAAATCTTAAAAGTCTTTTGGAGAAATACTTACAGCGCTTTAGAATAATTTATGGAGGATCACGGAGGAACTAGAAGAACCAAAACCGCAACTTCACAGTGTAAAAACATTGTGGCCGAATACACTGTATATCCAAATTTCACACGGGGTCAAACGAAAACTTGGGAACGGTAGGGTAGGGTCTAAAGGAGGTGGTGAAGCTAATGGTAGTGATGGTTGGCCGTGGGTGGCGGCCGAATGGGCGGTAGAAGGCCAGAAAACTCAAATAAAAAATGGAGTTCGATGGGACGGCTCCGACGACGGATCGGGGCCGGGGATGGGTGGAAAAGGTTGCTGGAGGGCCGGTGATGAAGTGACTAAGAGTTGGTGGCCAATGGCGGCCGGACGGCGACGAGAAAACCACTGCGGGTTCGAACGGGCCGTGGCGGCTAACGGCGGCTAACGGCGGCGTTAGCCGGCCTGATATTGGGTGGGCTGACTCGCTGGCGCATGGGGAAGCCAGTGGTACCGGCGGTGTCGAGCACGGCTGGCCGGAGGCGGCGCTGGGAGGTGGGAGCCGATTGCATGGTGGGGAGAGGAGAGAGAGAGAGAGAGGGTCGACGCACG
Organism: Cyclocarya paliurus; assembly: GCA_029856935.1. Lineage (NCBI taxonomy): Eukaryota > Viridiplantae > Streptophyta > Magnoliopsida > Fagales > Juglandaceae > Cyclocarya > Cyclocarya paliurus. The sequence continues at coordinate 23,828,405 of CM056946.1, read as the reverse complement.
CAGGAAGAGAAGGAGAAAAGAAAAGAAAAAGAATAAGAATAAGGAAGAAAAGAAAAAGAGGAGGGAAAAAGGAAGATCCAGCCTTTTCAACTTGGGTCTCGAAAAAAAATCCAACGAAAATGATTTTAAAACTGAAAGCTAAATAAAATAATCTAAACGCAGTGAAATATTTTAAATATAACAATAAAAATTTAAAACTCAAAAATAAACCAATTAAATTAAAGATCATCTTAAATGCCAAAACAGTAAATAAAATCAAGAAAGCACATAAAAAAAATAATTTTCACAACATAAAATATTATGAAATAATATTTAAAAACTCCCAAAATTATAAAACAAGAGAATCAATCTTTAAATCAATTAAAATAATCATTCATTAAAATACACTAGAATACGGGGTGTTACAGACATGGCTAAGGCTTATGATACCATTGATTGGGAGTTTTTATTTCACGTTCTAAGAGCATTTGGTTTTTCGGATGAGGTATGCAATCTGATTTATCAATTTGTTGCTACTCAATGGTATTCGGTTGTTATGAATGGGACGTCTAAAGGTTTCTTTAAGGGAGGAAGGGGTCTTCGTAAGGGGATCCACTTTCGCCTTAATTATTCATTATCGTGGAGGAGGTTTTGACTCGGCTTTTGAAAAGCAGGTTTGAGACAGTCGAGATTGGTTTTTTTCTCATCAGAGAGGTGGCCCTTTAATTTCTCATCTTCTGTATGCGGATGACATGTTGATTTTCGCAAATGGAGGGAAAAGTTTAGTGAAGGCAATTAAGGATACTTTTAGTTTGTATGCAAGCTGGTCGGGACAGGCGGTGAATGAGACTAAGTCTCGTTATTCTTCTCAACAAAGATGTCGGCTCGTCGGCGACATGAACTCTTACGCTTGATAGGTTTTACGGAAGGTAAATTTCCAATTAAGTATCTTGGGGTTCCTATTATAACTGGTCAGATGAAAGGAATTTATTTGGAAGAATTGATGCAGCGTATTGGATAGAAAATAGAAGGATGGAAGATGAAATTTTTGTCTTCAGGAGCTAGGCTGATTCTTTTACAACATGTCTTATCTAGTAGTATGCTTGTCCATTTGTTGGCAATAATTCAAGCTCCAAAATCTGTTTTATACTCCATGTAACACTCCGTATTTTAGTGTCTTTTAATTAAAAGATTATTTTATTTAATTTAAATATTATTTCTCTTGTTCTAAAACTAAGGGAGTTTTGATATATTATTTTATAATATTTTAAGTTGTGAAAATTATTTTTAATGTATTTTTTTAATATTAATTATTGTTTTACATTTAAATTGATCTTTAATTTAAATTAGTTGTTCATGGATTTTAAAATTATTACTATTTTATTTAAGTCTTTCATTGCGTTTGAATTATTTTTATTTACTTTATTGTTTTAAAATAATTTTCGTTGGGTCAATTTCGTGACCCAAGATGTGAGGATTGGACCTCCTTTCTTTTCTCCCATATTTTCTTTTCCTCTTTCATTTTTCTTTTCTTTCTTTTCTCTCTTTTCCTCTCGGTCTCTCTCCTTTAGCACGACTCTCTCTCTCCTTTCTCTCCCTCGGCCGAACACCTCTCAGCCAGTCGATGCCGCTGCGCGCCGCCGTGGTTGACAGCGCCTAGCCCAAACGCCTCTCCAGCCGCCGGCGACCTCACCCCATCATTTTCAGGCCACCCCGTGCCGCCTTGAGTGCTTTAGAGCCGCCGTCTGGCCACCAGCTTTTCACCACATCACCGGCGGCCCTCTAGCAACCTAAACTACCTAACCCCAGCTCCGATCTGTTACCAGTGAAGCCGCATTATTTACATCTTCGATTTGTGCATTTTTGGACCTTAAACTGCCTATTGCGCCGCCACTCACGACCAAAAGCCATCACCATTAGCTTCACCGATCTCCTTAGGCCCTACCCTATCAATTTCGAGTCTTAGTTTAATTCAAAAGTGAGTTTTTGAGACCCACGGCCACAATGTATTTTACACTGTGAGATTGCTGTTTTGTCGCTTTCAAAGCATCCGTGATCCTTCGAAAAAATATTATAAAGCGCTGTAAGTATTTTGTCAAATATCTTTTGAGATTTTAATATATTTTTGCACTAACTCATTTATTATTACTGTGATTGGTTGGTTGTGCTGGACTAAGTCCGATGAGTTATAATGGTTAGATGGATTGGAGGTTGGAGTTGTGTGTTTGGTTATTGGAATTGGTTGGTTATTGGATATTGTTGTTGGTCTGGTACATTGCATATACGCGCATGTTCATGTTTGTAAATTGAAAATTGGGTTTTCGTGTAATTAAATTCATGTTCATGTGTTTATTTGAAAACTGGGTTTTCATGTGAGAAAAAAGAAAAGAGACTGTAGGGATGGTGGTAAGCAGGGATGGTGGTATAGTCCCGCCTGTAATTCCAGCCTATGGTGTACGCGTAGGGATGGTGGTAAGCAGGGATGGTGGTGTTGTCCCGCCTATGGTGTACGCGATAGGGATGGTGGTAAGCAGGAATGGTGGTATAGTCTCACCTGTGATTCCCGCCTACAGTGCTCCAATGGGTTTTTGTTGTGTGAAAAGGAATTGTAGGGATGATGGTAAGCAGGGATGGTGGTATAGTCCCGCTTATGATTCCCACCTACGGGTGCACGAGGTAAGGATTGTGGTGTTGTCCCGCCTGTGATTCCTCCTACGGTGCATTCGGTAGGGATGGTGGTAAGCAGGGATGGTGGTAGAGTCCTGCCTGTGATTCCCGCCTACAGTGTCCAATAAATATTTTTTTGTAAATCAGTTTTCTGAAAAATGACGGATTATTATTTTTGGGCCAAAATGGGATTTTGGTGTGTGTTTAAAAAATAATCATTTTCGGAGAAAATGATATTTTGAGGCTAAGGCATATTTCATCATGTGCATGCACGTTGGTTGGTGGCTTTAATGTATTTTTATCTTGGAGATTGTTCAGATTATTACTTACTTGCGATACTGTTGATTTTTGTGCAAATAAGGATGTGGAACTTGTGGGATCGGCTCCCTGGAGAAGGTGACATTTGTTACTGTTGATTTGGATTATGCAATTTATTTTCTACTCATGTATGTATTTGGCTTTTTGCTGTATTTTCGGATAACTGTATAACTTTTTCTTGTATTGATAGTTTTGTATATAAAAACTTTTTCTTGTATTGATAGTTTTGTATAACTGTATAACTGTATAACTGTATAACTGATGAGGGTGGTGTTGGTTTGCAAAGTATGTTTGTCGTCCAAAAATCTTTGCACCTCAAATTTGCTTGGATGTTGTTGACTGGTAGTTCTTTGAGGGTTAGTTTTTTTAAGGCAAATTATGTGAGGGATCAACATATTTCATTATTTTGATGGTAATCCCTCTCTGCAGGCCCTCCATGCAAAAACCTTTATTTTATTTTGAACTTTCATTTTCTACAAAGCCTTCTAGAGAACCTGTTGTTGTCTTGCATTCGAACATTCACCTCCACCATCCCTTATCTTTTCTTTAAAAATTCTGTAGAAGCTTCTTACACTAAACTTTTCATTTCTTTCTTGGGACCATATCATCTTATCGGGTTACTCAGTAGAACAAATCAATACTTATAGGATATCAGTAACCAGACTTGGATTGAATAGAGCTCTAAGCTGATCCACCTGCCATCCTCAAGTAACAGGATCTATCAATCTTTCCACAGGAGCTTCTTGGAATTCATCCATAACACAAATGTCTTCTTGCATCAAAGATTGGTGACCTGGGATCCAAGGGTCCTTCCATAGCATTCATGTTTTACTATTCCCTATCCTCCGTATACAACCTTGTTCCAACAGTTTCTTTGCCTCCCAAATACCTCGCCATAAAAAAGATGGTTTTTTTGCCTAGACCAACCTTAAAAAAAACTTCATTAGGAAAATATTTTGCCTTGAACACTCTATGAAGCAATGAATCTATATCCTGCATGATCCTCCATCCTTGCTTGGCTAACGAAGCCAAATTGAATATATGCAAGTCTTTGAAACCAAGTCCCACTTTCTTCTTTTTGTCACACATTTTTTGCCAACTTATCCAATGAATTCTTCTTTCATCCTTCCTCTATCCCCACCAAAACTTTGCCATCATGGCTTCCAATTATGAGCATAGTCCAGTAGGTAAAAGAAAGTAGCTCATTGAGTATGTACGAATTGAAAGGGCCACTACTTTGATCGGAATTTCTCTCCCACCTTGTGAGAGTATATTTTCCTTCCAACTTTGAAGCTTCTGTCATACCCTTTGCTTTATTTCAGTGAAGGCCTTTGTTTTAGATCTACCCACAGCAGGAGGCAAGCCTAAATATTTCTCATATTGTTGAACCCATTTACACCCCATAGCTGCATCAACTCCTTTTTCCTGTCAACATATACATTTCTACTAAAAATCATGGAAGTTTTGTCCATGTTAATTTTCTAACCAGAGGCCTGCTCATATCTTGCCAACAATGCTTGTATCTTCATATTTTCCCCATATCAGCCTTGCAAAAGATCATACTATCATTTGTGAAGAGTAGGTGATTAATACAGGGAGCACTTTTGCAGATTTTGATCCTTGAAATATCATGTTTAAAAGTAGCCCCTTTAATAAAGAGATAAGCCCCTTAGTGTATAACAAGAATAGATAAATGGACAATGGGTCTCCTTGTCTAATTCCTCTACTTGGGATAATGTGACCCCTTGGTTCACCATTAACCAATATGGAGAAGGAGGCAATCTGAATACAACCCATATTCAAATCAAACCCCATAATTCTCATCACTTCTTTCAAAAAGCTCCACTCAACTCTGTCGTATGCTTTACTCATGTCTAATTTGAGAGACATGTAGCCTTTTTTGCCTTGCTTCTTCATCTTCAGATAATGGACTAGCTCATATGCCACTAGTACATTGTCTATGATTAGTTTGCCAAGAACAAAGGCACACTGAGATTCTGAAATAATATGAGGCAGCACCTTCTTAAGTCTATTAGCAATGACTTTTGAGATCAATTTATAGACCACATTGCATAGGCTGATTGGTCTAAAATCTACTACTTTCACAAAGTTCTTTTTCTTTGGAATTAATGAAATAAAAGTAAGATTCAAAGATGGAGGGAAACTACCAGTATTCAAAACATCAAGAACTGCATTAGAGACAGATTTTCAACATAAGGCAAATAGCTTTGAAAAAACCAAGGGGCCATACCATCTGGTCCTGGGTCCTTTGCTGGATCCATTTGCTTCAAGGCCTCAAAAACCTCAGCCTCTGTGTATATCTTGGACAAATCAACATTCATATCACTAGTCACCTTCCCTGCCAGGGCACCCAAAAATACTAGCACCTCTTTGAGTTGATAGTGTGAATAAGTTCCGAAAATAATCAATTATTATCACCAAGCCCCATCCTCATTCTGAATTTTTCCAATTTGATTTTTTTTTTGTGAGATGCTTTTGTATGGAAAAATTTAGAGTTTTGGTCCCCCTTCCATAGCCATAATGCCTTGGATCTCTGCCTCCACATCACCTCATCACATTCTAGCCACTTTTGTACTTCCTCCCTCACAACTTTTTGTTCTTCTCTTCTAACCCCCATAGGATCACTTTCTTGTAACTCTAGACGATTCTTAGCTCTTTGCAAATTCCTCTGAACATTCCCAAAATAAGTTCTATTCCAAGCTTGTAACCTCTTTCCACAATCAGAAATCCTTGACAGCACCTCTTCCATGTTATTTCTGCCAGTGCCCTCTTTCCATGTGTCTTCAACAAAATTATCACAATGTTTTTCACCAATCCACATGGCCTCGAATCTAAAAAGTCTCTCCCTTATCCTCTCAATATGAACTACTTCTGATTCCAACCAAATTAAGATATGGTCAGAATAGGCAGCTCCACCATGTACAACTATAGCTTGTGAGAACAATTTCTACCACTGAGAATTACCAAAAAATCTATCAAAACGTTCACTTATACTTGAATTTGCCTCCCTCCCATTACACCAAGTGAATTTTGGACCCCAAAAACCAATGTCTCTGAGTAAACAGTCACTAACCACATTTCTAAAATCCACCATTTGTCAATATTTATTACATGCGAATTACCTGCTGGGAATTTTGGTCGTCTTTCCTCTCTAGGTTTCCTAGTAGAGGCAAAAATATTGCCTGAGTGCAGTTTTTCATCCTTTTATCTTGTGCCTTCCATCCCAAAGCTACGGAGAGCTCTCTTAATGATTTGTACCAGCGCATGTCGTTGATGGAAGAGGAGAATATGGAGGTGGTCGTGGAATCAAATAAGTTGGAAAATGCTCTGCTATATGGGGGAAAGTGTTTGACCCTAAAGCTGTTCACTGGAAAACATTTCAATAGGGAAATGTTGAAGGCTACGATGAGGAAGGCTTGGAGGCCTGTGCACAGGGTTCGATTCAAGGACCTGAATGCTGAGTTGTTCCTTGTTGAGTTTGATGACATCCAGGATAAAGAAAAGGGTTCTCAGAGAGGGCCCTAGGTCATTCGACAAGCATCTCATTCTGATGAAGGAAGTTAAATAAGGTTAGTAGGTCCATAAGATCTCTTTCACAAAAACTCTATTTTGGATAAGATTACATGACCTTCCATTTATGGCAAGAAATGAGTATGTGGGTCTTCTGATTGGTAACAAAGTTGGTCGGGTAGAGGAGGTTGATTTGGCTGAAAGGGAAATAGCACGGGGAGAGTTTATGCGAGTTCATGTAGCTATTAATGTACTCAAACCTTTATTGAGAGGAACCAAAATCAACATTGGCACTGGAAAATCCTTCTGGGTTCACTTCTCCTATGAGAGGATGCCCAACTTCTATTATAGATGCGGGCATCTAGGTCATGCGGATAAAAACTGTCCCCAGGGGGTATACTTCCCTTTTTTTGAAGCTGTAGAACTCCCATATGGTGTTTGGTTGAGGGCGTTTGGGTTTGGAGATCTAGGTAAGGTCTCTCAATCCAGAGCTAAATCGGGTCCAGTGAAACATCACTTAGACCTTACAATGGAATCCCCTCTGATGTCTGTGGAAGGAGAGGATTCACCAGAAACACCAGTCGAACATCTGGTAGGGGATACTGGTGGAGCAAATAACGGAAGGGAAGCAGAGACAACAACCGCATCAAATAAAGGGAAGCAGGTGGCGGACGTCGAGGTCATGGATTTTGACCCCCATGATTCTGAATTGATGAAGAACTCCCAAAATCCTTCTATTGAGGGGCTCATGGAAGGGCCTCTAAAGTCTGGGCCTACAATAAAACAAGTGCAGATAGATGCATGTGTAGTCCATGCAATTAATGGGCCTTATGGAATGTCCAGCAGAAAATGGAAAATGATGTCTTCTTTTCATTAAACGGCTGAGAATCGGTAGGAGGAAAAGGTGTTTCTGGGTGGCACATGTAAGAGGAATGTTATCGAAACAGAAAGGGACCGAGAGGCTTCCAATCTCAGGGTTACCAAAAACCATAGTCAGGCTTCATCGGTAGTGGGCAAGGATAATGGTGGTTCAGCTTATAATGGTGGCGGCTGGGATCCAGCACTGCCGTGATCAATAAGAGTTATGAGCTGGAATGCTCGTGGGCTTGGGAACCCACTGGGCATTCGTACCCTCTAGGATTTGATCAGGAAGGAAGAGCCTGATGTGTTGTTCTTACAAGAAACAAGGCTCTTAGTTCGAGAATTTGATCAATGTAAGTTCAGATTAGGTTTCGCAAATTGTTTACCAATTAGTTCATGTAGTAGAAGGGGGTTTAGCTTTGTTATAGGGAAAGGACGTGGATTTATCTATTGTTAATTATTCCAATGTCCATATAGATGCTGTTGTTAAAGGTGATTCGTTCTCTTGGTTTTTATCTGGTATTTATGGAAATCGAACCTGGGAGTTAATGAGGACTCTGTGTAGTGTGAATGGGGAACCTTGGCTGGTCCTAGGGGATTTCAATGAGGTGCTATGTCATTATAAAAAAAGGGGTGGGAGGCCACGACCAGAGAGACAAATTGAATCCTTTAGGTCAGTGGTTGATGATTGTGGTCTGAGAGATTTGGGTTTTAGTGGGGGCCCTTTTACCTGGTGCAATCGTTGGGAAAGGAACCAATGCATCAGTGAAAGACTAAATTGGTGTTTAGCTAACTCTTTTTGGTGGGACTTATTTCTAAATGCCATTGTTACTCATGGCTTGGTAGCATATTCAGATCATGTACCGATTTGGGTAGATATGGAAGGTGTTGTTGAAATCTCTAGAGTTAAAAAATCCTTTAAGTTTGAGGCTATGTGGGTGGGTGAGGAAGTGTGTAAAAAAATTATTAAAGAGAATTGGAAAAGATGCGCTTTCCAGTCCAACATGGGTGAGGTGATGAAGGCCATTAAGTGTTGTGACCAATTGACTTCCTGCAATAGACAGTCTTTTGGACATGTACAACAGAAGCTTCTCAGAGCAAAACAGAATTTTGCTTTGGTCCATGATAGAGGCCATTTAGGGGTGGGTAGAGAGGATTATGACACAGCTAGAAATGAGGTGCAAAAATGGCTTGAAAGGGATGAAATAATGTGGCATCAAAGGTCAAAAGCAGTATGGTTGAAGGAGGGAGACCAAAACTCTAAGTATTTCCATATGAAAGCTACTCAGAGGAGGAGGAAAAACAAACTTATCAAAATACAGGATGACTATGGGAATTGGCATGAATCTCAAGGTCGAGACAGAATAATTCTGGACTACTTCCAGAATTTGTTTTCTCGCTCTAATCTAAGTGGTTCTTTGAATTTTCTGGAGTCTTTATCAGGAAGAGTGAATTCTTCAATGAATGATGAGCTGACAAGGATTTATTCTACAGATGAAGTCAACATGGCACTTGACCAGATGAACCCCTCTACAGCTCCAGGTCCAGATGGCATGTCCCCAGTTTTCTTTCATAAATATTGGCATGTGGTGGGCAAGTCAGTAACATCTGTAGTCCTGGAGGCTCTGAACTTAGGTTCTTTCTCTACCTCTATAAATCACACTTTTATTACCCTTATTCTGAAAACGAAATCTCCTTTAAAAGTCAGTGACTATAGGCCCATTAATATTTGTAATGTGGTTTATAAATTGATTGCGAAGGTGATTTCTAATAGGCTGAAATTTGTTTTGAATGGGGTTATTGGGGATAGCCATAGTGCTTTTGTACCTGGTCGTTTGATAACAGATAATTTACTAATTGCTTACGAGTTAATACATTACCTTAAAAGGAAGAAAAAAGGAAAAAGAAGGGGTTTATGTCTTTGAATTAGACATGCGTAAGGCGTACGATAGAGTTGAATGGAGCTTTTTAAAGTCAGTAATGGAGATAATGGGGTTTCAGCAGAACTTCATTAGCTTGATTATGTATTTTGTCAGCTCTATCTCTTATTCGGTGCTTATTTATGGTGATCCCAAAGGTCTCGTAATCCCTTCTAGAGGATTGAGGCAAGGGGATCCGCTATCCCCTATTTATTCCTTCTTTGTACTGAAGGTTTAATTACCTTATTAAAGAAAGCAGGGTTAAAAAGAGAGATATCTGGTCTGAGAATCTGTAGGGGTGCCCATACATTAATCATCTGCAAGCTCTTTGCAGATGATAGTGTTATTTTTTGTAAGGTTGAGGTGTGGGAGAACAGAAGAGTGCAGGCTATTATAGACAAATATGAGTCAATTTCTGACCAGAAAATCAATAAGGAAAAGACAGCTATGGTCTTTAGTGGCAATGTTCCAAGGATGTTAGGACTTAAATAAAATAGCTTTGGGGAAATAGTGAGATTCAGCAGTATGAACGTTACCTGGGTCTTTCTCTTATTATGGGTAGATGTAGGCATAGTGCTTTTCTCTCTATAAAACATAAAGTTTGGAGAAAGCTTCAATGTTAGAAAGAAAACTTACTTTCTCAATGGGGAAAGGAAGTGCTCTTAAAATTAGTGGCTCTCTCTGTCCCTTCCTATTCCATGAGCTTTTTTTGTTACCCTTTTCTTTGTGTTCTGATTTGGAGGGTTTAATGGCGAAATTTTGATGGAGACAAAAAGGAGAAGAAAGGAAGATCCATTGGGTGAGCTGACCTCGTATGTGTGAGACAAAGTCATGTGGGGGGATGGGGTTTAAAGAACTCATATTATTTAATTTAGCTCTTTTGGCTAAACAAGAGTGGAGATTGATATAAAATGATAACTCCCTTCTATTCAGGTTATTTAAGTTTAAATATTTTCCTAATTCCTCCTTTTCACAAGCTGGGCTAGGAAGGAACCCTTCTTACACTTGGAGGGGAATATGGGAAGCAAAGAAATAGATGCTTGAAGGCTGTAGATGGAGGATTGGTGATGGAAGAATAGCAAGAATATGGTCAGATCAGTGGATTCCAAGGCATGGGACTCTACTTTTAGAAAGCTTAGTTGGTCCAGATACTAGTACCACAGATGTTGTTAGTACTCTCTTTGATGTTGATTCAAGAAGTTGGGATATGCATAAGCTGAGATCTCTATTCAATTCAAACATGGTGTCAAATATTCTCTAGATAGTGATTTGTCCAGGAGCCAATTGTGATAAGCAAATTTGGGCTTATGAGAGAAATGGAGTTTTTAGCGTGAAAAGTTGCTATAGGTTTCTTAAAACAAGATTGGGTTCATACGGGGCTGAATCTTCTTCAGTAAGCTCTTCTAAGGTAGTATGGAGACAGATTTGGAAGATGTTAGTGCCGAGTAAAATTAAAATTTTCACTTGGCATGCTTGCAAAGAAGGCCTACCCTCAAAAGCTAACTATTAAAGAGGAAAGTATTTATGGAAGCTCTGTGTGGGTTTTGTGGTTTTCAGTGTGAAGACCTCAATCATGCTTTTACAGAGTACTTGGAAGGAGATCGTGCTAGATGTAAATTTTGCTGCTGATATGAGACTCTTTGATGTTGTTTTATCTCTTTGTCAAGGGGCCTTTAGTGATAAATTGTCTGTGTTCTTTGCATTGGTATGGAGTTTTTGGTATAGGCGTAACAAAATGGTTCATGATCAGGTTATGTTAAATCCAAGAAATGCAGCTGCCAATGCTTTGAGTTTGCTCAGAAACTATAAAGAGGTAAGAACCCAGCCTAAGTTCTAGTTGAATAAACATTTTAGTTAGAACCTCCATCAGCAGGTTTTTTAAACTTAAATGTGGATGGGGCTGTTTTTAGAGAGGTGGGAAAATCTGGTATGGGCTGCATCTTACGTGATGACTAGGGTAACGTTTTAATGGCTGCCAGCAAGCTTGAACACGAGGTTGAGGAATCAGAAGTTATTGAACTAACTGTTGTTTTCAGAGGGCTATAGTTATGTTCTAGTATGAGCATTGCAAACATCCAAGTTGAATTAGATTGCTTGTTAGTAGTTGAGGCACTGCAACACCACTCCATGGAAGACTCCAAGCTGGGGCTGTTATATAGTAAGATTAAACTTTCCAAGCATTTCATTGAGTGTAATTTCGTCGATGCTCATAGAGAAGGAAATAGAGCAACACACTGTTTAGCGCGTTATGCAATTAATGTTAATGATATTGCTATGTGGTGGGATTGTATTCCAGACTTTCTTTCTCAAGTCTTTTGACTTGATAAATGTTTGTAATCTCCTTTTATTAATGGAAGTCATGTTTCTTATCAAAAAACAAAAAACAATCCACCATTTGTCTCTCAGACCTTTCTCTCCCACCCCACTTCTCATGCTAATAAAGAATTTCATTAAAATCTCCAAAAATCATCCACACCTCATCCTCCCTTCTGCATAATGATCGAATTAAATCCCAAGTTTGATATCTGAGGCTAGAATCAGGGTGTCCATAAATACCAATAATGAAATACTTCATTGTTCTACTCCTCTCCTCCATAATGCACGCATCAATATGAAATTTTGAGTAACTCAAAATTGACAGATTCATATCCCTCCATAACATCACAATTCCCCCACTTCTACCATCACAATCCACCGTCAAGAAATGTCCAAACCCAAGCTTAAATTTACAAACATCAAATTCACGTACATTCAGTCGTGTTTCTTGAAGAAACACAATGTCGGGAGCTTCCTTCTTGATTAGATCACGAAGGGTACAAATGCCTCGTGGGTTCCCAAGCCCACAAGCATTCCAACTGAGGCATTTCATGGCTTCCGGCACCACCGGGAGCCAGCCACGGCCGATATGAACTGTTGTGATTTCTCAGAAACATTCTTTGGAGTCGTTGTCGTGAACCTTCTCTTGAGCAATCTGCCCATAGCCTCTTCATTATCAATCTTCTCCTTTCGTTTTTGAATAGAGTTCGACCTTTGGTGGTTTTCTGAAAATGGATGATTTTGTTTATTGATTCTTGATAGACGTTTCCACTTATGCCCCACTGAGACATCAAACCTCTTTCGTGGGCCCTCCTCCTGGACTACACTAATTAACTCTTTTGGCCTAGCTCCCTGGCCCTTCCCCCCCTCCACTAATTTGACTAAAAAGTCTTGCAAGTCCACATAGTCAGCTTCTTGAGTTTCCTTAACAACTTCATCATCCTCCATCAATTCCTGCAAAAAAGAAGCCCTCGTTTCCTTTGCAGACACTGCTATATTGAAGGAATTCAACTTCTACTTGTTTTGGAGAGATTCCTCTGTTACATCTGGAACTTGAATCTTCTCCATAACTACTTCCGTAATTACCTTACCCGAAACGACTCTGTGATTTCCTCCATTACCGTTGGCAGTGTTAACTGTATCAGTATCAAACGTCGGAATAGTCACTGGATTACGGCTTCCACTCTCACGTTGCATGTCCCGATGATTCCAACATCTCATTTCTTGATTTCCTGCTTGCAGCCAACCGCCATATGGAAAACCGTTTTGTTCAAACTTGGTCTGATCACATTGCCATTGATCGCAATCCAAATAACCATGATTTAAAAGACCACAGCAATAACAAAAATTGGGTAGTCTTTCATAGGAGAACCTAATCCAAACAGGATCACCAGAGCGTAAGTTAAACATCTTACCTCGTAATAGAGGTTTTGTTACATCAATATTGATCCATACACGAATAAACTCCCACCACGCCATTTCTCCCTGTTCAATCTCGACTTCCCTAACCATACCAATCTTGTTCCTAATCAGATGGACAATATATTCATTTCGTGCAATCAAAGGTAAATCATGAAAACGTACCCAGATCAAAGCCTCAGTGAGCTGGATCTTATGGACTTATTGATGGCCTTCGACTTCCTTTATCAGCACCAGATGTTTATCAAACGACCACGTACCGTCTTTGATAACTCGATCCTTATCACATTCATCTTCAAACTCTATCAGCATAATCACAGGGCTCAATTCCCTAAACTTAATATTCCTGACTGGCCTCCATGCTTTCTTCATCGTCTGTTTAAAAGCCTCCCAATTGTAATGACACTTTGTGAGAAGTTTAACCAACAAACTCTTACGGCCACAAAGAATTGCATCTAGTAGTTTATGTAATTCAACATGAACCTCCTCACTGTCCTTCTCTATAAGAGAAATTTTCTTATACATCTTTTCCAAACTCTCCTCCCTTATGCCCTCTCGTACATCACAAAGAACCTTCCACAATGAAAAACCTATACAATGACAGGGAAAAAGCCTCTACACGGGGAAACCCTAGGAGAGTGTGAACGTGTAACATATTTCATTGTTAATCCTAAGAAAGGAACCTGGTTTTAGAGGGGAGTCATGGATTCGGTTCTTGTAGTGCTTAATCACTCCAAATTGCTTGTAAAAGAAGGAAAGAAGGGCACATATCTTTCTGGATGGATAAGTGGTTGGAGTCAGGACCACTTTGTGATTAGTAGGATATTGTTGCAAGTCCAAAGTTGAGTATTAAGCAGTGTATGGTGCATAACAGTTGGGATGTTCACCTCTTAGTACAACTTGTGGGTCAAGAGCTCACTGACAAAATTTTGTCTAATATAGGAGGCACTAAAGAAGGCTCGGATATATTGATTTAGCTGGGTAATTCGGATGAAAAGTGCTTGGAATTTGGTCTGTGTAGTAACTCCAAAACGACAGTGGTCGAAGTGGATATGGCATGTTGTTTTGCCAAAGAGATTTTCAGTTACTATGTGGAGAGCTCTTTCATAGAGTCCAAGTGTAGATGATTGCATAAGGAGAATTTGCATTCCTTTGGTATTGAAATGTGAGTGTTGTGAGGATGGGGCATTTGAGGATTTAAACCATGTGCTTTATGGGGCGTGAACACAGCTGTGTGTCCTTTATGTTGTTAACAGATCGTGGAGAGAGTCGATGGAGGCTTGGTTTAGACGTACAATGAATACTTCACATATGGGTAATTTGATTGGTTTGATACCAGTTATCATTACATAGAGTTTGTGGTGTTGGCGTTGTTCGACTCGTATGGAAGGTCTAAGAGAATCCATTTCTTCTTTTTGGAGATCTGTTAAACACTGGATAAGTTGGGTGGGTATTAGTTGAAGGCTACCTCTAGATTAGATCGGAGGGATATTGTTGTGCTTACTATGTTGCAGGTTCCGGCTAGCCTCCTCCTTAGAAGAAATTCCTTGCAGTTACTTGGCATAAATCGAGCTCGAGTTGGTTTAAATTGAATGTTGATCGCAGTAGCATAAGGAACCCAGGAGGGTCGGGTGCAGGTGGAGTAATGCAGAATGAGAAGGAAATTTTGCAATTTGCTTGTGCTGCTAGTACTAGTATGGGATCTAACAATAAAGCTGAATTGATGGCTTTATTGCTTGGCTTTCGTAAGCGTAAGGAATTGGGATTTAGTAATGTTGTAGTTGAGATGGACTCACTATTGGTTGTTACTCTGCTGAGGGAGGGTAGGTGCAGCTTATGGTATTTGGAGTTAGGAGGAAATATAGAGTTTGATTTTGGTCCTTAATATTGACATTCAACATATATTTAGGGAAGCCAACGTTGCAGCTGATTTCCTTGCTTGTCTGGGTGGTAACGACTGCAATAAAACTTGGTTCTCACTTGAAGACCTTCTAGTGAAGTTTAAAGGAATTTTACAAACAAACAGATCTGGTTTGCCATACTTAAGACAGGTTTAAATTTCTGGTTTCATCAAATCCTTGAGGTGATTTTGCAGGGGGTTTAGTCGCAAGGTACCCATTTTTTTGGGTTTTATTGGTATATAGTGTTTCTAATTTTTGGAAATAAGTTGTTTGGAGTAAGAGATTGTATAAGGTATTCCTCAGCTAAAAGTGAGGGTTTTTAATAATAATGGAGGATCTTCTCCTCCTTAAAAAAAAAAAGAAAAAAGATTTGAGTGCTTGGATATTAGACTCAGATTAAAATTAGACTGAACTAACTCAATTCAGTCTAAATTCCAAACGGAGCCTAAATGTCCAAACAACAATAGCTACACATATTTTCCAAACAACACAAAACAAGTTTAACAACAGCTCAATTGATTATAACCAAACAAACAACAAAATAAAGTTTCAGCACTTGAACCACAAATATAAAATACCGAAGTTTCCCTTCCTTTCATGCTCACTTGGACCAACAACTTCACCAAGTTCAAACGAGATTACAGGAACAAAAATTGGACAACATTTTCCATTCTCTACAACTATTTCTTTTTCAGTATGTTGCTTTCATTTAACCTCATCCTTAGATTAAAAAAAAATTCCAAAGCTTCACCAACCTTTCTTTGCACCTCCTCATCCTCACATCGACATATGTAAATAACAGCCCTAAAATCAATCCATTAAAAAGAACCTAAAATCTCTAAAATCTATCCAACTTCAAATAAGCACAAACCAATAAACAAAACCCCAAAAGAAAAGTATATGAGAAATCAACCAAATCTCACTTGAAGTCACAAACTAGTAATATAAATTTGAATCGATATAAGGTCTTGATTCTTACCTTTGATAGAGGAGCTCTGTATGGTGATTGGAAGTGGTGCAGTGCTCATTGAAGAGCTTTGTATAAAGAAGAGGAGATAAATGAACCCAAGATGCAATAAAGCTGAATGAATTTATGAAAATGGCAAAATGGAGAAAAAAGATGGTAGCATGGATGATGGAGTTCAAGCAATGCCGATGTTAGTGGATAAATGACCAAGAACGAGCTGTGAAGAACAAGGTGTGGAGAAGAAATTTTGGGACTTGGAGGAGAAATTTTCCTTAGTATGTGAAGAACAAATTGCCTTAGGAGGAAGAAATTTCGAGAGAGTGGAGAAGGCGATGGGAGAAGATGATGGAAACCTCACTAGCGACAGAGAGGAGCTGGTGATTGGGTCGACCTGACGACAGGTAGGAGGTGGAGAGAAAAAGCACAAGAGAGAGAACACGAAGGAGCCGCGGGAAAGAAATAGATGATATTAGCTAAATTTATGGCTACATTGACATTTGACTCTGCTGCAGTATTAGTCATATATGAATTGTGGGATAGATTTACTGTAGCTCATATGATGGATGAATTTAGTTTGAATAATTCAATGTGGCTCAAATAGTGATGATATTAGCTAAATTTATGGCTACATTGACATTTGGCTAAGCCAATGCTAGTGATCTAAGGGTATAATTACATTTTATTTCCTCTAGTTATATTCTTTTCTTAGGGATTAATTAATCATTGCAAGAAGAATTGATCGATCTACGTAATTGCCATGAATTTCGTTTCTTTATTTGTTTTTGTCCCTTCTTGATGAGTACTAAGTTCAATGAAAATTAATGATCAGTACTCTAATTAAAGAGCTTATTTTAATAGCATGTAGTTTTGAATCAGTGAATATAAAAAATCTGAATGGAATTCTTGTGAGTTGCTGCATGGAGAACTCCTATATTTAGTACATATGAGGGTATAAATCCATTTTTTATTGGAACTGTATCTCTTAATTAAAGTTCTGAATTTATTTAAATCTTAATATTTATTACATGCATAACAAGAGGCGAGCATCTTGGCAAATCATCAGTCTTCTAAAAAAAACCTCCTCTGCATGCATGTCATGATCATCAGTCTACCTACGAAATCTAACATTCTGAAACAATGCTAGCTTTAGGAAAAAACCCAATAATTAATGACATACTTTAACGAAGTTTTAGGTCAAATAGTCGACACCCATGGAATATCCATGCATCTAAAGAACCCCATCGCCACACAACGGACCTCAAACTACTATCGGTCATTGCCAGCTTTACCTCCATATAGATCTCTTCCTGTCGCCATTTGCAGGCGTCGATTAATGCAATTTGTCATGCCAAGCTAGCCCGGCCTGTATGAAATTCAGAAAAAGAGTCACGCACATCCACCAACCACAATTCTTAGTAAGCCAATAAGTGAAATAATATTATAACCCTAGTTCTTCAGTTGTACCCTAGCTAGCCTATTCTATTTTCCCATCCTGGTGCAACTTGCACAATATTCCATTTTATATTCGCCAACCAATGTTTGAGTTGGAAGATAGGGACGAAAGGAGACAACATTTGAAATTTGCAAATATTCTGATCATGTGGTCTTTTATTTAACACATTTTGGTGAAATAAGCTATTCCGTCCTTGTGGGAAAGATGTCTAGTTTGTCTTTTGTTGTGGCAGCACATGGCACAAGCGACCAATCACGTACGTGGAAGGATATATGGGAATGAAGAGTTGCCACCATGAAAGGACTGGATTACTTGAAGTAATAATGTTTGTGTTTTGTCTCAAACAGCATTTCATGTGCACAAATTCGACAAAAGTGTGGCCGGCTAAGACAGCTTTCCTGGCCTACTCATTATCCTCTGTTCCATAAAGTTGCCAGAATCAGTAGTATTGTAAATTTGATGCTCAGACGTAATTAGCAATATGCCAAATTAGCTTAGATCAAGAACTATATCCTTGCAAAATTAACCAGTGATGGATTCTTAATGATAATAATTTAACAGGTAACAAACATGAGGTATATTTGTAAAACAAGCTGGCTTGAGTCGGTATCCGTGCAGATCAAACTCGATCAGCTGGGTTAACGTTTTCGTCAACTTTTTATTTTCAAATGCATAAATATTGATTATTAATGTTTCTAATTCAAAGGTTGGACTATCCTTTGAATTTTGCAATCGGTAAACTGCAATTTCCCTTCGTATTAGTCAAAGATTGATACTGCATCCCTTCCAACAACCTCCGAAAAAGAAAAATATTTCTAAAAAAAATATATACTTCTTTGATAACTCCAGGAATTGTTGTAAAGTTAGTACGAACTCAAGGTTCATTAACTGTATTTTTGGCTTCATCTCATCTTGATATTAATCATTCAACAGTGACTTTTCTCCAGTATATATATGGTTCAAGTAGCTAGAAGATAAACTAGGACTTAACTCTCTTTTTCTCATCGCCCAAACACAGAAGACATACATATAGATTTCCAATATCTCCCAACATCTGCAATCTTTAGATAAATTCCTAGATCTCTTCAATCCCTTCCACCAATATGTGCGGGACGCTTGTGAGATGATGAGCGCATGATTCCGCTTTCCATTAATTCCCTGAACTTCCCAGACCACCATGCACGTCCTGGAAACAAAACCCTAGCTTTTTCCTAAATTCCTCTCTCAATTCCTCTCCCTTTTCTTTATAAATTGTCAAAGCCATGAAGGCTGAACTCAAAGGAAACACGTCTGTTTCTCTACAGAGCCCTACTCTCTTCGACACCCATCAGAGTCCTCTTTCAGGGGCGCTTAATGGGTGTCTGGGAAGCCTCGACGGAGCATGTTTAGAGAAGCTTTTGATTCACTGTGCGAGTGCGTTGGAGACCAATGATGTTACTTTGGCTCAGCAAGTTATGTGGGTGCTAAATAATGTCGCTTCTTCGGTTGGTGATCCTAACCAGAGGCTCACTTCTTGGTTTTTGCGAGCACTAATCTCAAGGGCCTCTAGGGTTTACCCCACCACGATGAACTTTGATGGAAGCAGTACGATTCCAAAAAGGTTGATGTCCGTGACCGAGCTTGCCGGGTACGTTGATCTAATCCCTTGGCACAGGTTTGGATTTTGTGCATCAAATAGTGCCATTTTAAAGGCAATTCAAGGGTTCCCAAGAGTTCACGTCTTAGATTTTAGCATCACACATTGTATGCAGTGGCCTACTCTCATAGACGCACTAGCCAAAAGGCCAGAAGGCCCTCCATCGCTTCGAATCACAGTGCCCTCTAGCAGGCCGCCAGTCCCTCCCTTGCTTAATATATCTACCGAAGAAGTTGGCCTCCGTTTGGGAAATTTCGCAAAGTATAGGGATGTTCCATTTGAATTCCATGTCTTTGACAACTCACCTTCAACTGCACTAGGTGGAATTATGTGTAAAGAATCACCTAGCTTTCACTTCGAATCAATTTTGAGCCACTTGAATAATCCTTCCACGCTAAACCTTAGAGAAGATGAAGCTCTGGTAATAAACTGCCAACACTGGCTGCGCTATTTGTCTGATGAGCAAAAGGGGAGTCCTCATGGTGCTTCATTGCGAGACACTTTCATTAATATAGTTAAAGGTCTCAACCCTCAAATTATAGTGGTGGTAGATGAAGATTCAGATCTGAGTGCATCAAGCCTGACATCAAGAATTACCACTTGCTTTAATTACCTATGGATACCCTATGATGCCCTGGAGACTTTTCTACCAAAAGATAGTAGCCAAAGGATAGAATATGAATCGGATATTGGTCATAAAATTGAAAACATTATCAGTTTTGAAGGGTTTCAAAGAATAGAGAGGTTAGAGTCCGGCATTAAATTGTCTCAGAGATGGAAGAACACCGGTTATTTGAACATTCCGTTCTGCGAAGAGACTGTTAAGGAAGTCAGGGATTTGCTTGATGAACATGCAAGTGGATGGGGCATGAAGAAGGAAGAAGATATGTTGGTTCTCACATGGAAAGGCCATAACTCAGTTTTTGCCACTGCTTGGGTCCCAAATGGTTTGGAGGATTAAAAGGGTGTGGACTTAGAAAAGTGTCTCAAAATTGTCACACAACTGGGTGAATTGGACGTACCTTGGGATCGATGGGAGAATTGGGGTTTTCTTCAAACGTGGTCCGAACAGTGACAAAACAAGTTGCTTTTATCTCTTCAGCAAAAGGCTGCAAATGGGGATAAGACAAAATAAAAATCACCAAGCGTTCTGATCATCAGAATAACCTTTCACACTCATTTTGCAGTACTGGAGATCTAGCAATGGTTACATGAAAGGCGAAGAGATAATAGTACATTTAATTGTTGTTGTAAGATCAGACAAAATCTCCGTCAGTACTTTGTTTAATTTCCCATGTCTGCCGGTTCCATTTTTTTTTTCTTTATCTTTTTTTTGTAGCAGAAAGTGTGCACGTTCTTCTTTCAATGAAGATCAAAGTAACTTACTACCCCTTTCATAATCACATTCACTTGTTTTCAGCAACCTAGCTAATTCTACACATGCATGCAAGAATTTCTAAATGATTGAAATTTCTAAATTGGGCAGCTTTTTCGATGAACTTTATAATCCGATTCTGTCTACTCCATAGTATCCAATTAAGCGAGTTCAATCTGGTTTTGCGAACTTCAGATTAACCTGCGTGAACATGTATTTGCACTGGTTATTTTTCGGGTTCTCTTGATGTTAAAAACTGGGTTAGTACCGTTTGTCTTGTCTAGCTAGTTTTTTACTTAGAGCGTAATCTCTGGCCCGTACGGGATTTTTTTTTTTTCCTTTTTCTTTTTCCATTAGCTAGGTTAATTTTAATTTTTGGGCAGTGATCGGTTATAAAATAGCAGGAATATCATTATTCTTGTCATACTTAAGTATCTTTCCAGCAAGGACTCTAATTCCATTTCATTCATTTGTGTTTACTCATCAACAGAAATAACTAAAGCGAATATAAGTAACATTTTATATTTAAATTATATTCCACGCAAAAGCACTTAAGTACTTATTGTGTTTTAAATAAAAATTTCATTAATCAAACTTAAGAATGTTCAACTAAAATAATAGAATAAATACAAATAGCTAGGAACATCTTCAGTTACAATAAGATCATCAAGAATATTAAAAGCATCCTTGTCTAAGATGTGCAGCAGAATTTGCATCACGTTTAATATATATGTCTCACGGTCCAGCTCCTATTTGAACCCAAGATTCTTCTTATGTCTTCGATTAGTAAGCCAATCTGACTCTAGTGACTTCCATCTTTTTAAAGAGCATTCGCATCCTGTAAAATATAGGAGTGTCAATATATGACACGATCCGTGAATTCGATAGAAAATAAGTACTGGATTTGGATCAAAACGCATTGACTTGATAAGACATGATTAATAAACAGGTCAACCCATGAAACCCACAATTGACCTGTATAGCATGAATAAACCCTATTTTTAAATTTTATAAATGTTTAGTTTTATATTTTTTTTGTGTTTATGGGATGTAATATTAATATTAATATGTGGCTACTTAATATCTCAAACAATTAAACTTTATTTGTTAATATGTAATTTTGTTTTATAAATATATTAATTTTCTTAAATATTATTTATTTGGATATTGATAATAAAATATTTTTAGTGGTTTATATATTAATTTCCTTAAATAATAAAATATTCATGAATCTAATTGTATTTGTGAATGATTTATATAGTTATCATTGTATTATATATGAGATTAGATTAGTTGGTTTAAAAATAAATATACAAGTTAGCTCAACCCATTTATATAAAACGGGTCAACATAGGCTTAATATAGGTCATGTTAGGGTTTACCACGTTTAATTAAATGGATCATGTAAGAAATCAAGGTGCAGAGTAGCACTTGGGAAGCAAAGGATAAGAAGAGAAAGATGAGAAGGAAAAGATAGCTTCAAATGAAGGAGGAAACTCTAGAGCTTCTCATTAAAATCAAAGGAATTACAAAATATAATATATATATATATATACATAGAGAGAGAGAGAGAGAGAGAGAGAGAGAATGCATCAAAGACACCTATAACAATCTATACAAAGGAGAAAATCATATATGTTGCTATTGTCCAACCAACTTTACATTCAGACAACTCTAAACAAAAGACAAGAAAAAAGGACTAATCGACTCCATTACAAAGGATGAATATACAGAGAAAATGTCTATGACATTGGTACAACCATGCACCATCATGCTCAGGTAATTGCATCTGCCGATACCACTTTTTGTGTTGTACCTTCATTTGCTTTATTTTTATTATCATGCTCCAATAGCCCCCCACAAGATGGAGAGTAGTAATTGACTACTCCCATCTTGCATAGATGTGAATTGATGAGATAAGCAAGAAGTGCTTTTGTGAATACATCAGCTAACTGCAACTTATTAGAAATATGAGCAATTTGAATACTACCCTCTAATATCTTATCCCTGATGAGATGACAATCTAACTCAATATGCTTGGTCAGTTCATGGAACACAGGGTTAGATGCAATGTGCAAGGCTGCTTGATTATCACAGTGAAGAGTAGCAGCTTATACATAAGGTACTTGCAAATCTATGAGTATCTTATCCCTGATGAGATGAAAATCTAACTCAATATGCTTGATCCGTTCATGGAACACAGGGTTAGATGCAATGTGCAAGGCTGCTTGATTATCACAGTGAAGAGTAGCAACTTGTACATGAGGTACTTGCAAATCTGTGAGGAGATATTTTAGCCAAGTTACTTCACAACAAGTTGTAGCCATGGCTCAATATTTTGCTTCAGTAGAAGATTGGGACATAATAGACTGCATCTTAGACTTCCAAGATATCAAGGAACTTCCAAGAAATACACAATACCTAGTGAGTGATCTCCTAGTGTAGGGGCTGAAGACCCAATCAGAGTCACAATATGCTGATAGTTGAAGTTCAGCTAAGGAAAAGAACAAAATACCCTAGCGAGGAGCCCTTTTTATATACCTCAGAACCTTTTGTGCTGCAGCTAGATGAATATTAGTTGGACAGTCCATGAATTGACTCAAATTCTACACACTATAAGAGATGTCAAGTCGTGTAATTGTTAAATAAAGCAGTCGACCAATGAGTTTTCGATATATTGCAGGGTCAAATAGGATTTTGCTAGTATCTTTGCTCAACTTAGTGTTTGGATCCATAGGAACCTTAACAAGCCTAGAACCAATGGTACCCGAGTCTGCAAGAATGTCAAGTGCATACTTCCTCTTCTAAGCTGTTGTTCAACTCCAAAGTTGTTAGCTCAGCTTCCATAGCTTTGCACCAATTAGGGTCTTTAACAACTTGGCTATAGGTTTGTGGCTCAGTTGAGTAAAAATGGCGGTGGAAAAAGCTTGAAAATTAAGAGAAATTTTTTTATAAGACAAAGGATAAGTAGAGAAAGAAGAGAAGGAAAAGACATCTTCAAATGAAGAAGGAAACTCTGGAACTTCTCATTAAAATTAAATGAATTACAAAATACAATATATATATATAGATAAAATTCATCAAAGACACCTATAACAATCTGTACAAAGGAGAAAATCGTATATGCTGCTCTTGTCCACTAGCTTTACATACAGACAACTCTGAACAAAAGACAAGAAAAAAGGACTAATAGACTCCACTACAAAGGATGAATATATAGAGAAAATGTCTATGACATTGGTATAGCCATGCACCATCATGCTCAGGTAATTGCATCTATCACGACCACTTTCTGTCTTGTACCTTCATTTGCTTTATTTTCACTATCATGGCCCAATAGATCATGTTCAGGTTGACTTATATAGTCTATACTCATAACTTGACATGAAATGAACATGGCCCGCTAATATGAATTGTCACCCCAAGTAAAGCATCACCATCTAGCTAAGATCTTGACATAGATTTGATGAAATCATCACTACGTAGGTTTCAGCTAAGAAGGCTTGAACTTTAAGGGCTTAAGATGCACATAAATTTGCTATAACTTGTCCTTCATAATCTCTTATGATGACCCCAATACCAATTCTATTTCTATTTTTGTTAATAGCAAATCCTACTTGATTTTGTATGTGCATTTAGGGGGGGGTCTCTCCCATGAGCTTCCATTATTCACCTCACTGCCTCTTGGATTTGTATGATCACCTTGGACATTCCTAAACTCATATAAAGGCCCCTTAGCAAACCAGGTTATTATGTTTGGATGTGTGAATCCCTTTTAATGAACTACAAAATTTCTCCTCTGCCAAATATGCTTAGCTAGCACAGTTGCTTCTTCCATTTTCTCCTTATTCAAAAAGTGATCAAACTGGCTCAAAATTTCCAAGAAAAAAGTCACTGTGAAATAATTTTGCATTTTTTTTTTTACATTGAGTCCACACATCCTTAAAGGCCCAACAACTCCATAAGGCATGTCTCATAATTTGAGAGAATTGGGCACAAATAGGGCATATGTTGTCTTCAGTGATATTTCTCATGCAAAGATTGGAAAATGTGCGAAGGGCATCTTGGCAGGCTCCCCACATGAACATTTTAAAAGCGTTGGGAACTTTTATCTGCTATATTGTCATCCAAATACCATTGGTTCTTCTTCTTGTTAAGGTCTCCCCATCTGATCTAAATTTAATCTCCATTTTGTAAATGATAAGTACTCCTAATAGAGAAAAAAAGATATTATTGGAGCATTTCCATACTAGTTTATCCTCACTACTACCAATCACTACAAGAAAAATGGGTATTTGTGACCATTTTTTTGAGACAAAAATAGACTAATTTTGGTTGAAAATAGTCATTACGCTAGAAATAACTGGTCACAAATAAGCAATTTTCTTAGAATAAATATGGATACTTTTTCTGACTTCAACTTCTTGGGAGGAGAATAAATTGTTTAATAGATTTTTCTTTCAGCACCATTTGTGATCATCATCAATAAGCTCAGCCACCTTTGCATCTTCATCTAGAACTGTGATAGTGGATTGAATCATATGGGTAGATGGTCTAGGAATCCACCTATCCTTCCAAACTCTTACACTTTTTCTATTACCAATTCTCTAAAGAAGACCTTTAAGAAGTTTTTATCTTGCCAATATACTCCTCCAAGCTAAAGTGGTTTGGTTTCAACATTAGTCTGTAAACGTTCATTCCTTGGAAAATATTTCTTAGAGATCGGAATTGGCAACATAAAAAAACGCCCATAGAGTAAGTAGGAATGGCCTAGAGAACAACTTTCAAAAGTATTTTCTTTCCTTGCATCAGATAAGTTATTGTCATTAGCTTATAATCTCATGTCCCTCAAATTTTACAGCCTCTTTTTGTTATTTGAAAGTTGAATAATATTTGAGCTGAAATTGATTCATGCATGGCGTCAATCCACACAAAGGAAAATGCCAATCGATATGATCCTTTTTGTTTTCATAATTACACCGTCAAAATCCTTCTAATCGATCGAATCTGTCTAGGATAAAGGCAACATAATGCTCCGACAAAAAGCAATATCTATGCATAGATCGAATTACGAAAAAGTATCTAAAGACATCCTCATAATTCGGAATCAGAAAGATCGATCAAGATTCATTCAATCCTTGATTAATTTGAGAGAAAGCAATGCTATTAAAAAGATGTATCATTGATAACACGACAAAGCTAGTTTGGACCCGGCCCCCATGCGTGATTCCTTATGCACAACATTTAAAATTAAAGGTTTTTGGCTACGATTAATCTTTCAAAACTATAAGTTGATTTGATTAATTACTTCTAAACAAGCAAATTAAGCATGCATGCATGCCCTTGGAGCCTTTTTTTTTCATTTAACTATATATATATATATATGTGTGTGTGTGTGTGTGTGTGTGTTGGATCTAACTAGCTAGCTCATAGCCAGTAGCCTACCCAAAATAGTGAAAATGAAAAAAAAAAAAAAAACATTTGGGATGGTTGACCCACTAATATTGGGAAAACTAGAACGTCACCGACATTGCTTAATTTATGTCCTTAATTTTGGAAAATGCAAAAGATAATTGGGTGAGGATTAGGATTTTTTTAGAATTTTTTTTATATGAATTCTAAATTTAAAAATGAAAAAGATATAGACACAAAAAATTATTTATATAATATTTATTATTATTATTTTTTGTTTCTTAAAAAAACTAAATGCTCAAAAAATATTATAAAATTAATTTTGTGTATTTATTTATGATATTTAAGGAGTAGGCACGGAGATTAGCTATAAATAATTTTGAAAAGAAAAAAAAAAGTAAAAGAGAAATAAGAAAAAAAAAGATGATTGGATAATAATTAGTAAGGATCAGCTTTGCAATTGCTTCATAACGCGACCTTTGGAAAGAATAAATCCTCAAATCATTGATCAAAAATATCAAAAGTATCCGTACCTTTTTGAGAATTTGTCAGAAGGGTGCAATCGTAGTTATAGACTCTGGCGGGGGATATGAGAGGGTTTTAGGATAAGTTTGGGGGCAAAGACAAGATGAGATTTCTTATCTTCATCTCATCTCATCATTACACTTTTTCAAATTCTCATACAAAATATAATAAACAATTCAACTTTTTCAAATCCCAATATAACTTTTTTAAATTCCAATTCAACTTTTTCAAATCTCAAAACTAAAAAATAATATTTTAAATTTTAAAACAAAATACAAAATTCTCATCTCACCCCCCAAACCTATCCTTACTAATTAAGATTCAGGCGAGTCACGCTCCTTCTCTCTCTCTCTGTTTTTTTTAATCTATCGTCAACGTGCATGTATGATGTACCAAACACTTTATACGTCTAACAAAATTTTTCATCTCATTTAATTATTATAATTATTTTAAATTTTTATATAAAATAAAATAAATTTTTTAAATTTTAAAATAAAAATAATATTAAAAAAATTTATTCTAATAATATTTTATTTAATTTTAACTTTTATCACAACTCATCTCATCTGTAAAAACAAATAAGGCCTTAGTACCGTGTTGACCCTTTTTAAATTTTTATTATTATTATTTTTAAAGAAAAGCATATTTGCCATTTATCAAGAAATGTTACGTAATCTATCATTTAAAACAAGACTATCAATAACATTAGGACCCTCTTCAACCCAACATTGATTCCCTTGCTGTTGTAGTACTAACTTGGCTAGCTGATGTGCAACAGTGTTCCCTTCCCTGTATGTGAAGGTCAAGCTCAACCCAGATGAACTCCTAAACACTATTTTCAAGTCTTCAATTATTTGCCCATACCAAGCTAAACTAGTATCACTACTTTGAACTGCCTCGATTACCATTAGAGCATTTCCTTCAGAATATTGCTTGTCTAAAACCCAGATTAGAACAAAACTCAACTGCCTTCCACAAAGTCATACACTCAACAGTAATTGGTTGATCCACATCTAATTATTAGAAGCATGTTGTTGCCATTACCTTCTCATTCCAGTCTATTATTATAACCCCCAATCCAACTTTCAGATTTACCTTGTTTACAGCTCCATCAAAATTGACCTTAACCTTGCCTCTATCTGGAGCTAGCCACTGCTTCACTACTTCAGCATAAGAAAACCTGCCTATACTTCCCTCTTGTAAATGGGCCTCCTTGAAAACTTCCACACTATGCACTATAGTTTTTACAACCATTCTTGGACTAGCAAATTCTGATTCAAAGAGAAATTTGTTCCTTCTGAACCAAATCCCTTTCATGATCGACCCTACTACTTCTAGTTGTTCTCTATCACATCTTCTGCTTGAAGACATCCATGACTGCATAAAGTCATGTTCTCCACCTGAGCCTTTTTTGGAAGGCTTCCTTTTTCTGCCCACACATCTTGAGTAGAATGACAGCTCCAGATAGCATGCACTACTTATTCATCTTCCATCAAACATATGGGACATGAGGGTTTATCAACAACCTATCTTCTAAATAAATTTTGTCTAGTAGGTAAAATATTGTTGCAAGTTTTCCACAAGAAAAATCTTATTGACCCCTGCACCTCCAACTCCCAGATTTGATTCCATACTCCAGTTTCCTTTTTAGCTCTTGGAGACTCTCCGTCAATTTTCTTCTTAAGTGTTTATGCCAAGTGATAGGCACTCTTAACTGTAAATACACCATTTTTACTATAAATTCAGACTTGCTTATCTTCTCCCTCACTCTGCTAATAGGCATGTTACAGATCAGATCCATCTCGTCCTTCTCAAAAATATCAGACATAAGAGGCGCATTCCAATCCTTTGTTTCATCCAAAATTAGCTTGCTAACAATAGTTGTAGGTTCCAAAACCTTAATAGGGGACTAAATTTTGAAAGAGAACTCCTTTGGAATCCACCTGTGCTACCATATTTTAATGTTCTTTCCATCCCCAACTCTCCATATCAGTCCCTCCCTCAGCAAACCCACTGTAGAACACATACTCTTCCATATAAATGAAGATGAATGCCCTATCTTTGCTTCTAGTATGCTAGAGTGCTTAAAATACTTGTTTTGCTCTTCCAACATTGTTTTGCTAGTAAAGCTATATTGAAGACCTCAATATCTTGAAAGTTTAGTCCTCTCCAAATCAAGATTTCCCAAAATGACTCCACGTTCTCCAATGAATTCCTTTTTCTCTATTTTTGTTTCCTTACCATAACTTAGCAATGATGGTTGCCATATCTTGAAACACCTTCCTTTTCAATTTGAATACACTCATGGTTTATGTAGGTATGACTTATAACACTACCTTGATTAATACCTCTTTCCAACTTTAGATAAGAAATTATTGTTCTAGCTTTGGATTCTTTTCCATATCCTTTCCTTTATGCCTCAAAAAGTTTGATACTTGGATTTACCAAGCATAGCTGGCAGTACCAAGTACTTGTCATATCCTCCCTTTTCCTCCACACCTGCTGCATCAGTGATTAATTTCCTTAAGCTAGCTTCTATATTAGAGCTAAAATAAATTGAGGTATTTTGTCAATTAAGAGATTAACTGGAGGTCCTATCATATATTTGCAAAATGACCTGAAGTCTTAGCCATTCCTCCTTCTAAGCTCTATAAAAAATAATACTATTATCAACAAATAAGAAGTGGTTTACACATGGACCACCCCTAGCCACTAACCCGCCTTTTTATCTCTCCTCTACTTTCTGCCGACTTTAGCAAAGAACTCAATCCTTCTGCACAAATAATAAATAGATATGGTGAAAGAGGATCTCCTTATCTAATTCCTCTAGTTGGATAAAAACAATCACTCGAGTGGCCATTAACAAGGAAAGAATATGTAAATGAAGAGACATAACTCATCAATGATCTTCTCCACTTAGTAGTAAATCCCAACTTTTCCATAATAGCATTTAGATAGTCACACTCTAATCTGTCATAAGCCTCTCATATGCAACCTGATCATGCTCTATGTTTGTTCTTCATTATATGCAATACTTCATAAGCTATCATGATATTATCTGAAATTAACCTCCCTGGTATAAAAGCACTCTAGTTGCTGGATATGATCTCTAGCAGAAATTTTTTAAGCCTATTAGCAAGTACTTTTCAAATGATTTTATAAAAAAAAAAAAATTACAAAGACTTATAGGTCGATAATCATTAATAGAGTCGAGACTACTCACTTTAGGAATTAAGGAAATGTGAATATGATTTGCATCATGAGGAATAGATTCATACTTGAAAAAGTCACCAAAAACTTTACAAACATCTCCCCCTACTGTTTCCCAGTGGTTTTGGAAGAAACCAGCTCCAAGCACATCAAGTCCAGGTCACTTCAATGATGACATTTGGTTCAGTGCACTATGGATTTCTTCCCTTGTAATTTCCTTACACAAAGCATCATTCATCTCTTTAATAACTAAACTTCTCACCAAATTCAGACAAGTTGTATGATCATCCCGTGAAGGGGAGGTTGATGAATATATTAATTGGAAATGCTGCTGGAAAGCTTGTGATATCTCTTGCTTACCCTTTTTTAACTTGAACAATAATATATATATATATA
Source organism: Cyclocarya paliurus (assembly GCA_029856935.1). Taxonomy (NCBI): domain Eukaryota; kingdom Viridiplantae; phylum Streptophyta; class Magnoliopsida; order Fagales; family Juglandaceae; genus Cyclocarya; species Cyclocarya paliurus. The sequence goes on along the minus strand of CM056946.1, from coordinate 23,798,520 downwards.
TATATAATTGTTTTTAAAATTTTTTATATAATTTTATTTTAAATGAGAGATATTATTTTAAAAGTAATTTATAAAAGCATGCAAGAAGATTTCTAAATTTTCATTGACAGTACCAAAAAAAAAAACAATTTCCCCTCTCGTCCTTCTCGGGTGATACTAACTAATACTCATATTCAGTCTCTTTTTAAGGTAACACTTCTTCTAGTAGGTATAGTTTAGGATTTTGGCACTTGTGTCCTAGGTTCCACATAGTATCACAGTAATAACATAACTCATTTTTCCTAATATCCTTCTTCTGATTTTGGTTGATTCCTTGGATAGGTAATGGGGCTTTTGAGGATTTGGATTCTTTAGGTGTCCGGGTTGAGGTGAGTATGGTCTAATTGCTTTGTGGTGTTTCTTAGACAAATTCACATTTTCCTCTTGACTTTTAGCTAAGCTATAGGATGTGATCAAGTCTAAAGTGCTAAACATCCTACTAGTAGCCTTATTTCATCCTTTAATCCATTGAGAAAGTAGCTTAGTTTATAAGTGTCAAAGAGCCCACCTAATATGTTGGATAAGGTCTCAAACAAAGCCTATAATCCTCTACAGATCAACTTTTTCTCAATCTAGTCAGTGATTCCATTGGGTTATCATAGGTGTTAGGGTGAAATTTAACCAATAGGGCATTAGCAAACGTGTCCCAATTAGTTAATTATCTAGGTTCCTCCGTATCTTGGAATCATATGAGGGCTTGTCCTTCCATGTAAAAGAAAACCAACCTAATACGGTGATGTGGTAATGCGTTGTAAAAAGAAAAAAGTTGATTTATCTTGTATAGTCATCCCATAAGGCCTTCTCCCTAGAACATAGGAAAATCCGGGCGCACGGATCTGGTAAGTTCTTCACCCCAATGGGAGTTGTTCTTTTCCTCACGGTTTTGGACACCCAAAGAAGATCATCTAGGGCTAGGGCTTTGATTTTTCTTCTACAATTCTGATACGAGTATTGAAGGGCCTAAAGCATTACGTAGAAGCACGAGAACCAGCAAACCAAATATCAAGTTGGCGGACTACATAGCTTGATTTGTGGGAATTGATCTTTATTCTCATTTATTGTTTTATTGATTATTACTAGATATTCCTTTGTCTGGATGTTTCTTAGTTAATGCCTTTCATTATTAGGGGATATATTTCTGAGGTTGTAAAGGATTGCCTATATGGGACCATGTAATGTTCTGGAAGATGGTATTGAATTAGTTTTGCAATCAAACGTTTGGTATTCTCAATACCGTGATTTGAGAGAAGGTTGGTTCTGCATCGTGAGCAGAGCAAACAAGAATTCATACCTATCAATTGGTATCAATTGATACCTATCAAATTCCAAGGTTAAAGTTGCCAACTATTGCATCATTCAGTCATTTTGTCTTTTAAGCCAGCATCTCTATTTCTAGATTTTGATACTGGGAGTCATCAACTTTTTCAGAGCATTTAATGATTTTAATCCATCTTGAAGTTGGTTCAAACACTTGCCTTTAGCCATAGTAGATGATGTATTTGCATAGAGACCGGTGTGTGCTTCTTTGATATCAAATTTTAACAAACCCTTAAGGTTTGAAATGAACAAATCTCACTTTGAGGGTAAGGAGTGGACCTTCGAGAAGAAGAATTTGATATAAGGGAATATAATATTCTTGTACTTTTTGGATAGATTTCAGAGCATAAATTGCTCAGTACATATTGTTTTCATAATCTAATAGAATTACCCATGGAATGGGCCTAGGCTAATAAGCAACAGTAAAATAACAATCTGCAAACAAGTTTAACGCTACGAACTGAAGCCCACCAATTGATACAAATCAAAGTGCAACGAAATAGTCTGAAGGCTAAAATGCAAAGATAAAAGGATAAGTACAGGCCCATGGGTCTCACAATCTCAACAAGGTTCAAGCTCTTCGATGTACTCCCCAAATATTTCACTTCTAGATACTTCTTCACTTGGCACCACACGATCAAAGCCTTGTACAGATTGCTTTTTATGAGTAGATAGAGTAAACCTGGGGTGCGGTCCGGCTACTCTCCCTCATTAAACAGCCCTCCACTAGCCCTGCGCCACGTAAGCTATTTATTATATTTATTCTGCATTTGCATAAACCCGATCAGAAACTTCACAATTGAGCCCTGCATTTCCTCTCCTTGTGCACAAGAATCGGCTTCTAAGACTCAGTTTCTTTAGCTGCCACAATTTTCGTCCTCTTGCTTTCAACATTCACTGCCTCCACCCTGCCTATTTTAATTGCCTTTTCATCTTCCTTCACTGCAGGCTTAATTTCTTGCACATACAATCAGAAAACAATGCTAATATATGAAAATCTACCCAGAACCCATTACATACCAGAGAGAGGTAAATGAGAAAAAGCGATAGAGGTTGGCCCACTCATCGTATCCGCATTTGTGGCCATAGATTTAGCATCTACGGTCACATATTCAATCTGGCCATCTCTTTTTGGTGATGATATTAAGGCAGGAGGAGGAGCCTGCAAAACCAAACCAAAGAAAAAATGTTAGATTTCAGATGAAGATTTTGGTGAAGAAAGAGGTCTTTATAAGCTCATCACCATCAGATCTATCTAGTACTTTTCTTCTTTGTGACTCTCAGCCACAAAGATCGTTGAATTCCTGCATAACATCTGCACCCACAAAAAAAAAAAAATGATATCAGTTCATAACTTTACAGGCTCTAGACAGAAAAGTTCAAAAATAAAAATCTAAAATGCTCATGCTTTTTTTACTTTCGCATCATCTTAATTATCATCCATTTTGAGCACAAACAATTCCTTTCTTGGTGGAGGTGCAAAGAGACGGGCTTGAGAGCTTGGAGGTGAAGATGAAAAGAGAGAGAGAGAGCTTGGAGAACAACGATTTTTGCCTCTTGTGTGTGGTGATTCTGTGTGGTGAGGTCTAACTAGTTTATTGTGTTTTTTCCTATGCGTTGATGTCTGAATAGAGGGTTGCTCTTCTATCTTTGATAGCTCGACCATTCCGCAGCAACTTTGGAGTAGATACTATTAGAGATCACAAGGCTAGTATTGATTTACCAATGGCAACAGATCACGTTTCCAACTTTTTTTCACAAATAAATGAATGCATAAACTCTTGTATTTAGAGAAAACAATAAGATAGTCAAGTACCAGGGATCGAGCTAACCACAATTTGTACCAACACATGTGGTTCATGTGTCAATAATGAAAAAGTTATTGATGGTCATATCTTAAAGATATAAAGTCAAGAAGTTCCATGAAGTAACATGGAGTGAAGCACTAAGAGTACTTCAAAGAGACACATAAGACACACGTGCCATCAAATTGAGACGTGACTTCTATATATATCAGCGAACTAAAAATCTAGTGGTGTGGTGCGTGTTATATATTAGAAGATAGCTAGAGGGTAATAAATAAGGGAAAAGACAAAAAATAAATTTAAAAATGACTTTTAAGCCATATGGTAAAATAATAAAAAGTTAGCATTTCAGCTCCTCCCTCCTCTCATAGTTGTATTGAATGTGGTTGAAAAAATTATTAGGTATTTCCATAATTTGGATGACATGGTACTCATATCTAGGGGTGGCAATTCGTATTCGTGGGCTGTGTTCTTATCATAGCAAGTCATGAACATTAAACTATATGGCCCAACTTGAACATGACCTATTTAATTAACAGAAATGCTACGTACAACCCACAAATACCATCTTAACGTAACCGGCTAACACTGAGACCCACTTTATCACTTTATTCCTTCATCTTTCTCTCCCATTTCATCTCTCTCTCACAAGTCAAAATCTCTCTCCTTTACCTTTTCTGCGCAAGGAACGTTCCTTGCGTTTCCGTTGAGAGGAATGACTGCTCGTCTTTTGTAAAAACGTCCGCAGTTCGATATCTGACAAGATCTATCACCAGAACTTAGGGTCTTCGCTTTGCCATGGGCACGATTTAATGAGATTGTGACAAAGCAACTGTTAGAGGGAGTGTTGGCTACATTCAAGAACTATTCTCATGTCCAAGATGAAGACATCGATGTTGTATGGGTTCCTGGTAGTTTCAAAATTGGTGTTGCTGCAGAAAGGCTTGTGAAGTCAGGAAAATATCATGCAGTTTTATGTATTGGAGCAGTGATTAGAGGTGATACTTCCCACTATGATGCTATTGCTAATTCGGCAGCATCTGGAGTTCTTTCAGCAGGTTTAAGTTCAGGAGTTCCATGCATATTTGGCGTTCTGACTTGCGATAACATGGAGCAGGCATTAAATCGAGCTGATGGGAAATCTAGCAATAAGGGCTCCAAGATTGCTTTGACAACTATTGAGATGGCATCTTTGTTTGAGCACCATCTGAAGTGAGAGAAATATTGGGGACTATTGACATGATGCCTAGTTTTTTTTTTCCCTCTCCTTAGTTAGACGTATTGTTTCGTTTTTTTATTTGTAAGTGCAGGTCTCAGTTTTTTTTTTTATGGGATTTCTTCATTTCCTGGGTTTTTTTTTTTTTTTTAAATGGGATTTTTTCATTTCTTGATTCTTAATCTTGAACCAAGATCGATGTTCTTCTGTGGGAAGATGAAGGGACCAGTTCTTCGGGAGAAAGGGTAGCTAGAAATGATGACTTCACAGTCGTTTGGAACTTTGATGTATATGAAACGAAAAAGTGGGAGGAGTAAGAAACGAAAAAGAGAGAGGGAGAGAGAAAGAAATGAAAACTTTTATTAAATGGGCGCCGGTTGCGCACCGTTTGCATTAGGCGGTTGTAAGAAGTATTTTCCTTTAATTAAATAGATCAAACCTTAAAACCCTAGTATGACCCATATAAATAACCGGTGACATGAGAAAACCCTACCCTCTTAACTCGTTTTGGAATTAACTTTTATTGGGTTAACCTAGACACATTTAACTCGTTTCAACCCGCTTAACCCATTTAACCCCCTTCAACGTGTTTCATATAAATGGTATGAGATGCTAAATAGTCAAATAATAATAATAATATATAAGAAAATTAATAATTTGAAAAAATAAAATTATATATTAATAGAAAAATTTTAATAGTTTGATATATTAAGTACTCAAATATTAATATTAATATTACTTATTCCCAACAACAAAAAAAGAAATATAAGACTAAGATTTAAGCATTATAAAATTTGAAAATAGATTTTATTCAAATTATATGGATTGATTATGAGTTGACATGCAATTGATCCGTTTATTAACCGTGTCTTATTAGGTCAATTTATTTTAATCTAAACTTATTTATATAAAAATTAAAACCGTTTATTTCATGTTGTGTTCTTGGGTCGTGTCATTATTACAACCCATACTCATATCCAATCACTATGTGACATGTGCTTGAAATTGTTTATATAAATATTAATTTTAATTGGCATGACATATTATATAGGAAGATCGCGTATTTGTATTCCAATTGGGAATACATACATGTAATTAGTATATGAACTTTTAGGAATCTTTGTTCTTTCCTCACTTTTTTACAATTTACAAACATGTAATTAGTATATTAAAAAAGTACGTGTGAAAATTTTCAAATATCCCTATACAGTAAAACTTTCAAAGGTCAACCAATTATATCAATTAATTTGTTAATCAATATTCATGTAATTATTGAATAAGAACAACATTAAGATAAATTAAATCAATTGCATAATATAAAAATTGGTTACGAATGAAACCTTTTTAAAAGCTTTTTAAAGGTAAAATTCTATTAGTTCTATTGTTCCTAAATGTAAAACATTTTAAAAGTAAAACAATATCTAAAACACTTAATTACAAACTTCAAACAAATTCAAAGTATTTTACATTCAACAACTCACAAAATTTACTCAAGATGATGATGTCTACCATCTCTCATAATGTTAGCCAAACTCTTGAAATTTACATTTTCAATGTGGGTCCAACAACCCGTGAATTGGGAACGAAGGTAACTGTACCACAACACGATCGATCCATTGATTTGTCTAGCTAAGATGCGAATCTCTAGTGGGTTTCTAAACTACTCTAAAAAAAAGTCCATACAGGCATTTTAGTCCTTTGACACAACAGAGAGAGAGATCAGAGGATAAAATAATGTAGTGGGTGCACAGCTATAGAGACTTGCAGCGATGAACATGGACTAAGAGAAAAGCCAGCAAGAAAGCTTGAGTTTTAAGCGTAGACGAAAATCACACTTACACATAAACTATTGGTTATATTCTAAGATATAGATATTAGATAGATAGGTTTTTTAAGGAATGTCAGATAAAGCTTAGTGGTCACTGCTCACAGACACACCAACTGTTTTCTTCTTTCCAACTCCTTGCCCAGTCCGTCTTGTATTATCTCTGCCCTTCTGTGTCTTATCCACCTTGTTGCTTTTTGCACTCTTTTTGAGTCTTGTCCTTGTATCTCAGTCGAAAACCGCATTGCTTCTCCACCAATTCGAGTCCTTTTGTCTCTTTTGTTCTTGTCTTCTTGCTCATCTGGGAATATGTCCTCCTGTGCTCCTTCTAAGGTCTACATCTTTGTTGGGTTGTTGAAGTCTTTTCCTTTCGTTCTCTCTTTCTGATACAAGTTCCAAAAAAGGACTCTGGTTTGTGGTGTGCTTTTTTGGTGTTTATTATTTGGACTAGAATGGAAGCTGTTTGCTGTAATCTTGAAGTGGATGTCAATGGGGAAGAGACTTTCATTGTGGACAAGGTAATTCACTTCTGTGCTCTGCCTTTCCATGCCGCTTTTTCTATTTAATATCTATTTTTTCTTAAATCATTTCTCGAAAATCCCATGTTTACTGGCAAATCTTATTCTACGCAATTACTTCTTCAACTGTGTGTTCAGATAGTTGTTCACGAATTTACTGGTCTGGATTTTTCTCTGGTTACTTATTCTGAGTTTTGTTTTTCGCTTAGTTTATGGTCTATTATATGTTTGTATTTGGGTGCCTTTAGCGTCTTTATTATTGTCGATTGATTTATTTTATCTTGTGGTAATGGAGTCACTGTCCCACGATTCATTCTTCCTCACTATTTTTTTTTTCCTTTATGATTATAAAAGTACCTCTTCCGTCAACTTTTAAATTTGCACCTACATTGCAGTGATGTGGGGCATAGGTTTATTCCTTATAGCTTTTCTTCCTTTACTCTGGCTTGTCGTTATTGACGACAAGGCATCCTTGTATCGCTTCTTTTCTCATTTAATGCTATTGTTACGGAGCTGAAATGTTCATACCTTTATTTGTTTTATTCACTCCTTTTAAGAAGGAAGGAGAAGGACTTGGCATCTATTACTCTTTTAACCCTTCTTTTGCTGGGGTGATTAGCAGGCATCTTTTGCTCGTCATTCTCAGAAATTTATTATCTATAACGACCTCTCCAGTTCTTTTGCAGGCCTTTGATGGAGAGTTCTCCGTTTATTCTCAGATTTTTGTTTTGCACAATTTAATGAGTCCATTCTTTTTGGTGACAGTATTTAAGGTACAGTGAAACTGAGAGGTTACATTGGTTAATGACTGGTGGTTGTCTTGATTATATTTATACATTTCCTTGTTTTTCGGCTTGAACTCGCTCTACTTTCTTTGATTCTGTAATTCATTTCCTCTTGACGCAATTTCCATGAATTGTTGAAGGAATTGGTGTCGACCAGCTCTTTTATTCCAAGATTGCATTTCTTTTTCTTGCATGATCCTTATCCCTGATGATTTTCTGCAGAAAATAATTGCTTCATATTCCGGTAGATTGAGCAAGTTATTTGGTAAATCAAAAGATACCACGAGAAACCTCAAAGTGATTTTCCACGACTTTCCAGGAGGAGCAGAGTGTTTTGAGCTCATGTCAAGGTTCTGTTACAATAATGGCAAGACTCAAATAAATCCTTCGAACATCTCTCTCTTACATTGCGCTGCACAGTTCATGGAAATGAATAACTCGGTCTCTGGAACCAATAATTTAGTGGAACAAACAGAGAAATCACTTGAAGAGATCAACTATTGGACATGGCCTGAGCTTTTGGCCGCTTTGAAGCAATGTCCAGATTTACTTCCCGTTGAGAATTCTTCAGGTGTACTTCAGAAGTGCTTGGATTCCCTTGCCCGGAGGCTGGCTTTAGCTACTGAAGCAAGTCCATGTCCATTTAATTCCCCAGACAGCTCTGGGTTCCGGTTTTCTTGTGACAGTAAGAGCACTGAGAGTTTAAAGTCCAGTTTATCTCGAGCAACCTGGTGGTTTGAAGATCTTCTGATCTTGAGTCCTATTTTGGTTGAAAAGGTGGTAAAATCCATGGTCTCGCAAAAACTTGATCATGTTATCATTAGTAGGTTCCTTCTCTATTACCAGAAATCCAAGTTTTATACTGCCACACCTGATGAGAAGCGCAAAGTTATAGAAACAGTGATTGATACGCTTTATACCCTTCATGGGAGTTCTGTTTCTGGCAAGACTTTATTTGGGATTCTTCGAGTTTCCATGACTTTGAACACAAACAAAAGTAGCAGGAAGAAGTTGGAGAGTATGATTGGTTCGCAGTTGGATCTGGCAACATTAGACAATCTACTTGTTCCTTCTCCATATGGGATTAATTACTTATATGACGTGAATCTTGTTCTGAGGTTTTTGAAAGCATTTATGCGTGGTGGTATTTCCAAGGTTTCCGGTATGCAATTGGGGAAAGTTTCTAGGTTGATGGATTTGTATATAGCAGAAGTAGCCCCAGACCCGTGTTTAAAACCTTCAAAGTTCCTGGCACTGGCCATGGCGCTGCCAGATTCTGCGAGGAACTTTCATGATGAACTCTACCGTGCTGTGGACATGTATCTAGAGGTAGTTTTTGATCTAAAAAATTTCTTTTTGAGTTGCAAGTTATCTAGCATTTTTGCATCATACAGATACATAAACATATAATAACTGTGTTGTAGTGGGATCTCAGCAGCTTAAAAACCTTAAACCATTTACAAATTCAAGCTTTCTTATATTCAGTGTGATTTGTTTCATAGGTGCATGCAGGATTGTTAGAAGAAGAGAAGATGAAAATATGTTGTGCACTGAACTATGAGAAGCTTTCAGCTGAAGCTTGTGTACACCTTTCTCAGAACAAAAAATTTCCCTCAAGATCTGCTGTCCAGGCTCTCATTTCTCAGCAATACAAACTCAAAAGCTTGCTCCATGGTACCAACAATTCCATGTCATTTACTGATTCGCCCAGTACTTCTACTGAAGTAAGAAGCGAGGGAAAGAAAGATGAAGCCAGTAAACAAGTTGTGCTGTGTGCTGGGAAACTTGATATTTCATCTGAGAGTGAGAAACTCAGAGCACATTTGCAAGGAATGCAATGGAGGGTGATTGAATTGGAGAAAGTTTGTAGGAAAATGCAAACACAGATGGCAAAGATCCTGAAATCTAGAGTATCAAGCCACGGTCATACAAGATCCTTGCCCAAGCTTTGTTCATGATACACATTATGCAACATTTGTATTTATTATGGAATTTCTCATATTTTGTATAGCAAGAGGAATGAGTTTTTCTGGGTTTTTCATAATTTTTTTTCTAAGCTGAAGTTGTACATACAGATAGGGGAAAAAGAGAACTGTGAGTTTTTTCATGAGTAGTATACGTTAATTCTCTATGATGTTGAGAGATTTATTTTTAAGGTGATGTCCTTTTCCCTGTGATGTTTTGAGATATGTCTTTAAAGTTTAGTCCTTTCCAATGTCACCCTTTATACTTGGCCAACTGTAATCCAAGTTGTCAAATGGCCTGGCATGAATAGCAGCACATGGGCAAAGTCAAAATCTGAGCACGTTCCATAAAAGATCAAGCTAGGGTCGAAACTACCCACAATTAAATTGATTTCTCTTGGCCTCTTTACTAGCTTTAATGTTGAACTAGGCATTAAAAGCGTGAATAATATCATGTAACGAATAATCGTACATGAATTTGGTGCTCATTTCCAATATCATGTAACGAATAATCGTACCGACAAAGTAAGTAGCTAGACAAGGAAGCCGGTGCCATGCACGCACGGCACTCTCTTTGTGGGGCTATGTAAATTGACACCTTAACCATATGTACAAACCAGACAAAACAATTATAAATACCGTATTATAATGTCAGTGAGGTCTGTTGCTCCATCCATCTTATAACCGTGATCACTTCTTTAGGTTTACCGTCATTATTGTACAACCTCATATTCTCCAATGAGCCCAGGGTTTGGCCAGACTAGCTACTCTCCTAAAACCAGTACGTTATTTTATATATTTATTTTTAGATACTCTTTTATGGATAAAATGTTTTTCTTTTGTGAGTTCAGTTGTTTCTGCATCATTAATTTGAGCACTTATTATTCTTTAAAAAATATTTAATGCATAAAAAATTATAAAAACTATTTTACAAACTAATGTGAATAATTTAATAGAAAAAGACAAATCGTTTAAAAAAAAAATACGGATTACCAAGTCTTTATTGATATTGGGGCCTTAAATTTGTACAATTACATTTATGTAAAGAAGCAGCAACTGCCTCACCAGCTAGCGTATCCCACAAGTTCAGAGTGACCTCAATTTATTAATTGGACCAAAAAACAAAAGAAAAAAAAAGCTAGCCGACATGTGACGTAGCAAAGAAGACACTCGATCGTTAAGAAAAAGATCACGAGTACGCCGATAGAGCCGAAAATGATGGTAGAAGTCAAGCCCTTTATAAGATTTTGGGTTTCTAATAGTATTGGGCATCGCATTTTCTTCCTTGGATATAACGGAGGAGTAATAGAATTACATTGATTATGAGGGTTAATCTTTTTCTTAGACGCCACTCTTCTGCAATTAAATACAATTCCCAAGGTCTGAATATATAACGTTTCGTCCAAAATAATATATAATTGTTAGGTACATACAACATTCCGCATATATTACTCAAAGGGAGACTTTGGATGCATGCGAGATCAGGTACGTATTAATTCGAAGAAGAGAGAAGAAGATGCATGCAACGTGATCGTACCAATTATTGTCACCCATTTATTAGGCCGACGAGATGATGAGACGTACGTCCCAAGGTACTGCAGTTTCAGTACTGATCTCTTGAACATATATTAGAGATGATCAGTGATTAATTCTTCACATGACAAAGTATCTAGCTCAAACCAGAACGATTTTAACGCGTCAAGAACTCATGATCGCCAGCAAGACCCAGCTAGATTGATCAGTCAAACCTTCCGACAAATCCTCCACGACCAGTTCTAATTAATTGCAATCTGATCAAGTACTCCATAATTGTTCATATATGTATAAGCAACAAGGAGTATTCTATATAATATCCCTGGCCTACTAATGAAAATCTTGCATGCATTAATAGTCTTCTCTCCTTTGTAAGGTTCCATATATATAATATTCTTGGACTTGCACGTACGTGCGTGGTCGAATCACCACAACAATTTATCGAGAAAAATTCCAGAGACATGGCCAAGCTAGCCTCTGGTTCAGTTGTGGGGTGATAACGATTGAAGTGAAATTCAATTAGTCTTTTGGAGAATTGAAAATCGAAAGGTTTTTCAAGGAACAAATTTTCATTTAAATATTATGAATTTATGAGATAGATAAGTGAATAATCATGCACGGCGATGATCGAAGCGTAAAAGTTGAATGTGTGAGAAACTGTGAAACACGTTCTTAATACTTATGTACATATAATATAGACAATAATACTGGTTGTTAAGATACTTTGAATCAGACAGCATAAGACCGGCAGAGTAGTACGGCTCCATTATACCGCTATGCCAAATTGGCCTTTTTTCATTTTTTTTTATTTTAAAATTTTTTTAAAAAATATAAAAAAATATCAATACACTAATAGTTACTTTCTTAAATATTATTAAATAAAAAAAATAAAAAAAAATTAAAATACATCAGATATTAAAATGAAAGACCAATTAAGTAGACAAAGTAATATTTTTCCTTAAAAAATTAACGAAGCTGTGTTCGTGCTCTGGTTGGACCAGTGACTAGTGAGATCATAAACTCATGAGTTATCACTATGCTCAATGTACGTGTTTTTAAATTGCTGCATCTATATATAGTTGTTGGGAATTTAATAATATGCCACTCACATGCATGTTATTGTTTTAAGAGAACGAAAATTTGACCATAAGATCAGGCATGTTTCTGGGTCGTTTATTTTGTTCTTCTATCCTTGATAAAAACATGTCGTGTGAGGCCAAAAGAATTCGGATGCCTTTTCGAAATCATGAAGATGAATAGAACTGAAAGTAGGTATCATATATCTACCATTCTATTACGATTTATTTAATATGAAAGAGATTATTTATTTAATACAAAATAGATGTAAATTAATCGTTTTTTATAAAAGTAGAAGAGAACAAATAACAATTTCTCGTATACTTAAGATCCATTTGGATAGTGAGATAAGATGAAATAAGTTAAGATAGTTTGTAAATAATAATGAAATCATCAGTTAAAATTAGAAAAGATGAGATGAGATAATGTGAGATAATAAAGATAAACGGGCTCTTAGTCTTGTTATGCATGGCCTCATGTTCTTTTTTTATTTTTTGTACAATGTAAATTAAATAAAAATTAAAAGTAGAACGCAGGAGTGAGGCTTCAAAACAAAAAGTACAGATCAGTGGGCAACCCTGCTTATGACAATCTTAATAGTAAAATAAATCCTGTTCATTTTTGTTTGTTTTATTTATTTGTACGTTTTATAAATCCCATGGGAGGAAGCCGTGGGCCATTCGGGAGGAAGAAGTAAAAATGAGATGTGAAATAAGATTGATTCGATTTTGTTGTGAGGTTATTTTAGTTATTTTATTATGATGTGTGTTGGCTGATCTAAACAGGCTGATGCGAATATTAATTCCTAGGCCAATATATGAACCTTGGGTCAAGACATTTCAATGGGCCATGGGCAAGACCTTTTCAAAGTGTAGTAGTGATAAAGCATGACACATTCTGGAGCAGACGAAGCCTGTGGCAAATTCCATTATTCCAAGGTTGTACTGGACTGCTTTCAGTAGGGCCGGGCCGTAAATAAAGACAATGCCGTTCGAAATTGACACTGTCAAATTCAAGTTTGGTTCAATTAGTTTATTAAATAAATTATTTATAAATACAAAATTTTGATGGATTATTAAACGATACAATTTGTATAAAACTCGATTTAATTCGTATAAATTCAAATAATTTCGTTTTTGTTTTATAATACCATCTTCATACTTATAATGAGAATATTAAAATATTCAAAAAGATTAGAGCAAATCATATTCGCAATACTAAACATGTTACTTGAATCTTATGAATCTAATTGTTGGTATGTGTAATACAAACTTTATAGAGATATTTCCAAATAGTCAAATTTATTTGTCAAAATTTTCAAATAAATTAAGTTATATAATATAATGTAAATAATCTATTCTATCTGAATGAAGTAACTCGTGAACAAAGATGGCTCAATGGTAAGACAATTTAGGCTATTGCAGGGCTTCCACCCTATACAAGATCTCCAAAAATAAAAATGAGGTGTCTTTTTTTTTTTTTTTTTTTTTTTACTTTTTTTGAAAAAAAAAATGAAAACCATTTCGTTAAATAAAACTTTAAATAATTTTTATATTTTCAATGTATGCAAAGCCCCATAATATTAAATTTAATATTTAATATAATAAATTTTTTAAGATCTTGTTAAATTGAGACATAAAATTTATATTGAAACTTCATTTTAAGTTATTGTATAAATATAAATTTTTAAATAAAAAATCTTATTTAAAAATTTTAAATAAAATCTCATTTTATTCAAGAAAATATTTCATATAATAATTTATATTTTATTGTAATATTATTACAAATGATTCACTTAAATTTTATTTTAAATCTCAATTTATATTAAGCTGCCCCTGCTCATGAATAAGCTCAAATATTAAATAAGTTGTTCGTGAACCTAAAATCCAACGCGGTAAAAAATTCGAAATCGCCTCGTACGTCAAATAAAAATTGAATGAGTGAGGATTGACCGTCCACTATTCGCTTGAACTCCGCTTGTTTACAGTAGTACCCCTGGCTTCCTGGTTTCAGTTCCATGTTTCTATGACCTAGACTTTCAAAAGCTAACTATTATTGCACATAAATTCCCAATGTTGAATAACAGAAAATGTGTAACAAAATTTCCCAATAAAAGTGTATACTAAGGTTGTTTGGAACTTAGATGCACAGTACTGTAGTCTATCTTTACGGCATATATTTAATATTTATAGGTTTAGCTATGCGCAGGAGAAAAGAAAATGATAAATAAAATCTACAACTAGTTCACTAACAATGTTTTACCAATTTTGTTGCTCTCAATCATGACTGAATGGGCTCAATTATAGGATTTGAATCTTTAATTACTCACGCATGTTAGGTTGGTCTTTACTTCGATCTTATCTTTCACACATATTTTCGATGTGTGCAAGTCAGCAGGAGATAGTTTGATTAAAAATTATAATAATTATATGATATGAGATGGATTGTTCATTTCTACTTCAATCTTATCTTTCATGGACTATATTTTTTTTCCACGTTTGTTGGTTGTTTGACATGGAATATATATATATATATATATATATATATATATATATATATATATATATATTGTTAGGGATAAAGTTGGTAGGGTCCAACTCATCAAAAATCTATTACTAATAATAAAGAAAAAGATAAAGTTAAAAGATAAAGTAAATAAGAGATAAGATGAGTTGACTCAGACTCCTACGAAAAAATAGTTTTATAAGACAAATAGAACTCAATTACTTGAAGGAAATAGATCTCTATATAAGAGCATTTCTATCGCATTCCCCATAAAATTTTCTATAATTTAGTTAAAAACCACATTCTCTAAAAATTTTTCCTAGTTTTTACAATCTTTCAAAAATCTCATACATCTCATTTTCTATCATTTTGCTATTCTATTAAAATAATATTTCTCTATTCTTTCTTTATTATTTTTTTCTCTTATTTCCATTTACAAACTTAACTACTCAATATTTTTTCTTATGTTTTGAACTATTACTCTAGTGAATATTTTAAACAAAAATTTTCAATTATTTTTTTATGGGTATGATAATATTTTTAAAATTAATTTTTTATATTTTAGTAATTATTTAAATTATTTTTAAAATTATTATTTAAAACTATAATAAATATGAGTATGAGAAAAAGTGTAGATGATTGGAAGAATAATTTATTTTATTTATTAGAATAAACATTGATAAAAGATGATTTAGAGGATGAATATTTGAGGAACCACTGTTCATCTCCTAAACCTTTTCTAAAATAGGAATTCAGATGTAGGAAAATTTTAACCAAAACCAAAAAATGAGCCTCAAATTATAGGGAAAATAGTGTTAGTAATGCACAAACTCCACTACGCACAATGACTCAAAATGATCTTTTCTCAAGGGAGGCATTATCTTTGACCTCCTGAAACATCAAATTCCTCAATTGTATTGAGATATATGTGAGGTTGTGAGAGATATATGAAATTACCAATCATAGTGGGATTTTTTCCCAAACAACCCGTGGACGTATGCATTATGACGAAACATGTAAAGCTTTGTATTTCTCTTTATTTCTTTTTATTCATTTATTAATTATTTATTTCATGGATGAACATGAAGAGCACCGTATCAGTGCCCAAATCATCACGGGAATGATTCTTTCCTTTGTTTCAGCTTGTTTTGTGAATTTATGCATTAATAGTTTTCGCTGTATGTGGGATCGACTTATTTTCTGCATTGAGAATGGAAGAAGGATGATTACTCGGCCCTTGAGATCATCTCCAAATTAATAGATAAGATCTTTCAATTTTAATGTCATTTTTCTTTTTGTTTTGTTAATCTTGTTAAAAAAAAAAGAGTAAACTGGTGGAGTGCATTGCATGCACTGTGCATATGACAGATGCAATGTGCATGGCATGCACAGCGGACGTAAGGGTGAACATCGGCGTGCACCCAATTTTTTCATGTGCAGAGCTTGCTGCCCGCCACCTTCGCGCATGGCAAGACCCAGGTTCGGCCACCCAAACGGATAGCCAAACAGAGTCGGCAGGAGCCTTATTGCTAGTTCATTGCCACTGGATGCGCCCTAGAAGCTGGCGGGAAAGCAACTGGCCACTAGTTACCTATAGCTCAAAAAGGCCACCAGCAACGACAACGAGACCCACAGGTGTTTTCTATCATCGACTTGGTGGTCCCCAGCCTAAGGAGGCTTTACTTCCCATCATTCCTTGCCAAAGGAGATTGACACCAACGCTACTGCCCGTTGTGAGCTATTGTTACCTAGAACCACCGACAGTAGCGTCATGCGAAGGGGCACACCAGAAATGGCTGGCGATAGTTTTTGTCACCAGTAGTAAGCCTAAAATGCATTGAAGGCCAACAGGCATCCCACCTACCAACCATGTACATTCCAATGATGATTGCAAAGGAATCAATAAGCACAGCTCCTAGCCTACAGTGTTTTTCTACAGCTACCACGATAATCTTCATCCCCGGCAAACTCAAAAACCATCACCCCCATGTCGAGCAACAACTGTACAAGCAAGCCGACGTGGGGTTCTTCCATGGCCAAGTGGAGCCGCAGCACCACACAAAGTTATGGTGACCAACATGCACCACCTCGCCACCTTAATGGTGAGCAACGACTCACCAACCTCACCCCATGCAACTCCTCGTCAAGTTATGGCTACCAATGTGCACCTTATGGCGGGCAACAACTCACAAGCACCTTGCCACCCACACACCAAGCCTAAGGTCATTAGCAACCACCAAATAAGGCAAGGCCACTAGGAAGCACGTGACACGAGGAGGCTACCTACATACGCACACCAGTGACATTGGAAGGAAGCCGGTGGGCAAGGCACCTGGGTCACTAGCACATTCATCACCTCAAAAAATTACCAGCTAATGAGCATGGCTAATCTTCACCCCGTGGTGGGCACTTGGGCACATGACAAACGCTGAAAGCTGCAATTAAATTGCCCACCGGCTGTATACTCGTAGGCAACACCGAGGAGGTGCAGCTACCCACCAGCTTGTAGGGAGAGGTGACAAAGACCACCGATCACCAGTAGGCTTCCACAGAGACCAGAAACAATGGGCAAGATCACTGATCACGCCCACACCCACCGTTCCTCACCACCCTTGTGGCAGGGAATGATCACGCCTAGCAGTTCCCTTCCCATGGTGGGCAATGATGCATGGCGGGCAATGATCCATTGGCAAGCAACCAGACCAAGGTGTCCATGAAGAGCATCTGTGGTTCCACCACTGCCTATGACAAAATATGGCTGCCGCTTTGAGTCCCCCTAGCAGATCCTCTCCACCACTGTAGGTCCCTTCTCGCCGTGAAGTTCACCCAAGTGCAACACTTCCCATGCACTGTAATACCCCGTATTTTAGTGTATTTTTAATTGAATAATTATTTTATTTAATTTAAATATTGGTTCTCTTGTTTTAATTTATCATGTTTATTATTGGGTTAATTTTTGATTTTTTTTTTTAAGTTGTGAAATTATTATTTTTTTATGTGTCTTTCTTGTTATTAATTATTGTTTATTATTTAAAGTACAATTGATTTTAATTTATTTTATTATTGGACTTTAATTATTTTATTTATTAATATTGAGTTGTAGTATTTTTATTTGAATTTTTTTTATTTATTTTTGTTGTGCCTTTTCATTTGTTGGACTTACTAATTTTGGATTGGGCTATTTTGGTTTAGTTTTATTTTATTTTTCTGGGCCCAGCCCGTTGGTTTCAGCCCACCTGTTTCCCAGCCCAGCCCTCTAGCCTCCATCTTATCCATACGCTGCCGTTTTAATTTCCCAGCCGTAGGGCTTCCTTCCCTTTTCTTCTTCCTTTCTTCTCTTCTTTCTTCTTCATTTCTGCTGCGCCGACCCTCTCTATTTTTTTCCTGATCTGTTTTATTCTCCTCCAGGCCATGCATCAACCTTCATTTCTCTTCTCCTTCATTTTATTTCCAATACTCCCCACTATTTTTCACTGTGCTATCTGCTGTGCCTTCTTCCTCCCCTTTGGCAGTTTCGGTTTTCCTCAAACCAGTGTTTCTGCAAGTTTATCCGAGTATTTGTATTTTCTTTTTGCTGTTATCTTTCTTTTCCGTTTGGCATTTTATTTTCCTTTTGGGTTGGTCTTCAAGCTTTGTTTATTTTAGCCCCATTGCCATGCTCTATTTCCAGCTTTAACCGCGCACTATATTCATCTGTAACAATGCCCTGTTTTCTGCCATTTTTACTCTTTAGCCTTGCTTTAATTATCTGCCCTTTAACCGTGTGTTTCACTTTCTGTCTTAAACTTTATTCGAGTCTTATTTCAGTTAATCGGTCCATTTTTATTTCAAAAATATCACTGTAAAATTTCTCTGTTTTCGAAACTCATATTCATCCCAAAAATTGAGATTTTTGGTATTTTATTTCGAGCTTGCTTTTGGCGTTAAAATTGGTGTTCGCGACGTTGATCATTTAGAAATTTACATTTAAGCACTGTAAGTATTTTCTCAAATAAATTTTGAGATTTACATTCAAATGTATTTTTTTTTTATGCTAACTCTTTTTATTGTATATTGGTTGGTTTATGTTTGGGTATTTTTCTGAAAACATGGTGGTGATTTTTCATGACTTGTTTTGGATCAAATGAGACTTTTGGCGTGCGTTGGAAAATAATTATTTTTGGAAAAATGAGGTTTTGGGGTCACATGCGTGTTTCGTCATGTGTAAAATATTTGTTGGTTGCTTTAATGCATTTACACGTATGTTCATGTGTATATTTGAAAATTAGACTCTCATGTGAGAGATGATTTTAAGTATGATCTTCTACTTATAATGATTTTGATATAGTCTTGTTATTTTAGTTTTTATAAATTATAGTAAGATCTCAATCGTAAATAAGTTAGAATTTAATGTTTTAATCGGAGTTGTTAAGTTGGATATTGATGAGTTTAGAAAGTGATGTTAGTATTTTAGGAATAATTAGAATTTTGGGTTTTTGAGGAATTAAAAATAGATTATTTTAGAAACTTAGGCTTGAATATCGAAATACGAGATTGATTGGGAATTGATGGAAATTTTCGTGATTATCTTATAGGTGACGACTTATATTTATTTGGCATTGTTGAGGAAATATTCGGAAAGCTAAAGAGTTCAGGTAAGCGGGGTTCCTATGCTAGACTTTGCATAAAATAAAAATGAACTGTGGTTGTTTTATAAAAATATGCATTATACGTTTTGAAAAGAAATGTGAAAATAACCTCAGTTATTTGTTCGTCATTACTCATTGAACTCTGATGAAAGAGAAAGCATTTTTTTGTCATGACTGGTGTAAACATGAGCTTATTTATGGCATTTTGTTTCTAAACTGTGCAAAAGAGAGCGAGTAATAAATTTTGTGCATAAATTATATTTTGTGATCTGATTCTGTTCTGTTCTGTTCTGAAGATGTTCTGTACTCTGATATGATATAATGTGATTTCTGAAAACTTTTGGCATGACATTCTGAATTTGGGTTTGGTTTGTGGATGGTGATCTGTTTGACCTACCACGGGTGCTAATAGTGGTTTCTGTTTGGGTTGGTACCAACTGTTCTGTTTCTGGTGCACCCACTTTGGAAACAAAGTGGTTTTCTGGTGGTCTTTCCTGTGTGCACACTCGGGGCTCCGAGAATAAATAAGGGGAAGATTCACATTCTGTTTCTGCTCGGTTAGCTACCGAGGTTTGCACAACCCTACCACGGGGGTTAAACATGGCCTCTGATGTGATATGATGCTCCGGTATGATGGTGGTCAGTTATGTTATGCCAAAGAGTTTTTGAATATGAAAATAGTTTATGAATATGAAAAGGTTGAAAAGTCGCTCTGATTTTCTGATAATACATTTTGAGACGTGCATATGAAAATGAAATGTTTTGTTTTTGCATTCTGAACTTTCTGAAAATGCTCATGTTTACATACTAGTATATTTCCTCTGCTTTCTGAGTTGTTGATAACTCACCCCCTTATTTTCATAATATTTTCAGATGATTTTGGACTTTTTCAACTGAGAATCGAGAATATAGAGCATGAGTGAGATGAGTTAAGAATAATGGATTAAGTATAGAAGGTTTATATGAGTATTGAGGATTCTTATTCAGTAAGCTTGTTATGCTTTGATGATGTGATATATTGGGAGGTTGATATTTATATTAAGACTTTGTGTTGTCTTAGTTTAATTATACCAGAGTAATTGATGAGTGAGTATTTTGTATGATAGAGAAAAATTGGAGTATGTACTTTGTGGTTGGAAAATGATTTTTTTTAAATGGCATGAGTTAACTCTCCGGACCCCTCGGGACCAGGGCGTTACATGCACAGGCCCTACTCTTTCCAGTGAGTCTAACACCGCAGCCACTAAATGCACCACAGGAAATGATTGACAAACAAACCAGTTTGGTTCTAGCACCACCTCCTTCTTTACTAGAAGCGACACCAGGTCATGCCAGAGAGAAAGGAAACAAACTCTGCTCTAAGTTTCCACCAACGAAGACAAACCATCGGGAAGCACAAGACGTGAGCCACCACGCAATTTATAGCACTTCACCAAGTTCAGCCACAACATTTCCTCCACGTCACCTCAAATTTATCTCTCAATTTTTTTAAAGCTTCTACACCAATGAGTAGCAGTAAACTTCTAAGCCAACGCCTGTTCAAGTTTGAATGAAGACGATGTTGTGTTGAGGGCAATACATCGTGGGTAGGAATATCTTGCCATCTGCCACAGTACTCACCGCTTTCCTAAGCATGGGAGCCTACCACACTCAACTCCACCATGAGCAATGTGTTTGTGCATAAGCCTCGAGGAGTCCTAATTCAAACAATCTCAGTCATGGAGGGATTAAAAAGAAAGGCTAAATGGCTTTAGTTTATCTATCTCAAACTTGTTATTTGAATTTCATTTTTAATAATAAAAAAAATTGGAGGTTCTCCACAAAACTCCTCAAGGTTTCATGAGAATCCCAGTGGCTACACACCTCAAGAATATAATTCATTGGAAATCACCCACGTGACACAGAACACAACCTACAAAGCCCCGCTCGGGCATCGCTCAGGCATCTTAATTTGTTATTATCAAAATAAACCGTTTGGTACCACAGGCACCTTGGATCTTCATGATTTCTGAAATATGGCTACCTATAAGCCTCGCTTGTGCGCCTCAAGCCTTCACTGTACTTTAGCCAAATGGCTCAAGTTTACAAATCTCAAATTTGTGATTTGTATTACACAAACTTATTTGTTTTTTGGCGAAAACATCTCAGGGCAGTCAAGCTCTGTCTACTCCCAAAAAAACTTATTTGTTTTTTGGCGAAAACATCTCAGGGCAATGCAGTTGAGCTTCGTCTCCCCCCACAGCAATGTGGTTGAGCCCTATTTCTTGCAACAACAACATGGTTAGCCCTGCCTCCCTCAACAACAGTGCGGTTGAGCTCTATCTCCCTCCACAACAATACAATCGAGCTCCATCTCCTGCAGGAGTAGATTGGTCAAGTCCACATTTCGTTTATTCTGGCCAAGTGCTCCCAGCTTACACTCACCCAAGGTGGCCCCAGTGCCAAGCGGATGAGAACCAAGGAGTGTCTCCACTCGCCCCTAGCGAACAAAGGAGGAAACAACTTAGTTAAGTGTTTCCCTCCTCGCCTCTAAAAACGATAGAGCACCATCTTCCGCCTAAACACAAAAGCTGAGTGTCTCTACTCGCCCTTGGCAAAGAAAGAGGAAACAACGTAGTTAAGTATTTCCCTCCTGGCCCCTAAGCGCGGTTGAGCACATCTCTCACCTAAACATAAAATTTGAGTGCCTTTACTCACTCCTAATGAACAAAGGAGGAAACAACTTCCTTAGGCAGTCCCCTTCTCACTACCTAGCATGGCCGAGCACATCTCCCGCCTCACATCAAAGCTAAGTGTTCTCACACTCGTACTCAGACATTAACACCGACACAACGTCTTCTCCTGGCAAATGTCAAGTGTTGACACTTGCGCCAAAACTGCCACCAACGAGTTACCTCCGAGAATGAACTTCCGAGCTCCATAACCGCCTCGCACGAGTTACCTTCGAAAATGAGTTGATGGGCTCAGCAACTATTTAGGATGGACCTGAGGGGTCAGGGGGCTCCTTGACCACTTAGCGCAAGTTAAAACAAACAAACCCTAATCTTAACACTAAAATGGAAATATCAATAGAAAATTGT
Organism: Cyclocarya paliurus; assembly: GCA_029856935.1. NCBI lineage: Eukaryota > Viridiplantae > Streptophyta > Magnoliopsida > Fagales > Juglandaceae > Cyclocarya > Cyclocarya paliurus. The sequence continues at coordinate 23,776,228 of CM056946.1, read as the reverse complement.
GGCAAAAAATCAACTACTACCAACGATAGCAAAATTGATCGTGAAAATAAACTCTCTTTACTAATGATAAATGGTCACATTCAACCATCCAAACATTCAATGATCAGGCAAACTTTTGTACAAACAGACATCCCAAAGGCCCATCCTCAAAGGCACTCACTACAAATTTTGCTAGTCTTTTTTATCTCCATGCTCGGAGATCTACGTTGCTTTACATGAACAGCTAAAAACCAAAGACCGCTTCCCATAATTTATTTTCTAAAGTTTTCAGTAGGCTATCTCCATCATGGTTGACTTAAAGATTCTCAAGGCCTTCTTGTTAAGCAGATCAACCTTAAGAATCATGGGCATCTGTTAGGGATAAAGTTGACTATTTCCAGCCCATAAAAAATCTATCACTAATAATAAGATAGAAGATAAAGCCAAAAAGAGATAAAGTAGGTTGACTCGGACTCCTAAAAGGAAATGATTTTATGAGGCAAGTATGACTCAATCACTCAAAGGAATGAAATAGATCTCTATATAAGGAGGAGATCTCTACAAATCTCTATAGGCTCTCTACAGCTTCTCTACACACAGACTCCACCACACACAATGACTCCAAATGATCTTCTCTCAAAGGAGGCATCATCTTCGACCTCATAAATTTTTAAATTCCTCTATTGTAATGAGAGATATGTAAGGTCATTAGAGATATGTAAAATCACCTATAATAGTGGAATTCCGCCTCTTCCAAACAACCTGTGGACGTAGGCATTACGCTGAACCACATAAATTTTTATGTCTCTCTTTTTTTTTTTTTTTTTTTTTTTATTTATTATTTATTTCATGGAAGAACATAGAGAGCACTGTATCGACACTCGAGTCATCATTGTGGATTGGGGATGATTCTTTCCTCATTTCTGACTTGTTGTGTAAATTTATGCATAAACATATATACATACATACATACATATATATATATATAATTGTGTACGATGCCCTTTTCTTCAAATTTTTGTTGCTCTCAGTGATTGATCAACTGGGTTCAAATAAGTCCATGATAGGATCTGATTCTGGTGCATGAAATGAGTGCTAGCAAAATCAATGGCGGACGAATACTTTTTACAAATAATGAAATTTATGGGTTATAAGGATAATAGCGCAAAACCAAGTTCCTAAGAAAGTACAAAGATTTTATATAAAGATTACAAAAAGATTAAAAAAAATCTAGAAAATTTAGTGTCTAATAGGAGGAAGACTTGCACGATCTAGAAATAACAAAGCAATCATATTGTTAGGGAGTTGAAAACGAGATGAAAAACTTACCGTATGTCCTATAGTACCATAATTTGCTAGACTATCTGCTAGCACATTACCTTCTCTGTAAACATGAATATTAATATTGAAAAGAATATCATTCTGGAAATGTAAATTATCATCCCAAATGTACGAGTAAATCCAGAAGGAGAATTAAAATAACATCTACATGCAATCAATATCTTTAATTGCGTCTACTACCCTTCCTTGTTGCCTCCAAAATGCGTTTTTAAGATATAAATAAATGGTTGCAAAGTTGGATCAGATTAATTATGCATACGATCCAACCCAAAATATTAAGGTAATTCTCTTAACACACGGACCGAATTAGGTGTTCTCAATTGGATACAGAGTTTTAATTTAGGATTAAAAAAAGTAAAAATAAAAGAAATATCAAGGGTTGTTTTGTACGTTCTCTTCCAAAACAAAACAACCCTTTTAAAACGTCGAAATATAATGTGGCTCGTACATTATTTAAAAAGCATTTATAATTCATCTGTTCAAAAAGTTGCCCTTCTACTTACGTCGCTGCTATCACAAACTGGGAGAGAGAGATAGGTGCAAAGTTAGAGGTAACTCTTTTGATTTAATTGGCAAAATGCTAAATGCAGCGTTTCAATAATTCACGCTTTTGAATTGAGAAATTCTAAATACAGTCTTCAAATAGAGGACTACACGTGCAAGCCTTATGTGGCATAAACGAATCGTTTTACTAAGGAATATTGTACGACGTCGTCTCACTAAGGGACTGCAGATCACGATCCCATTCTTCTCCTTCCCTTCGATTTCCCCTTTCCCCCTTCCTCCCTCCCTCCATTCATCCCGAGTCCCTTATGCCCTACACCTTCCTCCTGAACTCGATTTTTCTCTCTCCCTTCCTCCTGATATTCGGACTGTCCTACTGAGTCCTAACTTCATCCCCTTCATGCGATAGTCCCCTTCCTCCCCTTCCGTCTGAGCCCTAAACGACGGGTTTGTGCTCTTGCTGAGATAATGCCATGACTGAAATTTGAGGTAATGTTTTTTAAAGCCTTGATGTTGGAGATGTTCAGGAATCATTGTAGTTCAATACATTAGAAATTATGCTTTGTTTATAATTAACCTGGTGAAGATGTATTATTATTCTCTGCACTAAGCTTCTGAGTATGGGAGGTTGGGGTTTAGTGAAATGCTTTTGAATGTTCTGGTGCCCACTAACGTCTATATTTTTGGTAAAACATCTGAGCACCCATTACTAAGTGATCCCAATACTAGTATTCGCACTGATTCGGGGCACTACCGACTGATGATGGTGGAGGAGATGAGTACGATGCCGGTGATGGAGGAGACAAAAAATCTGAGTTGTGCAAGTCTGATAGCAGCAAAATGCTTTTCTCGTTTGATTTGGGTAGACGTTATCGGCTGATGGTGGTGGAGGAGTTCAGCACAATACCGGTGGTGGAAGATATGAGCAGGACGCCGGTGGTGGAGGGAAAAAAAAATCTGGGTCTCGCATAGGCTATAGCGGCAAAACGAATTCTGATTTTGAATTCTGTAGCTCACATTCATGGAAGGCTGAAAGAAGGAAATTTGGGTGGAGGTCAGTTTGGTCATTCACCTAAGTTGAAATAGACAAACGACAAATATTAGTGTACGCGAGGACTGCTTATGCGGTCTGTACGTAGCACATCTCTTTTGAATTTCCTTCCAAGACCTCCAAAATGCTAAACGCAGCATGGCTAGCGTGCACGGGGCCTACCCCTTTATGCTTGTGTTTTGAGTTTTTTTTTTTTATAATTACTCTCATGCTATATATGGTATGCAGATCTATTTTGGTTTGGGTACTTTTTACATTTTTTTAATAATTAATAATCTTTTTGCGTGGTATTTTTATTTTTTATTTTTATACAAAAGATGAGAGATTTTGAATTTAAAATTTTCATTTAAAGAGCCAAGTCATCTGTCACTTGACAATCTTGCGTTGTACTTGGTTATTAGAAAGGGTTTTGCTACACAACCTCATACTATTCATCCACACTCCACACTCCACATTTTTTAATATTAAAAAATAAACACATGGACCAATTAAAGACTGCCTCGTGGCAAGTTAAATCCGCACTATCAGATTGGTTTGGTCACATAACTATGGTCTGGTGGTATCAACATGTCAAACCCTGTCAAAGACTTTATTTTTATTTTTCAAAAGTCCTATATTCCTGGCTCTGGCCAGATTGAGTAACTGTACATGATTTTTTCTTTTTAGATGGCAGTCGTGGCACCAGGTTTAAGCGTAAGTTTACATGCATATCTACTAATATATAAAGTGCGAATGGCTTAACAACAGTGTTTTCGTATAACATTTTTTTCCGTTTTGCCCCTGTTCTTGTTTCTCAATTCCCGTTTTGTCCCTGAATTTTTCCCATTTTGCCCCTGTTGTATTCAAAAATTACCGTTTTGCCACTCGCCCCTTCCCTGTCCGCTTCCTCTCCCACAGAGCACCGCCGCACTCCGGCGTGATCAACACCAACCCATCGATTCTCTTTCCCTCCGGCTGGCGTCCCTCCCCTTCAATTCTCAGCCTCTATCGTGCCACCGTTAACCGCCGCGACGAGCGAATCCAAGCCGAGGCCGACCCATTTCTTCGTCCCTTCCAGTGCGCCGCCGCACGCCGGCGTGGCCAACACCGCCCGGTCCATTCTCTTCGCCTCCGTCCGTCGCCCCTCCCCTTCCAATCTCAGCCCCTATCGTGCCGCCGTTAACCGCCGCGAGCCGATCTAAGCAACCGGGCGAATCGGGCATGAACAGTGTTTCGTCCGAAAATATTTTCCTATTTTGCCCCCTTTATAAAAACACTATCAATTCATCTCATTTCGTTTCATTATTATAAAAAAGTATTTTTAATGATATTGTGAAATTTTTTTAATGTTTAATCGTCTAAAAAATTGAATAAAAAATAAAAAAATAGATTTTTTTATCCTTATCGAAAGAAAGATATAGCATAGCATTATTTTTAGGTTTTAGATGTGAAAAATAAGTAACATTACAAATTAGTTGAGCTTTACAATTAGACTATAGTATTTTTTTTCTAAATTGATACCAAGTTTTCATAAAATTTTAATAAAAAATCAAAATCTTAAAAATTAAATTTTAATGTTGTGCAGCATTTTATTTCCTTTAATTTTGAATTATGTAAATATCGAATTGAACTATTAAATTTTAGTATAAATCTAATTTTTTCCTTTTATTAATAATTTGTGTTTAATGATTTATTAAGAAGTAAACTTAAATATATATATTTTTTCATTTCTAGATAAATTGAATAGTTTATTAATTAATCTGAAATTAATTACGCTATTTGAGATAGATCTACAGTTTCTAATGTACTATAGTTTGTTTAATTTTTTTTAAATGTAAAGGATAAGACTTTATAAAATATATGATTAAATTATTTAATACTTACCACTATAGTTTTGAATTTTAAAATTAACACATTATATTTTTATTTTAAAAATAACAAATATACAATATACGCATCCAACCATAACTATTAAGAGTAATAATAGTAGCTTGCTTGGTATAATTACAAATTTTCATAAGGAAATAAATTATAACTTCTTAATAATTTAAAAATATAATATATCATTATTACTATTTAATTTAGCCAAGGTTGAGAATGTTAAATAAATTAATGTTTTTCGTTGTTATTATTTCTTATAGTGCTTCTGTTTTAATAATATTAAAAAAGGTTATGAAAACTTTTTTAAAGTAAATTAAAATGATTTGCTTTACATTCTTAAACTAAAAACTAAACTGCCTTTGGAATAATGCAATGGTTTAACATTATTTGTAGTGCAGAATAATATAATTTAGAACACATTTTTAATTTTTTCCTTTCCTAATAATTTATATAATGTTGAAATTTTTTTTTTTACATATTTATGAATAAATGTTTCATAATTACTAACAAATTATCTTCTCATAAAAAAGATGAAATTAAAATAATTTTTTTTTCAATAATCTTTCAGTAAAATCCGTAATTTAAAAATGTTTTCTCCCATAACCAAATGAATTCACCCCATCTTTTTTTATATAGAAACTTAACAAAATTATCATTAACATTAATTTTAATTTTCAAACTTTAATAAACATCATTTTTTCGCTTGCAGCCTTATTTCTACATTTTAAAATTTATAATAAAATTTTAGTATTAATATTTTTATTATTAATTTAAGCTTTTATTAAAATTTTCTTATTAAACTTTTGCGTTATATAACTAAATAAAACACAAATTTATATGGATTTATCATTTCTGTTAAGTTTATAGTAGGTTTACCTCAAGTTATGTAAACCCATGACTTGTTTTAATTTTGTTTAAAAAAATTTCTTCACTTTCTTATTTCTCATTTGCTATCAATTTTTAATTTTTATATATTTGTAACTAAACACACGTTCAGTACACAATTCCTCATCAATTACTCTTTTTGTTTTTTTCCTATTTTTCTCATAAAATCCGATTCTCTTATGCTTTTGCTCTTTTGCCGATTAGGTGAGTTAAGGTTTTTTTTCTTTTTTAAGGTTGGATATTAAATTTAGATGAGATTAGTTGAGATAAAAATTAAAAGTTGAATAAAATATTGTTAGAACATTATTTATTATTATTGTTATTATTATTTTAAAATTTTAAAAAATTGAAATGTTTATTGTATTTTATATAAAAATTTAAAAACTTACTAATAAAAACTTACTAAATAACTTACTAATAATTTAAAAATGTTTTCTCCCATAACCATATTACTTATAATAACTTACTAAATCTTTAAGGGAATTAAACTCCATTCCCGACTTTGGCTCCTCAATCGTATCATCATCATCCACTTGGACATTTTGAGATTTCTTGACACTACCATCATCAAGTTCTTGAGGAATTGGTATGTCCTTAATACATTCTTCAATTTTAGGAGATTCACATGACACTTCAGTTTCCCTACCATCAAATCTATTATCCTCTAAACCAATTATTCTGTTTGTAGTAGAGTTTGTATTTTAGTTAGAATCGGAGGTTCCATGATATGTTGAAATGGGTAACCAGCATTATGCAATAAACACAAATAGTCTGCAATTAAACTCTTGCAAACAAGCCGACTTAAATTTTTTTTTTTTGTATACATGCAAAGAAGCTAAGTTTTTAAGAATAAATCATGATCAGTTATTATAATTTTCCGTTGTAATTTTAGACTATCTCTACTGTTTATTTATAATTAAAAATTTGAAACATAATAAAATTGGTCACAGGGCAAACGTGCAGCGCACGTTGCCACTGACTAGTATATATATATATATATGTATATGAGAAAACATGATGCATCTCATGTGCCAGTCATTTTGGTAAACAAGGAATTTGATCTCTCTCAACAAGTACTGGAATGGGCTCTATTATCAACGACCGGACTCGATTCTTTGCTCTAATGTCTGGTGCTCCATGCCCATCCCCATACTGGTACGTGCATTTGGCAATCCGAGCAAGGTTGATTCCTGTTTCCACCAACGATTCTCCAAACAAACGATTAACTACTCTTTCTTTGTTCAATTTTTTCCAAGTTGTCTCAGCCATGTTGCTGAGGTGTTTACGAGCATGTTCCTCGGAAAGACTAGTTCCTCGCATGTAACAATGGATTGAATTTGCAGTTTCACCTCTCGCTAACTCTGCCTGCATTGTTAAATAAATGACTAAAATTGTTAACTTAGCACAAAATTATATAAACAACATGGGTTGGCATATCATATTAAATCCGATTTTTCTCGATAATTGAACTCAACACGTGAAAATGAGGATAAAGTATGAAGAAATGGTTAGAATTCAGAACTTTTATTTTAGTATCATGTTAAATCGTCATTTGTTTTAAAATTTTAAGTTGATAGGTAGACATAGATTTAATTATTTAGATTATATTCTAATTTAGAAATAGAATGAATACCGAAGCAGTGCTCAAATCATTGCTGAGTCGAAAAATGATGGATGGCCACCGCAAGAGGTCATGGTAATTTTCCAAGCCCTCAAGGGCCTCCTTCGTGAAAGTTTGATTCAAAAGAAAATACGAATGAACGAGGAAGATCGTCCCAGAAGCGGATCGCCAGCCATTGTTAAGATAGTCCTTGAAGGTTGGCATCTCCTTGTCGGAACTCCACTTTGCTTCTTGGAGGAACGCTTTGAACATATCTGCCCACTAAAATACAACATGAAACTACAACTTAATCAGATTTAAAAATCTTCAATTAAAAAAAAAAAAAAGGTAATGACGTTTAAATCAGGTTTGTAAAAAAGGAAAAAAGAAAGAAAACTCGAAAATATCAAAAAATATATTACCGCTTTGGTTAGATATGGAAGGATGTTTTCTCCTTTCTCCTTAAGAGTGTCGTACGTAAACAATCTCATTAATAGTGTTATAGAGAGCTAAGAAGCATAGCTTCATATAGTCAGGAAGGTTTGTCACGGCTTTGATATCCCATCTGAAAACACAATTAAGATTATTTATCTTAAAATTTGCCATAAAAAATTAATTTGGTGGTGGCAGAGGGAGAAAGAGAGGGAGTGAAATTAACCTTTCGGCAGCATCTGTAAAAAGCACGAGTTCATCCAAAGTACCATAAACGTCATAGACGTCATCAATGGTGGTGACAAGAGCAGCAACTTTGGTCAGCTGTTTACGAAGATGGCCCAGTTGAGGTTGGAAGCCAATTCCAACAGTCCAAAAGAAGCATTCCATCAGCCTATCTCTGGTGAAGCTCAAGTTGTTCGACAGCCGCATATTGTTCCACCACCTATTGATTTTTGTTGTTTTAGTACGTACAGTAATCCAATTTGTACAACTCTTTAACATTTTATAATTACCTTGACATTTCTTGAAGTTCTCCTTGATGAACTGACTGGACTAAATTAAAATCCAACTTTGCAAGCTCAAGCACAACAGGATTTGCATCTTCCCTCTTACTGTATGCCTCAATATACCAACGAGCTTCCAGTCTTTGCATTCTTTGGTGCAGTGGAACCTCCAATGCATGCTGAATCTGCTCTGCCACGCTTTTACTTGCATGGATTTTGAGGTCCTCGAGACCCACTCTTGCGAATTCCATGGCCTCATCCAAGAGGTTTTCTCCTTCAAAACCCAGATACGAAGCTTCGTATAGACTCAGCATTCCTTTGACATCCCTTCTAAGGCATTCCTTGAAATTGCTATGTTCGTCTAAGAAACTGTTAAACACATCTGTGCATGTACATGTGTATGAAAAATATATGAGACTTCGAATCGTTTTGTTAAGTTATAAAGTTGATCGAAATAAACATATATAATGCGTAAGAAGCTAGATATTAATTTGTTTGTACGTACCTTGAGAGACGTCACTGCCACGTTGCCTGAGGAGCCTAAAGCTGAGAGCAGTCGCATGGAGACTCTTCTCAATTCTTTCATTATATCCTTTTGAAGATGCTAAGACGACGTTGTCGAGAGCTCTTGTTATCTCCTTCTCAAAGCGGTAACCCAAGCCTAATCGTTGAACCTCATCAATCAGTTCGAGTTTTGCCAGTAAGTCTGGATTTTCATTATTGATCATACTCCTCACGTCTTCGTCCAGCTTCTTCACCTCATTTTGTAGTACTTCATGATCCTGTGCGGTTACAATATGAGCTTACAATTAATATGAATCTCCCTAGATGTCTTAAATGTAATCGATCACTAAGATCATATAATATTCCCTAATTATTAATATTCTCTGAATAGTACCTAATAGTTTTAGATTTCTCAGACATGCATATAGATTACACATGACAAACTTTTATCAGACTTTAAAAAAGAGAAATCAGGAAGCTAGCTAGGGAGAGGGAGCACATGATGCAAATTAGGAGTAAAAGATGATCAGAAATGCAATCACCAGTACATGATAATCATTCCTCAAGGACTGCACAAAATCGTAACTCCAAGTGCTTGGTTGGTAATTGGCAGATTTTCTTTGGACTTCTGAATGGGAAGTAGTGGCTGCAGTACTGGCAAAACATCGGAGTTGCCCATGATGTTTTTGTTTTTGGCAGAGAAGAAGAGTTTTTGTTGTTGCATAGGTAGGCAAGTGTGTCGAGCAGACATGAATAATATTGGATGAGGGCAACTGGAGTGCTAGAAGTGCCATTCCGCTCGTATAATATTATGTATGCTATATGTTTGCAATTAATTGTGATTTCAAAAGGAGTGGAGTGGATCTATATATAGAACTTCAATATATATAACGTCGTTTTTTGTTTTTTGTTTTTTGTTTTTTTTGTGTTGAGAAAAGCATATTGCATTAGTTAATAATGGAGATTACAAGCTGGACCTAAAACATATATTACAAGCCAACTATAGCATTAGTAGCTCTCAAGTTCACACCTTGTGACTGATATGGTCAACTCCAAACTGCAAACCTCTACAGATCTAAAATATGAGAAACAATATGACTCTATTCAAAACAGAGTTAATCAAACCCTATACTCCATTTAAGACAGAGTAGAGTTAACCAAATCTCACACTTTATCAAAAACGGAGTTGATGACACACTCTACGAATAAAAGTCTAAGAGACTGTGTTTTTTTTTTTTTCTAAAAAAAAAGACATTATAGAAATTAAAAATATATGAAAAAAAATAGATTACATCTTGAAAATATATAGATCCTCATTTTTAATCTTAGAAAAAAAAAATACACAAACAACGGCTGTGATGCCGCCACCCTGGAGATATGGGCATATAATTAATTTCCTATAAGAAAATGTTTGTATATAGCCAGATATTTACGATAAAGAATAACTCTATTCAAATGCGCCTTTACGTACACTACATATCATTCACATGATATGATTTAATTTGAAAGATAAATTTTAAATTTTAAATCTTACAAATCAAATTGTATCATGTGAATGGTATGTAGTATAACTAGAGGCCTTAAAATAGCATTACTCTTACAATAAAAACGATCGATAATAAGTTTAATATTTTCGTAACAAATAATCATTTTCATCATAAATATTTATAGCAGTCACTAATAACTTTTTTTTTCTTTTAATGATATATTGCTTACTGCTCAATTAATTATTATTTTTTTTATTGAAAAACAAAAAAAGGATTTTTGTATACTTTTACGTGTCACTGATACCCATATATGGTACTGCATGATTTCAGGACCGAGCAGATCGTGACATAAGATTCTCGAAGTTGTTGGCATCCTACCATAAATTAAACATTCGACGATAACAATAGGTGTACGAGGAGCGCTCTATGGTGGGATTTTTTTATTTGTTCAAGTCCTTTTGGTTTCAATTTTCAATCTTAACAATATAGTTGCCACGTGTAATTAGATGCAAAAACCTGATCATTTTAAAAATATTTTTAAGGTGCGTAATAATTAAAGAGAGATGGATTCATTAAAATCGAAATAAAAAATAGCTTGTATTTAAAAAAAATTAAAAAAAAAAGAAGAGGAAAATGTCCGTATAACATTGATAGAGACATAGGATAAAATGTGGAACACAACTTAATGGAAGAAGCTAGCAAGCGTACGTCTATAGGACAAATGTGGAACACATATATGCAGATATATGGCTTCAGAATAATGAAGTTGAACAGTAGTACTGCATATAGGATACGTATGTAAATTGAATTGACATAAAACTGAAATAAATCTCAACTTAATATTTAATGAATCTCAAGATCTTGACTATCATAATTTTCATAAAGATAAACAACATACCGGAATTCATAACAATTTCTTCAATTAAATCTTAATCGGAAAAAATGTAGAATTCACATAGAAATATATTTGCAGTCCCTAAGTGGAGATTGTGTGCAGACTCATAAATGTTTCTATTTGGATATTATATGTAGATTAACTTTTTTTCTAAAGATAAATTTTATTTACAGTCTCTAAATGAGAATCATGTGTGCAGACCTATTGATGTGTTTTATTAAATAGAAAAAATCACCATTTTGAAATTGTAATTTAAAAAAAAAAATTAAAGATAAAATTGTTCAAATTTACATGAACAGTCCTCGAAGACTGTACGTAGACTAGCTAACTCTTTTCTAAAATGAAAAGTCACTCACACTAATAATGAAAACCATAGATTTCTTTTTTAACGGGTAACTGTCAACCGCTACTCCACTTTCCGTCAAAATAAGAATTAACTACTTCTTCAATATTCTAGAGATTGGATTAGACGACCTCATGTTATCAGGAGTCTACAAGTCATACACGTGTCGTGTCGGACAACGTACGCAACTTGTGGGGATGATGAAGATGAGGAAGGTATGGCCTGAATTGAAAGGGACACTTTATGTATGCATGCAGGCCAAATCGCAATTAAAAAAAGGATTCTCATTAATTTTCTTGCACTCTTTAGACCAGATGGCGACGTATGTGATGAAAAAAAAATTAGGATACTTTATAATATGCATGTGAATGGCTCTATAGGCCAAAAGTTAAATATATGTCTCATTTTTTTTTTTTTACAGATAATATCAGATAAAAGTTAAAAGTTAAATAAAATATTTTTAAAATATTTAAAATATTATTTTTATTTTAAAATTTTAAAAATTTGAATTGTTTATTTATTTTGTGTGAGAATTTAAAAAAATTGTAATAATTATATTAGATGAGATGAGAATGGTTGTGAAAACAAATAAAGTCTTAAGAATTAAGGTGATATTTAGATAGTAAGTTGAGATGAGATGAAAGTTGAAAATCGAATAAAATATTATTATAATATTATTTTTTTAATATTATTATTATTTTAAAATTCAAAAAAATTGAATTTTTTGTTTTATTTTGTGTAAAAATTTGAAAAAAAATTAATTATTAAATTAGATAAATTGAGATAAAATCTAAATCCAAACAAGAATTGAAGAACACTTGAAACAGTTGTGAAAATGAAAAATGGCCAATGGATTATCAAAAGAAAAGGTTTTTTCATTCTTTCTTTTCAGTGGGCTTTTGTGTTAAAACGAATTGGATCTTTGAAAGCCCAAATCCTGATGCAACATTCAATGCCCGTGCCTTACAATTGCAGCTTGTTTAGAGCATGAGTATCACTCGCTCGTCCTTGGCTTTCTAAGACTTGGTTTGGGATTTATTTATTTATTTTAAGTGATTCTACGGTATTTGTATATTCACGATTACAATTATTATTTCTCATATATATATATATATATAAAATTCAAGGGCCACAAACAACCAACCAACAGAAAAATATGTGAGCTGAATAGATCCAAAACTTATATAACGACTACTATAAAGTACCTAGTACTGGAAACTTCGCTGTTTCGACGAGAGTGGTGTTTATTGTTGCGGATTTCATACTCACTAAATATTGTATGCTTTTCTTGTGATCGATATCTGTATGTGTTATAATGAACAAAACACAGATTTTTCAGTACCACCAAAAAAAGAAAAAAAAAGAAAAAAGAAAAAAGAAAAAAAAAGATCATCATCTTATGGCGATGAATGAGATGAAAAGTAGGAAATGTTATCAGCACGTATGCGAACGGTCCCACATGCAGTAAATTGATGTGGAGAAAAGGCTAATTATTTTTTGCCACAAATCTTTTGGGTGACAGTGGCTAAATATCGTTTCTCTGAATACTTACCTTTTTTTTTTTCACCTATCCATGGTTAGGAGTTGCAGAAATTCTATTGAGATGATTTAAAAGGAAAATTGCCGATGGCTAACCAAAAGGGAGGAGATTAGGTTATGCTTAGTAGGTAAGATAAGATGAGAATTTTTAAAAATTTTATAAATAGTATTAAGATAAAAATTTAAAATATTAATTTAAAATATTGAAATTTGAAAAAGTTGAATTGAGATTTGAAAAAGTTGAATTGTTTATTATATTTTGTATAGAAATTAAAAAAAATTATAATGATAAGATGAGATAGAGATAAAGATAAAGATAAAGATGAGAAATCTCATCTTTACCCTAAACATAACCTAAGAAAAATGCTTAATACAATATCGTCTCGTGTAACTGCGGGAGAACCGTGTCCTACGTGAAAAATGAAGTCAAAATGATTCGTTTAAGCCAACTTTGCTCTCCCTTCCCCAGTTTGATCTCCCACCGAAGCCACCCTCAAACCTTCCCTCCCTTCTCTACCTCGAACCAGTCTTCTTCTTCGCATGACAGCTCTGCCTCTCCCTCCCTTCGTCTTCCCACGATCGTCTACCCAAGATCTCGGCATTCACCCTTCCTCACATATAGATCTGTTGACTTGGAGTGTTTTTGTCACCCCTCTTCCCCCCCTTCTCCGATTTCTTTGGACTTAAAACTTTTTTGGTGATCTCTATTTGCTTGTTGCTACTCTTCTTTGTCCTACCGCTTGCTATGGCATCACTGTGATTTATTTTATTTTTTTGATTTTGGGCTTATCTGATTTTGACATGATGATACATAGGATTTAGGGCTTTTGGTGTTTGGTGTTTTTTTTTTAAATATATATATATATATATTATATATATATATATATATATATATATATATATATATATATATATATATATATATGAAAGAAACCATATTTGTGGGAATATAGACCTTCCATTTTCTTAAGGAGTGAAGCGAAGAAAATTCTATTCGACTTTTAATCACTTGTATTGGATCGATAAATGTTACTAACTTACTGATTTTTTGGAAACTCATGTAAATTAAAATAATCAGTGTAGTTATTTATCTATTTTATTATCAAATATCATCAATAAAAAATTGTTGTGTTGTGTATAATGGTATTTTACAAGTCTTATGCGTGAAGGAATTTCATATGATTTTGTTAAAATATGATTTTGTTAAAAGTTGATAAACATCTATACAATCTCATCTAGATCCAAATGTTCACTCTCTTGAATATGTTGCAGGAAGTGAAAAATATTTATTTCTTAATGCTTCCATTTTTTATAAGTGCGAGCTCAGTCGTTGTTCCATCAACATCTTATTTGGTGAGGAGTTGGTGACTGATTTATTGCCTAGTTTTTAAGCAGAACTTCGGATAATGGCTGGCCTATGCTACATGTTCCCTTTTTAATTTTGCATATTGCTTGCTCTATCCCCTGTTTCTTTGTGCGACAAAGTTTAACTGAAGTTGGGATGCAGTATGAGCAAATAGTGGGAATTGATTACGTCTGAGTGCTGAAATTCTTTCATTCTTTTACTCCACTAATTAGTTTTTTTATATCATTTTAGTTCTTTATAAGGTATAATTTTAGTCAACATGCTATATTTCCATGTTTCATGTCTTGATGATTATCACTGATAAAACTTGATTTGTAAGATTGTGTTTCCTTGCTTATGCATAGTACCATTTGGCTTCTCTAGGGTTTATATGTTGTTGGTTGATTTAAAAAGGTCTCTACATATATATTTTTTTAGGATAAAGAAATCTAAAGATAAAGAGTTGGGTGTCAGGAATAGTGGGTTGGGTTTGGTGGCTTTCAATCCCCTCCATTTCAAGTGACTCGGCTTAGGGGGCTTCCATTTCAACCCTATGGCTACGGTTCTCGGGAGAAGCCTTTGTTGTCTTTGCGGGATCAATGCAGGTTGAGTTTGCTTTACAAAGAGATCGACAGAGCATGGGTAGGACGTATGTAGAAGTTCAGATGTAAGAGGCAAGATTACTACAATGTTGTTGCAATTCCCACATGCAGATCAGGCGAAGACTTTCTCTTTCGACTTACTCCCACATGAAGACCGATGAAGAAACAAAACAGATAGGACCACTCCCACACGAAGACGAAGACAAGGCAAAAACAAGATATGCAGTTCTTCAAATGCAGACGAAGACGCTTAGCTTTGGATGTTTTCTCGACTGCGTTTTTTTTTTTCCTTTTTCTTATATATCGGCCATGGCCCCACACCATATCATCTGATTGCGCAGCGACTCTACCAGCCACTTGTACGTACAAGAATTGGGAGATTAATTGGTGATCGTTTTGTTTCTCACTATAAAACTTATGAGAATATGATATTCATATATTTTCAATGTATATAATTCCTTTTTACAGTGTGCTATTTATAGGAAAAGTAATGTCAGGACAATTTAGGCATTGTTACAAATGAGTGGAGCTCAGTTGTATTTACAGAGCTGTGCAAGCTGGTTACAGTCGAAGGAATGTCCTTGATACAAAACAGAAAATACACAGAATCAATTCTGATGATTTGCTAAGAAATAATTCCAGAAGATTTTGTTGAGGTGGCTGGTTGAGATGGCACTGCATTGCTTTGAGGTGGCAGTGTGTCTTCGTGTACGGCAGAGCTGGAATTCGACATGGCTTGAGGTCTGTTACCCTCCCGCGAGTCCAACAGGGGAACCATGGTGAGACTCGATCGAAGAGTGAGAAACCGTGATGAGAGTAGTGGCTTTGTAAACAAATTTGCCAGTTGATCCCGAGATGAAATAAAAACCACTTTCAACGTTTTGGAAGCAACTCTATCACACACAAAATGGAAGTCAATTTCCATGTGCTTGGTGCTAGAGTGGAAAACTGGATTAGAAGAGAGGTACGTTGCACCCAAGTTGTTGTACCATAATGTGGGAGGTTATTTGAGAAAAACACCAAGTTCTTTCATAAGTGACTGGAGTCAGAGGAGTTCGACAGTGGTGTTTGCTAAGGACTTGTATTCTACTTCAGTAGTCGATCAAGCAATAGTTTGTTGTTTATTGGAACCCTATGAGATAATATTATTGCAAAAAAAAAAAAAAAAACACATAGAAGCCACCAATAGAAGGCCTATCATCTGGGCATCCAGCCCAGTCAGCGTCTAAAAATGCATGTAAGGAGTAGTTAGGTAACACTCTGATATGGAGGCTAAAATGGGCAGTGTGCTGAGATAGCGTAGGATTCTCTTTACTGCTTGCTAGTGAGGAAGCTTTGGGGCATGCATGAATTGAGAGGCCTTGTTTACTGTGAAGACAATGTCCAGTCTTGTAAGAGAAAGGTACTGGAGATTGCCAACGGTGCTGCGATAAAGGGTAGGTTCCGAAAAGGTAGGGCCATCAGAAATGGAAAGCTGAGTGGAAGTAGCCATGGGAGACTCACTAGTTTAGCTAGATCCATATTCGTGCATTTGAGCAAGTCACAAACATACTTAGTCTTAGATAAATGGAGACCACTAGAGAGAGGAGTAATTTCGAGACTAAGGAAAAATCCGGGAGAGCCGAGGTCTTTGACAGGGAAGGAGTGATTGAGATATGCTAAAACAAAGTTGATGGCTTGTGAACTTGAACCCTTTAGACTGATGTCATTGACATATACAAGAAAAAATAAGGTGAAAGAAGAATTATTGTAGATGAATAAGGAAGGATCATCAAAAGAAGAAGTGAAAACGAGTTCAAGCAGTTGGGAACTTAGCTTATGGAACAAGGCCCATGGCGCTTGTTTGAGGCCATAAATGGCCTTGTTCAAGCTACACACATGAGAATGATAATTTGGGTTGATGAAACCAATGGGTTGAGCCAAACTTACTTTTGAAGGTCCCCATGAAGAAAAGCGTTGGTGATATCTAGCTAGCGAAGACCCCAACCTTCTGTTACAACAATGGAAAGAATTGTTCTGATGGTAGTAGGCTTCACAACTGGGCTGAAGGTTTCAGAGTAATCCACCCCTTCCTGCTGGTAAAAACCCTTGGCCACTAAACGGGCCTTACGGTGCTCAACAAAACCATCAGAACAATGCTTAGTTCAGAAAACCCACCTGCATCTAACCAAATTGTTAATTTCAGTGGAGGGAACTAGAGTCCAAGTTTTAGTCTGTAAAAGAGCATGAAATTTATCGAACATGGCAGTATGTCATTCCTGATGCTTTGAAGCTTCAATGTAAGAGGTGGATGTCTTGGGAATAGAGGAGTTGGTGGATGTGGTGGTGAGAAAGCTACAAGGTGGGGGCCAAAGAATTGTGCCATCATGGCATTTGCGTGGTTGAAGGGAGTTGGTTTTGGATCTGGTGATTATAGGTCCGGGAGTTGAAGGAGGATCAAGAAGTGCATTTGACTGCATTTGATAGAGATGGGGAGGAAGAAGACGATGTGCTGAGGTTAGAAATAGATGGGCTGAGAGGAATATTGGGCCGAGAAGGAGTGGATGCATTTTGAGGGTTGGGTGATGTATTATTTGAAGAGACAGAAGGTGTTGGAGAGGAAATGGGAGGTGAACGAGGTATTGGGCCCAAAATAATGGAAGAAAAACTAAGCTGGGCTTTGAAGATGGCAAAGCAATGTTTGACTGAGTAGTATAGGGAAATAATTTTTCATCAAAGATTACATTCCGAGAGTAATATACTCGCCCAGTAGGAACATGCATGCAACGGTAACCCTTACAAGATTCACTATAGCCAAGAAAAAGACATTGAGTTGAACAGAGGTCAAATTTGTGACGGTTATAGGGCCTGAGATAAGGCCAACATGCAGTGCCAAAAACCTTAAGGAAGGTGTAGTCTGGTGACTTTGAAAAACTTTTTCATATCGAGAGGAATTTTCGAGAACAGGGGTGGGTAAATGATTTATTAAAAAGACAACGGTATGAAAAGCATCTACCCAAAAGGATTGAGGAAAATAAGCATGAGCCATAAGTGCCAAACCGGTTTCAACAATGTGCCGTGTTTCATTTCCACAGCACCATTTTGTTGGTGGGTGTGTGGACAAGAGATATGATGTGTAATGCCTTGTGTTTGCAAAAGGGTGTGAATTGAAAGAAATTCCCCACCCCAATCACTTTGAAAGGAAACAATTTTTGAATTAAAAAGTAACTCAACATGTTTATGAAATTGGAGAAAGACTAAATAAACATCAGATTTTTTGATTAATGGAAACCACCAAATATATCTAGAAAAGTCACATAAAAAGGTAACATAGTATTTAAAATAATCTCGTGCAGCAATAGGGGCAGGGCCCCATACATCAAATAAACAAGCTGTAAAGGTTTGGGGGAATGTTTGAGAGTCACGAAACGGAAGCTGAGAACTCTTGGCTTGGTAGCAAGTAGGACAAACGGAAGGATCATCACGAGTTGAAACTGGAAGGGAGTATTTGGAGATGACACGCTGAACTAGCTGAAGGGATGGATGTCCAAGACGTGAGTGCCATTGTGAGGAGGTGGTACGCTCGCCGACTAGAGCTTGAGGTGAGGATGGAGCTGGAAAAGAGTAGAGGCTGTTATGCACGAGACCATGGAGAAGTAGTGTCTTCATTTTGGAATCCTTCACAAGAAAAAAGGAACTGTGAAATTCAAAGAATACAGAGTTTTCATTGCAAAATTGTCTAAATGAAATCAAATTTTTAGTTATTCGCGGAACATGCAAAAGATTTTTGAGAAGAAAACAATGTGAAGAGCTAGAAAAATTAGAGTCACCAGTGTTGGATATCAAGAGAGAGGAGCCATCACCAACTTTGATACTATCAGGACCATTGTAAGGAGATGAGTGGATGTTTAAGTTAGTGAACTCAGAGGTAAGACGATGGGTGGCAGCGGTGTCGGGGTACCAGGAGGGGTCA
Organism: Cyclocarya paliurus; assembly: GCA_029856935.1. Lineage (NCBI taxonomy): Eukaryota > Viridiplantae > Streptophyta > Magnoliopsida > Fagales > Juglandaceae > Cyclocarya > Cyclocarya paliurus. The sequence goes on along the minus strand of CM056946.1, from coordinate 23,757,403 downwards.
GGAGAGAATCCAGAGGTGGCGTAGTTGGCGGTGAGGGATTTGGGTGGATTACTCTGGTAAGCTTGGTTGAAGCGATTATAGCAGTCTAAGGCAACATGCCCAACTTTACCACAGACTTGACAGGCAGGCTTGGAATGAGGAAGTGGAGTTGGCAATAAGCCAGAAGAGGGGGGTCGTGGTGGGTTGAAAAAAGGAGTGTTTGGACGACCCCTTCCACGGCCACGGTTGCCACCACGTTGATTACCTCGTAGGAACCACGACCATGAAAAGAAGTGGTTAGATTAACAGACCTCAAGCCACGTCGAATTCCAACTCTGCCATACACGAGGACACACAGCCACCTCAAAGCAATGCAGTGCCATCTTAACCAGCCACCTCAACAGAATCTTCTAGAATTATTCCTTAGCAAATCATCTCAATTGATTCTCTGTCATCTGCTCTGATACCATGTAAAACTTATGAGAATATGATATTCATATATTTTCAATAAATGTAATCATTTGTACCGTGTGCTATTTATAGGAAAAGTAATGTCAGGATAGTTTAGGTATTGTTACAAATGAGTGGTGCTCTGTTTTATTTATAGAGCTGTGCGAGTTGGTTACAGCCAAAGGAATGTCCTCAATACAAAATAGAAAATGCATAGAGAATCAAATCAGAGCAAAGGATAGAGAATCAATTCAGATGATTTGCTAAGGAATAATTCCAGAAGATTCTGTTGAGGTGGCTGGTTGCATTGCTTTGAGGTGGCTGTGTGTCTCCGTGTATGGCAGAGTTGAAATTCGATGTGGCTTGAGGTCTGTTACTCACTTCATGCAAGTTTTCCAATAATCTAATCAAGTGGATACTTAGGATTTACCAGAAGAAGATTATGATGATATCTATGGGGTGCTCTTGAATAGGTTGGATCATTGAACGCCCCAAGTCACAGTGGATTAAATGCTTTGCTTTCCAAACTCTATCGGGAGATTGTGAGAGGTGATAATGGCATATCTATGGTGGAAAGCCTTCTTGTCAAGCAATTACATGTTCAGGGAAACTAATCATTCAGATCTGGTATTTATTCCAAAGGTTGAGAATCCTAAACATTATAAGCCTATATATAATATGCAATTAATGTGACATATAAAATCATCTCAAATATTATGGCTGCAATATTAAGGAACGTGATGGATAAATTCATCTCTCCTAGTACTGAAGAATGCATGCATGCTTTGTGCCTTATTGTTTAATCCAAGCGTTGTTTACAAACTGCTACAAATAATGAGAGAAAAATGGGTCTAAAGGTAATGAAGATGGATATAAAGAAGGCATATGACAAGCTGAGTTCTGTACTAAATGTTCCAAAATGCTTTGGTTTTACACTAATTGGTGAAATAATGTATCTCTCACGTATACTGTTTTGCATTCCTGATTTCCTCTCCTCAATGAAGGCCCATTTAGATTTTTTGAACCATCGGTATTCAAGTGCGAAGAGCTACTCTAGCTCTATTTCATCTTAGATTTGCCGATGATCCGATCTTTCTTATCTTATATTCACCAATGATCCGAGACCGTTCTGTAGAGCTGAGGTATCAGCAGCTGCAGGTTTGACGGAGTGTATAAGGAAGTATTCACATTGGTCAGGACAAAAGATTAATGAAGCAAAGTTGCAATTAGAGAGAAGAGAGAGACCCCACCAAATAAATGGGTGAAACACCTTTGAAGTCTCTTTCCCTCACACACCAAACCAAGCGCTCCCAAACTAGTAAATAATAAGAAAATAAAACGCATGATAAAATCATATGCTGTATCAAATTCCGTCTTCAAATGTCAAAGAGCCCACATTTTTAAAAAGTTTATCTTCATGAATGAGGAACATGAAAATGTGATTCAACTCAAAGTTCAGCACGAGAATTCCAACAATTTAAAGATTTAACATGTTCCATATGCATGAGGTTTTATGTAAAATTGACGAAGTTCAAAAAGTAACCAGCCACCCCAAAGTATGTATGGTAGACATCCACAGCAATCAACATCATCTGGTCTATCAGAAATACCCCCATTTTCTGTATCTTGGATTGTTAACAAACTACAACATCTCAGAGAAACTTAAATCAAAATAAAATATTTTTTAAATAAAACAGACACCCAGAACTTGCAAAAGAAATAGTGTGAATCTACAGAGGAGAACATTAAGACCTGGCAATCTAAGATGAACTTAACAAGCTTTTCCTTATTGATCCAATGAACCCTGTCTATCATAATTAAGCTAGAAGGAACCCACCACAAGTAACAGACCTAAGGTGATGCAACAAATTATTATCATAATTAACCTGCCGCTCAGATAACCACCATCCAAGAAGATCCTTGTCAATATGATGCAATGATCCCATTATAGCAAGTGCACCCACACAACAGAAAACTGCAGTCACAGAGGGTAAAAAAAATTTCACCAAAGTCCAAGACTAGATTTGACATGTAGAAAACACAAATGCATTATTGTTCACAGGATTTGACATGTAGACAATAAAAGGCCTCATTCCAACTATAAATTTCATGTGCAGAAGATACAAAGGCAAATTTGTTCAATGTTCACATTTACACAGATTTCTGTGGGAGAACACTAATAGCTACCATTGAATCTAACTGGCTCACAGGCACTTGTGAGCATTATATCCAAATCAACTACAGGAATGGAAGCCAAACAGTTTATTGGGAAACTATGGGAGTGAAAGCAAAATGAACGTCTTCTTCTAGCAATAAATGTCTGTGTATGCGTTTGTGTGTGTCTTGTGGTTTATTAGGTTTGTGCATCTATGTACATCCAATCTTCACTGGGTAGGCTGGATTCTAGGGTAATTGTGGAGTTCAATTTGGATTTTGATTTTGATTTTTTATTTCCTTTTATTTTTCGTAACTTGCAGATGAGACTGTTAAACACTTTCTGTCCGAAGCAAGGGGGAAGTAAGGTTTTTCTCTTGCTATGGGAAGCGGGGGCAGAGTCAGTCAAATCCCATCCGTAGGGTTGTTATGACCCTTCTGGAGATGAAGAATTTGGGGGGGGGGGGGGGGGGGGGGGGGGCGCAAGAGAAAGAGGCTTGCCGTTGTGAGGAAGACAAGTGCAAAATGAAGGTTTGGAACTCTAAGAATGAATGAACTAAAGTTAACTCAAAACGGCATTGTATGAAATAAGGCCTTGTAAGAAGAAACGCAATGTATAGCTTATAAACGCAATGTGGAAACCATCTAAGGATGGCAATTTTTCGACAGCTTCTACATGGGATGTGATTCGTAGGAAGGTGAGCATATGCTATGGAAAGAGTGGATTTGGCATCGACTTCTTCCTAAGAAAGCGTCAGTGTGTGTCTAGAAAGTTTTCTTCTGTTGCCTGGCTGTTGATGAGCGGGTGCAATCTAGAGGTGTGGCGCTGGTGTCGGCTTGCGATTGCTATGTTAGAAAATCTAGTGAGACTTTAGATCACATTTTCTGTTCAGGAGATTTGGCAAAGAAGATCTAGGAAAATGCTAGTACTGTGATGGGTGTTCCCTGTATGAGGCAGAGAACGTGGAGGGCTAGACTCTTGGTGTGGTTCCGGTGTGCTAATAAAACTTCGTTTAAAGGTATTCTTGTTGGTTTATTGCCTTGTTTGATTACTTGGCAGCTCTGGTTGAGAAGGTGCAAAGCTCGGATGGAGGGAGTGAAGGACAGTGAAACACGGGTTTGGTGGTCTGTTAAATTCTGGCTTCGGTCTCTTGCTGCTGAGTTGAATTTTTCTGGGCAGCTTTCTTTATAGTACAAGCGAATTTTTGGAGGAATTTCAGATTGATATTCCTATCCCACGGCAGCATATATCATGTTTGGTCACTTGGAAGAAACCCCCTGTAGGTTGGGTAAAATTTAATAGTGATGGAAGTTGTCGAGATAACCCGGGAAGTTCTGGGGGAGGGGACGTGATTCGTGATGAGCTCGGTAATATTAGGGGAGCTTTTTCTACTCATTTTGGTATTGGCACCAATAATGCAGCTGAGTTGAGGGCTATCACTGAAGGAATTCTGTTATGTAAAAGCCTTAATTTTTTGAATGTGATTATTGAAAGCGATTCTATGGTCGTAGGTGATTGGATCCGTGCAGGGAGATGTGCTGTGTGGTACTTATGGGATTACTGGGATCAGCTGATTTTGGCCCTTGAAGGGATCCATTATTTTACAGTGCATCAATTTCGGGAAGGTAATCAAGCGGCTGATTTTTTGGCGCGGCAGGGTGAATTGGGCTCTAACTCTACTTACTATAACTTTGATCAGTTGCCAAGGTTCTTAAAAGGTATTGTTAGGATTGATAAAATGAGCCTCTTGACCATTCGTATGTAATTGTTTGGTGTGTTCTTCCTAGGCTTGTTTAGCTTGGTTTCTCTTTCTCTTATAGGCCTGTTTAGTAACTGTGTTGTTTTGTTTGTTTTATTTGGTTGGATACATGGGATGGCTTTATTGGTTTTATGTAAATCCCTAGTGTCGGTCTTGTTACCAAAGTAATCCTCCGCCATAAGTAAGGACTATTAAGAAATTTGAGACGGGGTCACTATTGGACATGTGGCTTCCGGCTCTTTAAAAAAAAAAAAAAAAGCTTATAAACGGTGTAATTTTACTATGTTTTCTAGAAGCTTTGTTAGTGGGTTATTTTAGTAATTTCCCTTGTAAAGTTTGTTAAGTCTCACGCTAGGGGCGGGACTCTGGATTTTGAACAATTTCCTGAATCTGTTATTGCTTTTACTTGGAGGAATAGGGTGGCCTCGAACACACCCTTGCGTATGAATTCCAGTAGATTGCATCTACTTCCTGTGTTCATCATTTCATCATACACTTATTTCCAGATTTACGTACAGCCATCTTAGCATCCTAAGAGCATTGGCATTGGATTAGCCAAATATCTTTTCATCTTCAAATTTAGCCAATATCATCCATATTTGCTCCACATTGAATTAGCTAAATTGTTTTCATCCAAACTATGAGTAATAGTAAATCTATTCTTCTTTTCAAATATGAAAAGAACTATAGAAAGTCTAAAAGTACTTTTTAAGATTATTATATTATAAATATGATATTTTTATTCATATAAGATTTTATCATCTATATTCATATGAGATTATTATATTATAGATTGTTGGATTGTGAAAATGAAAATGAATATGATTATTGGAGGTTATTGAAGATTATGAAAATAAAATAAAAATTAATTAAAAAAATATAATTAATAAAAAATAATAATATTTTATTATTATAGAGAATAGAATGACTAATCCAATGTAGACTTCAAGTTTTGAATGATTAGCTAAAAGTGAAAAAGCTACATATTAGTCAAAATTTGAAGAATAAAATAGCCAATCCAATGCTAATGCTCTAACAAGTGGTATCAGCTAGCAGTCAATCCTCATGGACGGGGTAAGATTTAACGAAGAGCAAACAAAATTGCTTAAAAAATTTTTAGATGAGTTGTTGGAGGTGAAGGAAATAATGAACGGAATGCAAGAAATTTGTAAGAGAATGCAGCAAAGTTTTGTAGAGATTAAGCAGACTCTCCGGGAATGGCAAGAGGAAGAAAAGATAGTGGAGGTGGAAAAGATCGTCCAGACCAATATTCCAGAGAATCTTCATGAAATTCCACAGGATGGCAACAAACTTCCCAACGGCAATACAATGGTCACCATAGAAAATGCTGTGGTAATGCAACAGATTATTACGGTAACCACGAGGGCTTACTCCAACAAAATCTTCCTCTTGTTTTCCCATGTCCAAGCTCAACTCCCTAAGCCCAGAATATTTTTATCCAATGGCAAGAATCGTATTTCCCCATTCACAGTAGTCCTAAGCCTCATTAAATACCCCATTTCCATGTCTATATTCAATGGCATTCCGGAAGATCTTACTCATTCACCCTCACTCTTGGGCAAATTAGTTACTGGGTTTTGGAATTTTGACCCTGGCATTTACACCCTCCCATTCTCGGTTATTGTGGCGGAGTTCACTTCCACAGCCACAACCATGGAGTTCGATTATAGTGAGTCCCTTTGCAGAAGCGGTGGAGGGGATTACAGTGCATTCCTTATAGAGAAGCCAATATCAACGACACAGCCCAGTGAAGCCGATAGACAGAGAAACAAAGAACTACCTCTGTTTGTTTCTCGAAAGGAAGACGAAGAGGAGGAAGAAAAGGGACCGAAAGATGAAGATGAACTCATGGAGGAAGCCATAGAAATGGCACCAACAGTGGAGGGGAATGCAACTCACCACGGAACAAAGGAGTCTAAAATGGCCACAAGGATGGATAATTTTCGGCAAAAGAGGTCCAAGATATCGGGCATTACTGGTCAGAGCTCCAGCAAAATGTTTTCCTCGACTGTGCGAGTCCACCGAGAAGGATACAGGCAGGTTCAAAGGGAAAGGAACTTTTCGAGAGTGGCCTCCGATTCTAGTTCTTGCAGTAGTGGTACTGCAGATGAAAATACATTCTCATTTGAATTGGGCTGAAGGTCTTCAAAACAATCCGTTGGAACTCCGATAAAGAAGTTATTAGCTGAAGAGATGTCAAGAGAAATTGAATCCAAAAGGAGGTCTCCAAGTGTTATTGCTAAATTGATAGGTCTCGATGGGCTGCCACCTTAGCAACCTGTTCACGGACAGCAAAAAAGGTACTCAAGAGAATTATATTAACAAGAAAACATCAGTAGATAGAGAACAGAAGAGTGGCAGATTTTATGACCTTCGATCATCTAGTAGAAATTCCGAGGAGCAAGAATTTAAGGATGTATTTGAGGTTTTGGAAACATCAAAGATGAAAAATAGCAATTGCTCGTCACAGGGAGCTACAAGCTCAAAGCTTACCGATGCTGAGATGGAATTTATTAGGCAGAAGTTCTTGGATGCTAAACGTCTTTCAAGTGATCAGAAGTTGCAGGATACAAAGGAGTTCCACGAGGCACTTGAGGTGCTAGACTCTAATAAGGAGCGTCTGCTAAAACTTCTTCAACAACCAAAATTGTTTTTCACAAAGCATTTGCATGATCTGCGACATGCTCCTCCCCAAACCCATCGGGGTCATGTAGCAGCTGTAGAGATTTCAGATGCTCAAAAGCATGAAAATAGTGAACTTAGGAAATCAACGAGACGAATTCCTTGGAAAAACTACAGTCGATCTCCTTGGAAGCATTGCGATGGTCTATTTAGCCACCCTGATAGTAGAAATGCTACTTATAATGGACTCAATTCAACAAATACTCCAGTGGAGCAGAAGGATAAGTTGGCAACTCTGCCTACAAGTATAATAGCGTTAAAACCAAACATTGGGAAGGCCCAAAATAGTGCCGATCCTGCTTCATCACCTTGTTCTTCGCATGCTTTTCTGTTCAATTGTAGGGAACCCACAGACTAGCCATATCTATTGTTTGCCTTTGCCTACCTGCTGTTGGTGTAAGCGTAACGGGTCTTACTGCTATCGAATCCGCTCTTGGGAATATCATAGGTAAGAATGAAGCCAATGCTGGTGATTCAGGAAGTGAATCAGAAGAGGTTGTTCAAAAAGGGATTGACCTAAGCTAACTCACGCCTAGAACTCCTTAATCAGTTAATCCGGAAGTGACTTCGATACCTTTCCAAGAGTCAGTAGCTACCTTGAGAACAAGAGCGAAAATGAAGACAGCTTCTATGCCAAGAGCGTTTGCGTTGAGGAGATCTGGGTATTCTAACCGGTGGACTGGCAACACCTCTTACGCATAAGAATAATCCGATGAATCATACATAGCATAGGGATGAATCATTCCTAAGAACCAGAGTCTAGGGCTGCTCTTTCCCAATCCGAACCAGTGGAATAGGCCTCTTCCGGTCCGAGTCGGAAGGCTTCCTTCTAGTGGTTGCTCCGGCTAGAGATATAGTCGTAGAGACGACTAAAGATATAGTTCAGTCCCCTTGATCTTGTCTTTTCCCCTTTATTTTATCTTTCCCGATGAAAGAAGTGTGAGCCATAGAAGGCGTATATACAGATACAGATAGGGCTCTTTCTCGAGTTTCTTCCCTTGATTTAGTGAAGGAGATGGCTAGGAGAAGGCTCTGTCTCTAGTGAATTCCCGTAGTGCGTGTCTGCCCAGATGTGAGTTACCTACCTCAGTCGAGAGAGAGATCCCGCTATTGATTATGAATTCCAAGGAACTCCAAGAGAAGAGCAAAAGGTAAAGTACTGACTATAGTCCTCAAAGCAAGAGCGGAATTCGACATACCTTGCTTGAACTTTCATTCACTATCAGGCTAGAAAAGGCCAGCAGCATAAAGAAAGGAAGAAGGAGAAGGACTTCTTTTTCTTTGGACATAGGGACTAGAAAGAAAGCACAAAGAAGGAAAAGGTATGTAGGTCTTTTTGTTGGGTTTCATAATTATCTTATATGAGGGTCAGGGCTTGAAGCGGGGTAGTTGAATAGGAATCCGGCTAATAAGCTTGAGTTCAGATAGTCAGGTGAGAATCCAATCCTTTTTGCGTTCTCGATGGAGTTGGTCTTCTTTGCACCTTAGTACAAGTAAAGCTCTGACTACAAGAATGCAAATGCATTGGATGCAAACTCATCACTTAAATCCCCAGAGATGGCAATCTCACTTCAGAGAAAGTCTGATGTGCTATTTGACTGATCCTTAAGACTAGGATTTCGGATTCTCTTACAACAAGGGCGCCCAATGAGCCAGAAAGAAGAGCTCATTCTTTAGCTAGCGCGGCAGGTAACCTACTGCTGCTAAGATTCATTCCATGCTTTAGGAAGAAGGAAGATCTCACATAAGCTGACTCATACCCTGAAACTTTTGGTCAAATCCATTTTTGACCTTTTCTGTTGGTACTCCTACCAAGAAGATCTATTATTCGGATCTTCCATGGCCAATAGAAAAGGTTCTGTCCTTGACGCAAGTTCACTCAGTCAAGCCACGACTTGGAATAACTAAGGACAATGCCAAGCAAAAGGAACAAGAGATTTACAAGAGAGTCAACATTGCATATTCTGTCCTGTCAACTAGGTTAGGGGAGACTGATAATAAATTGCCTTACAATGAATATTATGAATATTTTGGTCCAGATTATACTCTTCATGTTGAACCATGCAACATGGAGAATTTAAACTTGCCCCTTAAGGTTGTTTTTTGGCCCTTTGATAGAGGAAAATTGGGGATGGCGGAATACACGTTAAGATTGTTGGTGGAGATCGTGGAGAAACTGGTGGCTTGTGAGTTCTTTAAACATTCCTCTATTTGTGGAACCAGTTGGTGTATTTTATACATCTAGATTTTCTGCCCTTATCTCATGGGTTACATACCTTCTGAGTAAGGAAGTTAAAGGTTCCTTTGATCCAACATATGCACACTGGTACATACCTATTATTACAAGTGTTAGTGAGCATCAGCCTTTGAATTGGCCTTCTCATTCTTTGGGCATTAATGTCTTGGTATTCTTGGTTCTTGTTGGAACTATGGCATGCTCACGAGATTAATGAGGGAGCTTGAGCAACCTACTACTAAGCTCATTCACAACACAGCAAGAAACTCTGTACAAACGAATCGCAAGCAATGGACTTGGGAGTAAATAATATGAATGAAACATACATAATATTCACAGACAATACTTCAATACTTTGAATTTATAAGCAGAATCTCAATCTAAGGAACCTCCACTTCAAATATATTAGGAGAAATACATTAGTTATTGTAGATTACTGTAGAATGAGAGCCTAAAGGGAGGGAGGGAGGGAGAAGAAATAGATCCCATCTATAATGTATGCTTGGGTAACCATGGCACAAAATGTACAATTGGTTGACAATGATGGAATCTGTAAACTGGTAGAATCTTCTGAGCAAAAGTCAAAAGCACTTTTTTAAGAGATGCAAAAGCTGAATAGATTTCCACCTTGGGTGGTGTTTCGAAAATTGCGAACGAACGAACTATGGGGGAATTCAGGAATTTTTTCTTTAGCACAATAAGTTTTTGGGTGAAGAACCTCGAAAGGGATGTGAATATTTGTAATGTTCTGCCTTAGTTCTATTTTGCTTAGTTTGGGGGCAAAGATGAGAAATCTCATCTCATCTCTATTTCATCTCATCATTACATCTTTTTCAAATCCTCATACAAAATATAATAAACAATTCAATTTTTTCAAATTCTAATTTAACTTTTTCAAATCCTAAAACAATAATAATATTAAAAAATAATATTTTAAACTTTCATCTTAACACTATTCACAAAATTTTTAGAAATTATCATTTTATCTCATCTACCAAGCATAACAAGTGTATTCACTTGTATACATCCTGTGTACTTAGACTATATCTATTTACTCGGAATAAATTCTATTATTACCTATCAAAAAAAAAAAAAAAAAAAAAAAGATTTCCACCCAGGTAAGAAAAACAAAGAAATAAAGAAGATAATGGAAGTAAAACACACTTGATTTATAAGTACAACAAGCCAATATGTAAAACTTCACATAATGACCATGGCTTAAATGTTTAACATACTTTGCCCTGTATGAGACTCCCCACCAGGTGTGCTACCAAATCCGCCATCCAAATTTTTACAACTTACGATTTAGCTCACAGCTTTCTCCACATTGATTTTATCCAAAAGATGTAATATTGAGAGACAGCACAGAGCAATATAAGAGAACCTACAGGAAAAAGAACTTTCATGGTAAAGAACATATTCTAACTTCAAAGAAGCTAACTTCCAAAATAATGAAATACTAAATAACAAAGCAGAAGGGGGAAAGAATGCCGCGTATCAACTTCACCGCATATGTCCCGCGAAAAAGATCCATCTTGATTTTGCAACCGGGCAATATCTGACTTGAATGTCAAGATCCACAAGATACAGCTGATATACACCATTTTTTATTATTGTTTAAAATTATCAAACTTCTTGATGCCAAAATCCTTATGAAGGAGCCCATCTATGCCTGTCAACTATCTATGCAGTAAAGGTAGTGATTCCACCCAACATGTACACAAGTTAAAACCATCAGTTAACTAGCTTGAATATCAGAGTTTACAAAGAACTAAGAAAGCATGAGATGGTATAGAAGATTGCTCGTACATTTGAACAGTTCCAAAGTTATCAAACAGAGTGCCCAAGGATACAATTAGTCACCTTCTCAACGTCAAGAACATTTAGCTTGTCAAAAAGGGCCAAAATATGCACAGCGCTTAGAGTATGCAGTATGTGGGGGTCATGCCCAATGTTACCGCCATACCCACCAGCATAACTAAGTGTTTCATCATATGCTCCATTACCATAATAATCTGCGGTTTCCATTTTTTATTGACTTTTTAAAGCTTGCAATGCTAACTGTTAATTAGTTGGAGTTATTCACTGGTTATAACTCCAGCTAATTAGCATAGACCTGGCCATCTCCATGACAGTCCTATTTTTCCTCTCCAAGACTTCATTTTGCTGTGGAGTATAGGCAACAGTCAATTGGTGTTCCAATCCTTCATTTTTGCAAAACTCATCAAACATTTTAGAGTTAAATTCAATCCCTCTATCACTTCTCAAAGTTTTGAGTTTTCTACCACTTTGGTTCTCAACAAGCAATTTAAATTTCTTAAAAATTTCAAATGCTTCTGATTTTTCTTTGAGAAAGTACACCCAAGTCATTCTAGAAAAATCATCAATAAACAAGATGAAGTACCTGTTTTGACTTTGTGAAGGAGTTCTCATAGGACCACATAAATCTGTATGCACAAGTTCCAAAACTGTTTTGGCTCTCCATGCTTCTCCTTTTGGAAAGGATTCTCTATGTTGTTTCCCCAACATGCAACTTTCACACACGGCCATATTCTGATCCAGAAGAGGTAAGTTCCTCATCATATTTTTTTGATTTAACAACCTTAGTGCATTAAGGTTATAATGTCCAAACCTTTGATGCCATAAGGTAGTTTCATCATTTTTAACCATAAGAGCCTTCGGGTATTGCCAATAAATAGGAAAATTTCTCCCATTTCCCATCTTCACTTCAGCCACCACATGATTTTTGTTCTTTATATAATAAATAGTGCACTGATCATCTTCAAAGTGAAGGGAATATCCATTTTTCATCATCTGTCCAACACTTAGCAGACTTTGATCAAGGCTTGGAACTAACAACACATCATTTATAAATCTGGTTCCCCTTTTGGTTTCCAAAACTACTGTGCCTTTCCCTCTTGCCTCCACCAGATCACCATTTTCGAGTTTGATTTTTATCTTAACAGAATCATCAATCCGAGAAAATAGACTTGAATCTGGTGTCATGTGGTTGCTACAGCCACTATCGAGAAACCATTCCCTTTTTTGTTCAGTAGCCACTTGACAAGCATAAAACAACTGCTCTTCTTTATCCTCTGTGAAATTTGCTTGTTGATTCTTGTCTTTGAACCTACAATCATTTTCTTCATGGCCAAACTGTTTACAATTTGTACACTAAGGTTTACCACGATGAAAGAAATTTTTCTCCAAGTGATTAGTTTTCTTGCAAATACCACAAGGTTGAAAATTACCTTTTGTAGCATACATTTTCTGATGACTCTCTCCATCTTTTGACTTGCCCTTATTCCCCCTTTTGAAATCCTTTTGCTTCTGATTTTTGAGATTGACTTTCAACTGAAATGCATTTTCAAGAGTAGCTTCATTCCTCCTCTCAAGCCTTTGTTCATGTGCTTGTAGAGAACCCATCAGTTCAATAACTGAAAGTGTAGAGAGATCCCGAGATTCTTCAATGGCAACAACTATCGAGTCATATTTCTCAGTTAAACTAATGAGGATCTTTTGTACGATTCTCTCATCAATTATGGCCTCTCCATAATCCCTCATTTGATTAACTACTTCAATGAGTTTTGAGCAAAACTCTTTGGCAGTTTCAGAATCTTTCATTTTGAGATTCTCAAGCTCCCTTCTCAACCCTTGAAGCTTAATAGTTTTAACTTTTCTATTTCCTTGAAACTCAAGTTGTAAAATTTCCCATGCTTGTTTAGAAGTTGTAGCTCTCATTAGTCTTGGAAATATAGATTCACTTATAGCTTGTTGCAGAGTGAATAATGCCTTTGCATCCTTCTGTTTTTCCAACTTAACTTGACTTGAATCTGAACCATCACCACTTGAGCTTTCACTAGGTGTTGGAACTCCAGACTCGATGACATCCCATAGATCAAGAGACAAGAACAAAGACTTCATTTTTATGCTCCAATAGTCATAATTTTCACCAGAAAAAATAGGAATTGATGTGGATGAACCAAGGGCAGCCATTTTTCCCAAGAAGATCGAGACGTGCTCTGATGCCAATTGTTAGTTTTAGAAAATAGATTGCAGAAAAATAAAGAAACCAGAGGAGAAAACAGGGGAGAACTTCAACCAACAATTCTTTGATTGATTCTAATGTTATGCCATTTACAATTCACCATAAGACATCTTATATGCCATCTTGAGAATAACAGCAATTAATGACATATTGTTCCAAAACAGAGTAATAAATGACTAATAATAGCAGAAAATTAAATATAACTTGTATAGAAAATTACAACAGCCAGTGAAAGCTCAAGTGGTGACACACTACTTATCCCGTGATAAGGACCAGAAAAATACTGGCCTGCACGTGAGGGAGGGTGTTGAGGAATAATCTCACATTGCTTGTGGACAAAGTCTTGGGCATGTTTATAAACAATGAGCAACCCTCTCTTATACAACTGGTTTTATGAAATGAGTTAGGCTCATGAATTTATTCAATAACCCTCTCAAAAATCAAATATACTCTATGCGCTATAAGTAGCATTAAGTAGGGGGAGACATAAGATGTAATTTTCATCTAATTTAAAAAAAAAAAGTAGGGGGAGACATAGGACAACAAATTCTCAGTCACACCATAAGTAGCAGAATGCATCTTGATGATGCATTGGATTGAAGAAAACTAATCATCCACATAAACCTGACTCATGCTGGCACTTCATAACCCACGAAGCAACCTCATCCACATCTACAGTTTCCAGCTTTCCTAGAAGATCCAGAGTGGTCAATCCCCAGTATGCCCCATTCATTCTCAGATGTTCCATTGCAACAGATATCAAATCGTCTTTTTTCTGAGTATACAAAACCAGTTTTATTTAAATGAAAACAAGGTCATCCCAGCAACTCAAGATGAATTCAACTGACTTCCAAAAAATAAAGAAAGATACATGAAACATACCTTTTCAATAGATAAAATGTATTGCACATGTTTCTCAGCTGCAAGCTCCCCCATCTGCCAATTATTAAGCACATTAATTCTAGGACTTTATAATTGGAGACGCCAAGAATGCAGAAGTAATAAAAACTTGAAACCTTTTAGTTATTTATAGAGCCGGTTTCTTTATCTCTTCGGACCTCAGAAAATCACTAGACCAAATTCTTTATCAATCATCCATTACAATACAGCTTATTCATGAAAAGATTCTAAAATAGGTCTCCAGATTCTCCACTTTACGAGATTGTACAAATTAAATTTATGATATAGAAAAATTAAGCGAGTACTAGCTATGGAGAGTAGGGGATGGTAGTAAGATTAAAATATGGAAAGATCAGTGGCTCCCATTTCCATCAACTTTCAAAGTGCAGTCCCTGATTTCTATTCTAGATGTTGAAGCTCGAGTTTCTAAACTTATAAATCCTGAGACTATGCAATGGGATATATCACTTATATATGCAATCTTCACAGCAGCTGAGGCAAATTTGATTAGCTAGATCCCCATAAGCCCGTGTAGGAGCCAAGACACACTGACCTGGAGATGTTCAAGCAATGGGAAATTCTCTGTAAGGAGTGCATATCATCTCCAAGCTTCTCTAAAAGAAGTTAATATGGGGCAATCATCAACACAGAGATCCAACTCGAATTTCTGGAACAAAATGTGGGGTATCCAAGTATCTCAAGCTACCAAGTCATTTCTGTGGAGAGCAGTGAAAGAATCCCTAGCCACGAAGTTGAACCTGCATAAAAGGAAAATGAGTGAAACACCTCTATGTCCAATCTGCTCTATGGAACCTGAATCAGTATCCCATGCCCTCTGGTCTTGTAGAGCAGCCCAGGATGTATGGTCCATGAGCTCAAGAAGAATACAAAAGCTTAGCATCTCTGAAGGCTCCTTCAAAGATATTATGATAGCTATGATGGCCCAGCTATCTCCTCAAGAAATCACTAAATTAGCAGTCACTGCTAAAGCTATTTGGCAAAGGAGGAATACTTGGATCTTTGAACAACAATTCCATTCTCCTTCTCAAGTTTCAGATTTGATCCATTCAGAATTGGCAGCTATTCAACTTAGAATAGAGGTGGGTATAAAGCAAACCAAGATCCAGAAGTTACCTAATGCCCATTGGTCTCCTCCCCCACCAAGTGTATTCAAGGCCAATTGGGATGCAGCAATTGACAAAGGTAACTCAAAGCTGGGAATTGGTGTGATTGTGAGGAACTCAGAGGGATATGTCATGGCTTCCTTGTGCTCTTCAATGGCCCTGGCTCCAGATCCATTACTTGGTGAAGCTGTAGCAGCTCGTAGAGCTACTTCCTTTTGTGCCAAGCTGGGTTTACAGCACCTGATCTTGGAAGGTGATGCCTTAATAGTAGTCAAAGCAGTGGAACACAGAGAAGACAGCTGGAGTACTTTCGGGTTGGTCATTAGAGACATCAAGCTCATGCTTTCAAAGACCCTCAGCTGATCTATAGTTCATGTTAGTAGGGATACTAATGTTATTGCCCATCAATTGGCGAAAGTTTCTCTTTCTTGTACGGAAGAATGTATTCTTATGGAAGAATCTCCTCCTTGTATTCAGCATCTGATTTAAGGAATGAGATATCTTTATTTCAAAAAAAGTTCAATCCCGTCCTGTGAAATTCCAAGAATTGCAAAATTATCCAAGTAACGTCTTTGCAGTCAAAGAAAGTATGACCATAAATTAAGGTTAGATATGAAGCTCAACAATGACTCGTTAGTATTCAAAAAGTATCCTAGCAATATATTTCGATTTTGTGTACAATAATAAGTTCACCTGTCAGCAATAACAGTCATCTAGCAAAGATTTGAAAGTCAAAGCATTAGAAATGATAGCAAAGACGTATAATAGGAAATTTTACTTCTGAAAGTGAAATTTCAAGGGAATCAAATCATATTAAGAAGGAAAGAAGGCCCACTAAAGTTCCAGCTTTTGAAAATGCTTCAAAAATCCCATGATCAGCTCAAACTATAAGTTTCAGGCACTATATTCATATCGAGAAAAACATAGTTACAAAAATTATATACTTTATGGTAAATGAATGAAAATTTCGGCAAAGCTTCAGGATGCTCAAGCTCAGGCTCTACATGCTTCTTCAGCATGCAGTTCCTGGGGGATATGATATATGGGTATTTTATCATAAAACAGGAAACAAATCCCTTTCCACGAGAACAGCTTCCCAGTTACCATTTCCATGATTTATTCGGAGCCCTTTCTGTAGAGAGTTCCAACAAGGATTCTGTGGGGTGGGAATAAAACTTTGGGAGGAAAGCAAGTTGTCTTTAATTCCCCAACATGGAAATTGAAAGAGAATGATTATATTTTTCATAAAATATAATTTCAGTAAAAGAAAATAACTGGATCAATGTCCCTAAAAATATTTGCATTTGAACACCTCATGAGACACGCCACTTTATTACTAAAAACTTGTATACTATGCAATGATGAAGAGAGTGATATATAATTCGGTATATAAGTGAATTTATATTCAAAAGTGATGCAATAATGCCTAATATGAAATGACATAAATGAGATTTTAGATAATTATTAATTTATTTCATAGAAGACAACGAAGAGCACTGTATCAACACTCGAATCATCATCGTGGGTCGGGGATGATTATTTCCTCCTTTTTAGCTTGTTGTGTAGATTTATGCATAAACATATATCTAAATATATCTTTGATTATATATTTATATTTGCTTCGACTCCCAAAATGGGGTAACCTATTAAAAAACCTTTGATTATTTTACCTGAGAGTAGGCAAGGGCCCAAGACCAAACAAGCCAACACTCTTGATAAAATTAATTAAATATTCGTTGATTTAAAGAAAGAACAACCCTCTACCAATGCTTTAAATAGTAATGGCAAGGAAATTGTTTATGGTTTTTCTACAGAAGGATCATCTGATATTGATTCTTCTGATAAAGATCTTGCTTTACTTGAAAAAACATTTCAGGATATTAACTTGGAGAAACCTGGGATTAAAAGATTTTTTTTAAAAAGACCCAACCCAATGAGTCTAACGAAGAATTGGTATCTTTTTTTTCTTTTTTAAAGAAGAGAGAGGTCACATATCCATAAGTGACCTACTCTCAATTTTATTAAAAACCCTCACTTGTGGCGGAGGAAAACCATGTATCAATTTGGACATTTGGGATTTTCAAATAATCAATAAGAAAACATCCCAAATATCAAACCAAAACAAACAAGTAAACCAAAACTAAATAACAAAGCCTATACAAGCAAAATTATTAAAAAGGAACATTAGGCAAACCTAATTTTTCCAGTTTCAAAGACCCTTTAAGAAATCTTGGACAATCATCAACATTATTCTAGGTAGATGTGCACCCCTCCGCCCCTAGCATAGGGAGATAATCTGCTGACAAATTTCCTTCAAGATAAATATGCTTGACTTCCACATCCAAGTTCCCTAACATTGTTTGTATCTCTTCCCAAAAATCTTCCAAATACCAAACTGTACATCTTTTATTTCTCAGCCAATTTAAAACCAATAAAGAATCCATTTCTATGTCAATGCGATAAATACCTAGAGAATGAGTAAGACGCAAACCATGAAGAAGAGCCATCAGTTCACCCTTATTATTACTTCCTGTCCCTAGATGAACTACAAAGGCCACCTACAGTTGGCTCAAAGAATTTCGAATGACTTCCCCTGCCCCCATCATACCCAAATTTTTGAGAGAGCTTACATCAACATTGAGTTTAAAATGACCTGCCACAGGAGGCATCCATCTTACCAGTTTCGGCATTGTACGTTGAACCAATTTAATCGGCAAGTGGAAAGTCGATAAAATTTCCCCATCTGTAGCTTGCAACCCAACACCTCCCTTTAGCTTTTCCCCTAACCAACCCCCACAGAAATGTGCAATGGTTACTTCTCCACTCTTATTGATTTGGCTGGATATTCATTTGAAGTATTTATCTCGAACTACTTCTGTTCATTCCCCCATGGTTGTAAGTATTTCTAATTCTCAACCGTATGGTTTTCCTACTTTTAAGTTCCAACAAATGTGGGTTGAACATGAGCCTTTTATGAGCCTAATGGGAGGAGGAAGTGCGTGATTCGGGGTTTTTTCCGTCTTGTACAAAAATAAAAAATAGGAAGAATTATTTGCATGAATGGAATAAAAATATTTTTGGCAAGACCGATACTAATATCAGTGAGCTAGAGAAAAGAATTGAAATTCTTGAAGCCTCTTTGCATGGAAATTTCTCGAAAGAGGTGGCGTTAGACTTGGTTACTTCTAAACTGGAGTTGGATACTTGGTTACAATGTGAGGAAGTCAAGCTTAGACAGGTTTCTAAGGTTCATTGGCTTTCAAAAGGTGAGGCTTCGGTTAATTTTTTTCATACTATGAAGGCAGCCAGAACAAAGATGATTTTGAGAAGTTCATAAAGGTGCAGTGGAATATTTTGATATGTTTTTGAGATGTCGTCCACGTGCCTCTAATCCTGACTTATCTGATTTGGTTAAGAAGTCTGTTGTTCTAGAAGAAAATGATTTAATTTGTCAGATTCCATCTATGGAGGAAGTAAAAAATGCAATTTTTTCGATTCTGGTGGATAGTAGTCCTGGTCCTGATGGGTTTGGTTCAGGGTTCTTTCGCTCATGTTGGGATATTATGCAAAATGATGTGGTAGAAGCAATAGGTGACTTATTTGCAGGGAGCTCGTTTCCTAGATTTTACATAGCATCCTCTTTGGTGCTGATCCCGAAAGTGGAGAATCCATCCACTTTTGATAAATTTAGGCCTATCAATTTATGCTCGGTCATGTATAAAGTATGCTCTAAAATACTTGTGAAGCGCCTTACTCCTACTATCGCTAGATTGATCTCGCCTGAGCAGGGGACTTTTCTTTCGAGGAGAAGCATTTTTTGATAATATTAGTTTGACTCAAGAGATGATTCATTCTATTAATAAAAAAAGGAGGAACGGAAATGTGTTGATGAAGGTTAATATGGCCAAAGCATATGACAGTGTAGAATGGAATTTTTTATTGCATGTTGTGGAGGCCTTTGGGTTTTCTAATCAAGTTTGTGGGTTGATTCGCAATTGTATTACTTCACCTTGGTTCTCGGTGTTGATGAATGGGGTTTCTAAAGGTTTTTTCAAAAGAGGTCGTGGTTTGCAACAAGGGGATCCACTATCCCCTTTATTATTTATCTTGGTGGAGGAAGTTCTCTCTCGGCTTTTAAAAAGGGAATTTATGGCAGGGAAGATTGACATTTTTGCTCATCCAAGAGGGGTTCCATGTATTTCACATCTCCTCTATGCTAATGATATTGTTCTCTTCACAAGTGGAAATCTCAAGTCTCTCCGTAACATTTTGAGAGTTTTCAGACCTATGAGACTTGGTTAAGACAAGTGGTGTGCAGAAATCTTCACTCATTTTCTCTAAATATATTACACCTGCTCGCCATTGTGTTATTTTGCGATCTACAAGTTTTAAAGAGGGTGCTTGTCCTTTTCGATACCTGGGTGTTCCTATTATTTCCGGCTAGCTTAAAGTTGTGCATTTGGATGAGTTAGTGGTGCTGGTTCGTCAAAGAGTGGATGGGTGGAAATCCAAGCTGCTTTCACAAGGTGCCCATCCCCCAGCCTCTGCATTAGTAGTACCATCAACTTAATTCAAATAGTTCTTCAAATACACCAACTGATCATGTGAATGAAAAGGTTATGCAATACCTAAAACAAAAGGTTTAAATCTTCCTCGATCTTTTTTTAGAAGTACCCAACCCTCTAATATTCCAAAACAACATAGACTGCATTATTCATTTAAGCGAATAGGCTTGCTAGGAGCCCTGGTAAAGCTTCTTAATTTAATTCCCACATCTTTGTCTTTTTGCTTATTTTTCTTGTTATCACAATTTGACTCATAAGCTTTTTCTAAATTGATATTTTCCTTCGCTACCATCATCTCCCCTCAGAAACGTGTTCGTGTTCAACAACATCCAAAATAATGCCCTGTTTTTTTTTTCCTGGACATACTAGAAGAGCCCACCAAATTTGATCCTCCTTCCACTGGAGCCACAACTTCCAACCCCTTAATCATAGAAGCCAAAATAAAAGCCCTATCAAAGTCTTCCGTCAAATCCAACTCCACCGTAGCATTCACCATGTCCACATTATTTCCTTATGGAATTACTTCCGTTTCCACCAATACAAAAGTATCCTACACAAGGTTCTCACTCAACTGCACCTTCATAACAAGGGTACCCTCCTCTGCTTTCTCATTCGCATGTCCAACTGCATCAAGCTTTTCTGATGTTACCACATTTGTTTCCTCTGAAGGAGATTCAGCATGTCTCTTATCATTGTTTTCATATCCATCAACTATCTCAGGTTCGTGCAGAGTTATTTTAAGCTTTCCTTCCTTGTCCACAGGACCAAGAACAGTATTTTTATTCATCCAAACAAGATCACATTATCCTTGTCTATCTTTTTTTTCCCAGTCCCCTTACAATTTTTTTGAAGATGCCCTTGCACCTTGCACCTTGCACCGTCAACAATAAGCCGATAGAGTTTCATACTCCACTTCTTGAAACCAACTACTAGGACATTGAGGAGTCCCAATCCAAAAAACCAGTGATTGGATCAACTCAAGCATCCATTTCAACACAAACTCTAGCCCTATAGTAGCACATTTAGTACAATTATCCCTCCGTAAGAATTTACCAACCAGACTAACAATACCACGAAGGATCGGCTCATGGTAAAAGTTCGGTGGTAGCCCAGGAAAGAACGCCCATAACGGCACCAATGAAGGTTTCGACTCTTCACAAAAATCCGCATTCCAGTGAAAGACCCTACAGTGAACACCCTCCACTTCACAGGACTCATGAACAAATGCTTTCAGGAAGCCATCTTCATTAGAAAAATGGACAAATACATTCCTTGGCCTTAGCATAGAAGAAACCACGGGGTGATGCAGTATACCCCAACAAGCCTTGATATACGATCTGATAACATCAAGAGACAGCCTCTTTTTAAGAAACTTCATCACCAAGGAGAACTTAAAGGGTTGAGCTGACAAAGAGAGTTCTTCCTTAGAGAATACCACACAGAGTTCTCCATCCACCAATTTTGGAGCAAGCCACGAAACCACTATCTTAGGGAGAGGCAGCGGAGTAGACAACACCATGTCAGCAACGGAGCGCACTCGATCCCCCGGCACAATAAGACCCCCCCGGGCCATGGCAGTAGCCATGCAACCCTAGGAATCACAAGCCCAAAAACTGAATTCTGAAATCGCCAAAATCACTAAATTAGGAGCTCCATAAATCTCGCAAATAGTGATTCTCAATAGGTATTATAAGTTATGATATTATACTACGGGTCTACTACTCATTTATTTTCCAAATGTTTTCTTCTACAGGTCAAGACTTCAAAGCTCATTTCATCCTCAAGAATTGGTATCCCGTACCAACTCCACCTGATTTACAGTTTGAAGAAAAAAAATTTCAAACACAGTTTTTTGTTTCTTCTAACAAACTTTATGAATGGAATATTGATGGATTATCTGAATAAGAAATTCTCAATACCATGAATAAAATGTCCATAGTTGCAAATGCTTATGTTAATAACAATAGTCTTAGTCAAACTAAGACAATTGATTTATTAACTACAAGATTTTTTGGTAGGCTTTAACATTGGTGTGATAAGCACACACCAAATGAAGCAAAGGAAACCATTCGAAGTGCTGTTAAGCATGATGATGAAGGTTTACCTATTTTTGACAAACTATAGGAAGAGGCATCCTTGATGGTGTTAATACTTTGATTTATACTATTGTTAAACATTTTGTTAGAACTCTCTCTAACATTACTAATCGTATTAGCAATTATTTAAATAATTTGAGATGTCAAATATCTGATTATATATGGCATCAAGATGTTTTTATTTCTAGAGTCATGCTTAGGGACGATAGCCACAACCCTCAGTAGAAAGAAAAATATATAGATAGATTACCTCATTTATTTGCTCATAAAAGTCAAGGATCAACTTACTAATATCTCAAGACTCCTTTAATTATGATAATTACACCATGGTAATATTATCAGTACAACTAAGAAGCTTGGTATTAGTATGTGTAATGATCAAAAATTGCTTCGTCAACAACTGAAGAATGGTAAGAAAGCCAAATAAGTCATAACCATGATGATTTTTATTTTAAAAAAAAAAAACCTAGTAATTTTTACAAGAAAAAAATCATTTGGTAAGAAAAAAAGGTTTTCAAAACCCTCTAAAATGATAATGTTTTAATTGTGATAAGTCGGGACATTTTGCCGATAAATGTACCAAAAAGTCCAATAAGTTTAAAAACAAGTTTAATCAGTTAAACATTAATGATAATGATCAAGAGGATCTATTTCGTCTCTTAGAAACAAAATCTTTTGCATCATCTAACATTAATAAATTCAGTTCAAGTGATTGTGAGTATAACTTGGAAACTGACTCTTCTGATTCTCCCAACATTAAGTTTGGTTGTAATGATTCTTGTTACAAACCTCTAGGTAAAATAATCAATGTTTTAACTAAAGGTGAAGAATAAGAAAATCTTTTGTTAACCCTGATTAGTCAAATTACTAATCCTGAGCTCAAATAAGAATATCTTTATAAGTTCAAGAAGATGATGGTTTGCCAAGAACCTAAAACTTCTAAATCAAAAATTAGTTTTCAATGAGATTAACAGTCTCAAATCTAAAAATGATTATTTTAAATAAGAGTTATTATGTTTAAAAATTAATAAATAGTTTGATCAAGATATTCCTTTTGATAATGATGAGCAAATAAATTATTCAAATTCAAGTCAAAAGGAAGAAAAACCTTATGAACAAAATCAAATTTGCTTGATCCATTATATTATTCCTATGAAGGAATGGTTTTTTAAAGTTACTATTATTGTCTATCATGAATATGAATTTACTGTGATTGCTATGATTGATTCTGGTTCTGATATGAATTGTATTTAGGAAGGAATAATACCTAATAAGGATTATGAAAAATCTACTAAAAGATTATTCTCGGCAAATGAATCTTAGATGAAGATCAAGAATGAGCTCAACATTGCTCATGTCTGCCAAAATAATGTTTGTTTTAAAATTCTTTCAATCCTTGTTAAAAATATTATTGAAGACATACATAATTTTGTACATTTTATCATTTCTTGACTTTAAACTAATTTTATTTATTTTTATCGATTTTAGGCTTTATTATTGTCATTTAAATTTTATTTTAGATTTGAAGAAAAGAAAATTTCAAATTTTAGAAGCTTATTATCTAAAGATTCTCTCATTTAAATATAGATTTATCTAAATATAAGAGCTGGTCAGAGCTATTTGGAGATAAAGACGAAGTTGAATTTTTGGAGACGATAAAATAGAAGCATATTTTCGATTGAAATTAACGGAAGCAGAATTTTGAGTGGAGAAGGGCAGATTTTCGGGAAATACGACTAGGAGAGCGAAGTAGATTTTCAAAAGCTAATAATAGCAAAGAGAAAAGCTGGGCCGGAAGGGTTTAAAACAACTTTTCGTACCAATTAATGTGCAACGCAGGCATTCCGAAAAGAGAAATGACATATACAAGTCTTAAATATATAAATTTCGTATAAATTTGTTATAAAAAAGTGAATCTCATCGTGAAAAAATGTGAAAAATTTATTTTTTCTTGATGGAATTTATATTTTTATAAAAAGCTTATATCTTTGAATTTGTATTTAGCATTACTCTTCTGAAAAACACTACAGTAACCTGCATCTACAGTAATGTGCTACGTAGGCACTCCAGGAAAACACCATAGGAACCCGCGTCCACACAATCACACTCTTTTCCTTCAAATCTCTCTCCCTCTCCATCATCTCTGTACTCGAGATCTTCTTGGAGAAAAAACTTTTTTTCTTCGAATCTCTTTCCTTCGCAACTTTCGCTGCTTAGCATTCGAATCGAATCGAATCGAACCAAACTAAACCCTTCCCTCTAGGTTCTTGATCCCTCTCTCTCTCTCTCTCTCTTTTGAGTCTTCTTTGCTTGCAGCTCCTCCAACCGTCGTGGCGATCTAGATCAGTTTGTGTTTTTTTGCCTTTCATTTCCTTTTCCGTTTTGTTTTTTATTCATTATGGTAGAAATGGACCGTGATGCGCCTCAGCCCAAAATGATTTTCTCATAGATTACCCGGCTAGTGAGTTAAGATTCCTTCAACTTTCAAAAGCTAGTTCCAACTTCATTTAAGATTTTAGAACGTGAGCGATTGAAGCCAGTCGAAAGTCACAATTTTGAGGGCGAAAAAAATATGCAAGCAATCTGGCCCCTTTAACATATAATATGCGAGCAAAATTAAGGGGGTGGAACCTAGTGAAACAGAGAAAAGCTTTTCTAAGGATTTGTTTGGACAGAAAAGCTTTTATTTGGACAGAAAAGCTCAAGTGCAGATGATGGGGGAGAGAGAGATTCGGAGGGAGGGAGAGATTCAGAGGAAGAGAGGGGGATCGGATGGACACGGGTTCTTGTGGTGTTTTCCTTGAGTGCCTATGTGGCATATTATCATTGGCTGGTGCAAAAAGTTGTTTTAATCTCACCCGATCCCAAACTTTTCTCGACGGGAAAATTTTGAAATTGAGAGAGAGTAGACAATGGAAGTTTAGAGCATTGGCAATGGCCTAGCCATTGCCAAAGCCAAGTCTAAATTTTCACTTTTATTGAATTAAAAGCCCCGCATTGGACTCGCCAAAGGCATAAGTCATTAACTTTGAGCTACAGTTAAATCGTTCTCCTGGCTATAGTTGGCGAGCTACTGTAGAGAAACCAAATATTATTTTTATTATTTCCTCTCTTTCCCTCCCTCTTCCCTCCCTCTTTCCCATGCATTTTTCCTTCTCCTTCGTTTCAAAACTCCATCACCCTTCTCTTCCCCTTCTCTGTGTCTTCTCTCCCAGTATCGATCGCGGGCTATCTCTCTCGGTGGTTGGTGCGATTTCGTTAGTCTCTCTCGCTCTCTCTCGGCGGTTGGTACGATTTCCTCGGTCTCTCTCTCTCTCTCTCGGGGGTTTGTGAAATTTCCTCTGTCTCTCTCTCTCGGGGAGTTTGTGCGATTTCCTCTGTCTCTCTCTCTCTCTCAGCTTGGCTCAAGAACATTCACCCTACCCCCCACGGTAAGTCTCTTCCTCGCTCTTCTCTATGCATTTTGCTCGAAGAATCTTCTCTCCCTCTTCTCTCATTTTTGGATCCAATTATGATGTATTCCCTTTTCTGACTAACGCAGTGGCTTTTCTCAGGAAACTCTAGCAACACGAGTGAGGTCTGCCAGATCCATCATTCCTCTCTCGGTACATATTGTGATTTGGGCTTTCCCATTCTCGGATACGCATCTTAGGCCCCATTAGTTGATGGATTCTGTGATGGATGTAGCTGTAGAAATCTTAGGCCCCATTTCCAGATAAATTTGGCTTTTTCTAATGTAGAATTTGGATTTGAGATCAATGGAAACAAGCTTAATGGTGTTATTTTTTCAACCTTGATTATATGCACAAAGCTACATTAGCCAAATTTTCAGAATTGTGTTGAACTTTTGTATTGTTTTGTGGTGCAGAATATACTTGTTATATGCGGCTAGGTATCAATTACAGAGCACTATTGCTCTGTTTTGATTTGAAGTGTTGATTTTCTTGTGGATCTATTAGGACAACTAGTTGACGTTAACTGTTAATGTTTTAGTTGCTTCTTTCGGCTTTTTATTAACTGTTTGCATTGGTTTTTATTGCTCTGTTTACAAAGCATTCATATAAAGCAAGTATTGTGACAATGAAGGCCAGATAATACATACATCGCAACCTAGGCAAGACAACATCAACATAGCTCTGTCTACAAGATTCCTTTTTGTTTCCCTAAAAATTTTGGAAAAAAAAAACACTGCTACTACAGGCATATTGATCCATCCATTTAGCTCACGCATCTCACTTTGGTAGTAGCAGCATATAAACTTCAATAGGTCAAGGTCCGCTGATTGTCTTTAAGAATATTTGTTTACTTTTGTTTTTTTTTTTCTGCAAACTGTAAAACCATTCTGTGAGGCCC
The DNA here is from genome assembly GCA_029856935.1 of Cyclocarya paliurus. Taxonomy (NCBI): domain Eukaryota; kingdom Viridiplantae; phylum Streptophyta; class Magnoliopsida; order Fagales; family Juglandaceae; genus Cyclocarya; species Cyclocarya paliurus. The sequence goes on along the minus strand of CM056946.1, from coordinate 23,731,035 downwards.
TTTTTTTCTCATTATTTATAAATATAATTTAAAAGGGGAAAACCCAGTTTAAATTAAATGTGTTATAAACATGCATGCATGGACAATGAGTTCTATTAAGAAATTAGTTGTTTAGGTTAAATACATGAACCACCTCATGAATTAATGGCCCTTGATTAAAAGAAAGATTACACTTTGTCATGATGATGCCTTTCGTAAAGGGTGCCTAGCTCTGTAGTTTAATATTCGACAATCCCTATATACTTCCCTAGTCTCTTGAATAAAATTAGAAATTTGTTTTCAGTTTCGTTTACATGTTCATGAGTTGTCAAGACCCATACTTATATTAAACATGTCATTGCATAGGCCGTGTGAATGCAGCGGGCCAAATAAATAAAGACAAAAACTTGATCCAGCAATGTTATGAACCTTAACTTCAATTTCTTTCAACCTTCAAACTTTTATTTTGTATGCTAGTGTTTTGTTGTAGCTAGGATGGTGATTTGTAGCCTTTTTCTTGTCCATATCTAACACATTCATAAACTCTATCTATTTGTCTTATTCATGATAACAACTTTAAGTTTCTGACTATACTTTTATTGTGGACTCTATAGGTCATACAAGTAGGCTCTATCGGTATGTCCCGCCCTTTCCTTGTTCACCATTTCATCTATTCTATTTTCACTTGTTATCATGAATATTTTTGTAATGTTTGTTAGGTAATATTACTCTTTTGCTCTGTAAATTGATATATGTATTTGTTTTACGTAGTGTTTGATCTATTTGAAGCATTGTCACTCTAATTGCCTAGGTATGAATTTGAATCTGAAAAACACATTAACAGTAGTATTAGAATTTCAATGATAAAATCATAAGTTAATGGAAAGTTATTGAAACATCCTTTGTGGACATTTAAAATGTGCAGCAGTTTTATATATGTCTCATTATATAATAGAGAGAAACATTACAAGTATATTCAGAATTTTGTTTCCCAGATTTTGCAAGATTTTATTCACTTTCTGCTTACATCCATTTGTTATAGAGAGAAACATTAACAGCAGTATTAGAATTTCTGAGTATATTTGGTTGCTGTTTTTGTTATGCATTTGTATATTATAATTGGTTTGCATTTGTACATTAAAAATTGTTTGAGTTTAGAATTCTCTCATGAGTATATTTGGTTGCTGTTTTTGTTATGCATTTGTATATTATACTTGTTTTGCATTTGTAGAGAGAAAAATTGTTTGAGTTTAGAATTCTCTCATGAGTATATTTGGTTTCTGTTTTTGTTGGTTTGCATTTGTATATTATGCTTGTTCAAAACTGTTTTTGTTGGGAGACTGCTATTTTTATGGTAACATGAGAGATTTGGAAATGGCAACATTGTTTGAGTTTGTAATGGCAGTTTTTTTTTTTTTTTTTTGCTGCTTTATTCGAGTTGGAAATGGAAAAATTTTTCTGACTCCTTGAAAATGTAATATTTTTCAAGGATGGACATACAAATTGATGATGACCCTTTCTTCACTACTCTATTACAAAGTGGAGGAGGAGGTTGTAATAGCACCCCAACGCAACATTCTAATGTTGTGGTCCAAGCAACTCTCAATGATGGTGAAAAGAGGCATCCTCCAAAAAAAGTTCAAAGGGGTGCATCTTTCACTGCAGAGGAGGATAACCTCCTCGTCTCAACTTGGCTCAATATTAGTATCGATGCGATAAAGGGTACTGATCAAAAGTCCTCTCAAATGTGGGACAAAATTTTAGAATTTTATCATGAATATAAAAAAGCGAACACTGTGAGCCGTTCTGTAGTCTCTTTGATGAATCGGTGGTCCTCGATTAAAAAATGCACAAATAAGTTTTGTGCATTTTTAGCACAAGTAGAGTAATTGCATCCCAATGGTGTAACGGAGCAAGATAAGATATGTAGCATTTCCTTTAATTATGCAATTATGTATGACTAAATTATATACTAACAATATGCCTCTCGGATTTGTAGATTGAGAAGGTAAAAATTTTGTACAAAGAGATGGAGAAGAATAACTTCACAATGGAGCATTGTTGGTGTCTTCTAAGACACCAACCAAAATGGCAACAACATATCTCCACCCTTGGGACGAGGAGAAGGCCACAAGAAAAATTGCATGGTGAAGTTGCTATTGACACGGTGGAGGAGAACATTGAGGTTTTTGCTGAGAGACTTATAGGTAAAAAACTTGAGAAAGAAAGAGAGAGGAAGCGGAAATCTATGGAAGGCAAAGAGACTGAGATCAATAGTAACTTGGCTAAAATGACCGAGGATAGAGCCACGAGCATAGAAGAGCCGAGAATGGCTGCGTTGAAGGCAGATGAAAGAAATGAGAAAATATTAGAACTAAAGAAGAAGAAGTTTGAACTGATGAAAAAGAAGTTTGAACTAAAGTTGATGATGTTAGACGTACGTGGCATGAATGCCATGCAACAAGAATATTTGCATAATATTCAACTGGCCATTTTTGAGGAATCGAAATCTCAGTCTAGAGGTACATCTACATCTCCTTCGAGACCTTATTATGTAGATGCCTAACATCTAATGTTGGTAGTACTTTATTTTTTGAAAATTTAGTGGCTGTCTAGCCACATGTGAGTTGGATAAATATGTGGCTGGGTAGCAACTAAGTTGGTGGACTGTGGATATTATCATTGTATTAGAAACTGTACTGCCACTGTAATTTGTAGACTGTTTTGGTAGTTTGTATTGATAAATATGAGGATTATAAATCCAGTTTGTGTTGGTAAATGTGGACTGTTTTGGTTAATTTTCTGACTCTTTTGGTAAGAATGAGAAGCATTTATATGGATTGTTGGTTGGTTTGTATGGATTGAATGTATAAATTATATGGACTGAATGTGCATTTTTTATTGTGATTTGGGAAGTGACGAGAAGAGGTTGAATCAGAATTTTTGGTTTGTATGGATTGAATGTGCAATTTTATTGTGATTTGGGAAGTGACGAGGTTGAATCTGAATTTTTGGTTTGTATGGATTGAAGACACTCTTTTCAATATTTCTATCCTCCCTTATATGATTTTGTGCAACAGATTGTGATTACAACAAGTTTAAGCATCCAGTTTCGGCCTCATTGCTATTGTTCCTAGGAGGAATTGATTGTGATCTTAAGACCATGAGGCTCGTGCGGCTTGTTGTTTTAATAAAGGGACACATCATGTGATCAAGTTTTTAAATTAGACTTTTAAAAAAATGTGCTTCAAATGTTTAAAAAAATGCATGGGTTGAAGGAAACTCAATAGAGTGAGTTTTCAAGTGTATGGATTGAATGTGTATTTTTGGTTTGTATGGACTGAATGTGCATCTATATGGATTGAATGTACATTTTTTTAGCAAATATTATTAAAATATATGAAGTGTATTTGTAAAAAAAAAATTTGTCAAATATTATTAAAATATTTAATATAATATTATTATTTTGACTTTAAGATGACTAGTCCAATATGATCAAAAGTTAAGATGACTAGTTAAAAGTTAAAGATATAACCAAAAATTAAGATTTTAATCAAATTTTGAACTTGACAATGACTAAGTTATTGTTAATGCTCTTACGCATGAAGGAATAAAAAACAGAAAAAACGGCAAAAGAATACAGGAACGTTGAAATTCAAAAAGGAAGGATTAAAAAAAAACCAAGTATGATTTCACCTACCTACCACGGGACTTTTTTTTTCTCAGCTACCTACCACGGGACTTAAGGAAAAAGAGGTTTTTTATTTTTTTGTTTTTTAAGCATCAGAAAAGAGAAGGGAAGTTAACCTGGAAGAAGCAGCGCTGATGAGAAGGAAAATTGAAGTAAGCGTGGACGACGCTGCGGATTCTGAGGAGTATATGTACTATTTTTTTTTTTATTATTTTAGGAAAATGATGTAATTTAATTTCAAATTATACTTATTTTTTTATGTTAATTTGAAGTAAATTTATTCTATATTTGTCTCAATTATTCTGAATTTATTACTTCTAATTGATTGGACATTAATTAGATAATTTTGATTTTATGATTTGTTTTTTAAGGAGAGAATTAGAGGATAGACATTAGATATTTCAACAAAGATAAATATAGAAATCGAAAGACTTATATGAATTTATGTAGTATTAAAATTGCTAGTGTCAATACTTTCTTGTTTCATTGATTTGCGTACTCTTGTGTAAAATGATGATCAATAATAAATCTAATGAACTACCGAAAGAGGCTTTTGGATGACTTTGGAGTGCTAACAAAGAGAGAGAAATAATTTCAATTAGTTAGATGATAAAATTATAGTGAGAGATTAGGTGAAATCAGATTCCTAAAAGTTCTTTTTCTCGTTGATTTGATCATTAAACAACAATTTTCCTTTTATTTGAATATTTTTTTGAATTGATTTTATTTTAAATTGCAATTACAAAAATCACATTTTTCTAAATAAGGTCGAGATTAGTATAATTTCAATACTTGTCAAAGTGAGAAACTAATCCCTGAGAACGACACTTTTCTTATCATTTTAATATAAAACTACAATATTGTGCATTTGCAGTTTTGCACCAATCAAGTTTTTGGCATCATTACCGTCAATTGATTTCTTCTTATTTTTGTTAATATCGATACAAAGCAATCTTAGTTTTAATTTAGAATTTTATTTTATTTTTGATTTTTTTTGTTCTACAGGTGTGTTTTTGATGTTCGATGCACCGTGCTAGATATCTTAACATTACTCCCTTTGATCCAGAGCTTGAAAGAACTCTTAGATTACGGAGAAAAAAGACAGTACTAGTCATGACTAACGGACAACAAGATGCACAACTACGCACCTTAAAAGATTATGTACGACCAATTGTGAATGACAACTACTTGGGTATAAGACACTAAACCATTAATGACAAAAATTTTGAGCTCAAACCAGATTTAATTAGCATGGTGCAACAAGCCCAATTCAGCGGATCGCCACTAAATAATCCTAACATTCATTTGGTGATGTTTTTAGAGATTTGCGATACTGTCAAGATCAATGGTGTTATTGAAAACACCATTAGACTGAGATTATTTCCTTTTTCTTTGAGAGACAAGGTAAGAGATTGACTACAATCACTACAATAAGGATGTATTACTAGTTGGCTAGACATGGCCGAAAATTTTCTTACTAATTCTTTCCACCTGCAAAAAAGCCCAACTAATGAGCGAGATTGGTTAATTCAAGTAAAATGATTTTGAGTCACTCTATGAAGCATGGGAAATGTATAAAGATTTGATTCGACACTGCCCTCAACACAAATTGCCAGACTGGTTGCAAGTTCAGATGTTTTACAATGGGTTAAATGGGCAAACTCATACCATAGTTGATGCTGCTGTTGGTGGAACTTTAATGTCAAAGACAGCTGAAGGTTATATGGTGGTACTCCTGTGCCAAATTACTACCATCAAAGGGCTTCGAAATCATGAGAATTTATCTTATGAAAATACAAAGAATGTGCAGCAACCTCCTCTAGGATTTGATAGTCAATCAAGCGAGAAGAAAATGTCACTTGATGATGCAATGGTTTCTTTTGTTGAGGAGACAAAGATAAGGTTCAAAAATAATGATTTACGGTTGGACAACATTGAGACTCATTGTAGCAACATGGGAGCTACTATAAAGAATCTTGAAGTGCAAATTGGGCAACTAGCCACAACTATCAATGCCCAACAAAGATGAACTTTTCCTAACAACACAGATGTGAATTTAAAGGAACAATGCAAGGCCATCACACTTAGGAGTGAAAGAGAAATCGAGAGGTCACCATCAAAGGAATCCAAGTCAACCCCTACAACTACAAATAATAGTCAAAGCAAGAATAAAGTGAAAGAGTATGAGATTGTTGATGATAAATTAAGAGAAACTGACAAGCCTCCAGCAATTTCATTTCCTGATAATCCTCATATTCTCCTTACTCCACTTCCTTATCCTCAACGTTTTCAAAAACAAAAATAGATAAACAATTTTCTAAATTTTCAGATATTTTTAAGAAAATTCACATAAATATTCCTTTTGCAGTTTATTTGGAACAAATACCAAATTATGTCAAATTCTTGAAGAACATCATTTCCAAGAAGAGAAGGCTGGAAGAGTTCGAAACAATAAAGTTTTCTAAAGAATGCAGTGCCATTCTTTAAAAGAAATTATCTCAAAAATTAAAAGATTCAAGGAGTTTCACTTTGCCTTGCACTATTGAAAATTTATTTTTTGATAAAGTTTTATGTGATCTTGGTACTAACATTAATCTTATGCCACTTTCTGTTTGCAAGAAATTAGAAGTTGGAGAGATGAAACAAACAACCATTTCTTTGCAACTAGCAGACCGATCCATCAAGTATCCACGTGGAATCATAGAAGATGTATTGGTAAAGGTAGATAAATTTATTTTTCCTACTGATTTTGTGATGTTAGATATGGAGAAAAACAAAGAAGTCCTACTAACTCTTGCCCAACCATTCTTGGCTATCGGAAGGGCTTTAATTGATATTCAAAAGGGTGAATTAAAAAGTAAATGAGGAAGAGGTTCTATTCAACATCTACCAAGCTATGAGATTTCAAGAAGAGTCAAGTACTTGCTTTCGGGTAGATGTCATTAAGCAATATGTAGAAAAAAACCTTTCAAGAAGATGCACCAGCCGATCACCTACAAGGATCTTTGTAGTAGGATACATCACTTAGCAATGAAGTGGGGAGGCTAGAGTCGATTTTAGCAAAGCCAGATTTTGCATTTTCTAAAAAAAAGACGCAGCAAACTACAACTTACATCCCTCCAAAGTTGAAGCAAGTACCTAAGCGTTGTCGTTATGCATTCTTGGGTGATAATTACACATTTCGAATGATTGTTTTTGCACCACTCATACCTGAAGAAAATGAAAAGTTGTTGTGTGTGTTAAGAGAGTATAGAAAAGTCTTGGGATGGACCATTTCCGACATAAAAGGTATAAGCCCCTCCAATTGCATGCACAAACTGCCAATCAAGCACTAAAGAAGATTAAATCAAGCAATAAAAGAAGACGTGAGAGCTGAAATTTTGAATTTCCTTAACGCTATAATTATTTATGCTATTTCAAAGAGCTTATGGGTAAGCCCAATGCAAGTTGTAACAAAAAAGGATGGAATGACAGTGGTGAGGAATGACAACAATGAGCTTATTCCTAGAAGAACAATCACAAGTTGGCGTGTATGTATGGATTACTGCAAGCTGAACAAAACAACAAGGAATGATCATTTTTCACTTCCTTTCATTGATCAAGTGTTGGATCGATTGGCCAGGTATTCCTACTATTACTTCTTAGATAGTTATTTGGGATATAACCAAATAGCCATAGCCCCTGAAGACTAAGAGAAGACTACATTCACATGCCCATATGAAACATTCACTTTTAGGAGGATGCCATTCAAATTGTGCAATGCGCTAGCGACATTTCAATATTGCATGATGACTATCTTTTCTAATATAGCAGAAGATATCAAGGAAATTTTCATGGAAGACTTTTCAATTTTTGGTACATCTTTTTACCATTGTTTGCATAATCTAGCTCTTTTTTTGCAAAGATGTGAAGAAAAAAAATCTAGTCCTAAATTAGGAGAAGTGTCATTTCATGGTTCAAAAAGGAATCGTGCTTGTCCATCGAGTGTCATCTAAAGGAATTGAGGTTGATCGAGCAAAAGTTGCAACCATAGAAAAACTACCAACTCCAAAGAATGTGAAGGTAATCTGACTGTACCTGATTGGAGTCAACCTTTTGAAGTCGTGTCATGCAAGTGACCTTACAATTGGAGCAGTATTAGGACAAAAGCGAGACAAATGGTTCAAGGCAATCTATTATACAAGCTGTACTTTGAATGAAACTCAACTAAATTATACAACAACCGAGTAGGAGATGCTTGTTGTTGTTTTTGCTTGTGACAAATTCCGGTCTTACCTCATTGGTACAAAGGTTATAGTGTTCACTAATCATGCAACTATCCGCTATTTCTTTGGAAAGAAGGATGCTAAGCCTAGGCTGATTCGTTGGATCCTACTTCTTTAAGAGTTTGATTTGGAGGTTCGAGATAGAAAAGGAAGTGAAAATTCAGTTGCTGATTATCTCTTTCTACTAGAGCAAGAGGAAGTAAAACCAGATTCAATGATCAAAGAAGCATTCCCTGATGAGCAGTTGTTTACATGTGAGATCAAGCTTCTCTGGTATTCTGATATTTTAAATTATCTAGCTTGTACAGTACTGCCACCAGATCTCACTTATTGCCAATGCAAGAAGTTTCTGCAAGATGTGAAATATTATCTTTAGGATGAGTCTTTGATGTTCAAACGATGCCTTGATCAAATCATTTGAATATGTTTGATAGAAGAAGAGATGCAAGTCATTCTCCATCATTGCCATTCATCATCATATAGAGGACACTTTGGAGCAACACGAACAACAGCTAAGGTACTTCAAAGTGGTTTCTTTTGGCCTTCGATTTTTCGTGATAGTTATACTTTGGTTAAGACTTGTGACTGATGCCAACTTATGGGAAATATTTTAAGGCGTCAAGAGCTACCATTAAAAAATATCTTGGAAGTTGAGTTATTCGATTTTGGGGAATTGATTTTATGGGTCATTTTCCTCATTCCTTTAGCTTTGTTTACATCTTGTTAGCAGTAGATTATGTGTCCAAATGGGTGGAAGCAATTGTTGCAACAACAAATGATGCAAAGGTAGTGCTCAAATTTCTGCATAAGTATATATTTACAAGATTTAGCATTCCACGAGCAATCATTAGTGATGAACAAACCCACTTTTACAACAAATTGTTTGACAACCTTCTTTCTAAATATGGTGTGAAGCACAAGATAGCACTTGGCTATCATCTTCAAACTAATGGCCAAGCTGAAATTTCGAATCGAGAAATCAAGAACAGCCTTAAAAAGACGGTCAACACCAATAGGAAAGATTGGGCAAAGAAGTTTGATGATACTTTCTGGGCATACCGTACAGCCTTTAAAACACTTATCGGGATGTCTCCTTATGGATTAGTATTTCGAAAGGTGTGTAATCTTCCTGTGGAGTTGTAGCATAGAGCTTATTGGGCGATAAAAAAGTTTAATTTTGATTTGAAGGTAGCAGGGAAAAAACGACTCCTTCAATTGAATGAGATGGATGAGTTCCAGAAAGATACTTATGAGAATGTAAAAATCTACAAAGAATGGACAAAGAAGTGGCATGACAAGCAGATTCTTAGGTGTGAGTTCACACCGGGACAGCAAGTTTTACTCCTCAATTCGCGACTTAAACTCTTTTCAGGCAAGTTAAGATCAAGATGGATAGGTTCTTATACAATTGATAAAGTTTTCTCTTTTAGAGTAATAGACTTGAAGGACAAGACAGGAATTATATTCAGAGTTAACGGTCAGAGATTGAAGCATTATTATGGAGAACAAGTGGAGAGGAATTGTGCACTTATTCCTCTTGGAGACCCTAATTGATGAAGATTGAAAAGTCTAGCTGTAGACTTTAAAACAAGTGCTTATGGGAGGCAACCCATAGAACTTTCTTTGATTATTTTATTTTTATTTTGAATAATTTGGATTTTATCCAAATTTATTTAGCACGAATAAAGAGCTGGAAATTGCAAACCATGACTGATTCACCACGAAACCAAGGAAACGTTCCTTTCATTACTTCATTATTTCCCACTTTTGAATTACAATGAGGACATTGTTTAGTTTAAGTTTGGGGTGTAAACTACTATAGTCATTTTGTCTTCTTGATTGCTGTTTATTTTATTTTATTTGTGATTCTAGATGTCTTGAGTTGTTGGATTTTCTTACCAAGCATATATTTGAGTATGATTGAATTCTCTATAGATTTGAAATTTATGATTGAGGACAGGACTAAGAAAACTTTTCAAAAATTTCTTTTATGCCAAGCTTAGTTTTGTTGGTACTTTGATTTAAATCTCTACCCTTGAATATAATTGAGCACATAGTCGGTTTTTTATTATTATTATTCTATTTTGCTTATGAAGAGAATGAGTAAAATCAACTGGGTCAGGGAAGTTCAATCTTGCTTTGCTCTAGAATCTGTTGATGAATCCTTGAGGCGAAATCATAGTTGATACCAAATATTAGATAAATGATCTAGGCATTTTTTGTCATATAAGAAATTAGAAAATGAAATTCAAGTCCCATGATTCGTCGATTACCAAATCCAAGTTGATCACTACCCTCCTCCTCGACGTTGGCCTCCTTATACTTAAGATCATCAGGAACATGAATTGGAGTTATCATGATCCAATTATGCGTGCAAATCAAAGTCTCTACAATCGTAGGAGCTAAAGAACTCTAGAATGAATCTAATACACACCCTTCGGTGTCAAAGACAGACTCTAAGGCTACGGTGCTAACAGGAATGGCCAAAATACTGTGGACTATCTCTCCAAAGATGGGATACTTCACGGCATTCATCTTTCACCAACTTAATATATCGAAGTCTCGTGAAAATGGTTGAAGGTCTGCTGCCAAGTATCTGTCTATCTCTGATTGAGCCTCTACAGAACTTTGAACAAAGGGAGTCTACTCCAACCTCTCACCCCAATCCAATCTACGTCTTTTCCCAACCTCGGCTTCTGGAACTGATGGGGGGTAGGTGTAGGTGTTGCAGTATTACCACCCTACAAGACGGTAAACTCATCAAATAATCTACCAAGGGTTTCTCAAACCCTTGGTGCAATAAGCTCCACCCATGCTTGCCTATACACAATTCCCAATCCAAATACCATGTCATCCACCTTAAACCGAGGATCAAAGATCACAGCTACATATAACCAAATATTAACCCTAGTGAAATCTCTCAATACTTGTCGTACTTCATCCTTATAATCAATGCCATCTCCCGTAACCTAATGTGGCCACCCACAACCATGTCATCTAATTTTTCTTTTAACCTACATATTTACTAACAGAATTGCTGGGATGTAGGGTACGAAGTTCCAGATAGCGTCATGGTGACCTCATAGAAAGCCTTAAAAAATTTACAAAAAACGATACAACTTCTCAATCATCATCTACAAGTTTCTCCAATCTCCCGTGATCATCAAAATATTTTATATATTAGATATCTTCGTGACCCAATAATGCAGATGCCAACTTATATTCTTGGGCCACCTCCAACATAACAAATGTTGAGTTCCATCGTGTAGGCATATCAATACAAAGGTACTTCTTAACATCCCACAGACCTCGCAGTAACTTTGAATTTCTCCAATCTCGAAGGAGAATATCTCACCCATCTCACAGCAATCCTAACCCGAGCAATCGAGTCATGAAAATCCATTAAACCATCAATGACAATAAGATTCAGAATATGTGCCGCGCATCTCACATGCAGACACTCACCACCCATAATTGTCTTATTTACCTCTCTAAAAAAGGTCTTTAGATGTCCCAATACGACATCATTAGATGAGACATTATCAACTGTGACTGTAACAACTCATGTCAACCCCCACTCCTATATTACGGCCTCTAAGACCCTCCCAATTGTCTCACCCTTGTGATCAATGATTTGATAAAATTTTATAATTTTCTTATGCAATGTCTAATCATAATCAACAAAATGCACAGTCAAAGACATATAATTATAATTTTAAACTGATATCCAAGTATCAGTGTTGAGTCAAACAAATACCCTAAAGTAATTTAGGGTTTCGGATTGGAACCTTAAATTAATTTAGGGTTCTAATCCGAATGAATTAGCCATAAAATCACTGTCAATGATTTACTATCACGTATTCAATCATCAAAATTCAAAACACATTACATAATACAAATCCAAAAAATATCAAAATCACAAAGACAGATTCACACACAGTCACACACAGTTCATCAATCATCAACAATTCAAACCACATGCATAATCAAGTCTCCACAGCACACAATTCACAAAATCTCATTCTTCATCCAATCTTCATTCCATAAATCACAAAAAATAAAACTTTAACCAAGATTCTTACCTTCAGCGATGGAGATGAAGACGGAAGGCTATGACGAAGGCACTGGCGTAATTTGCTAGTTCTTTGACGGCAATGGAGAATCGGAGATGCAGATTGCACAGAGGGAGCAAGACTCAGAGAGAGAGCGAGAGAGACTCAGAGTGAGAGGATTGAGAAGGAAGGGGCTCGCGGGAGGGTGGGGGTATCTAAACAAATAATGAAATGACGCTGTTTTGCCATTGACAAAACAATATCGTTTCATTATTTGTTATTAAGTAAAAAAACTCAGATATATAAATACTTATATATATAATTATATATATTATGTATGCGGGGCAGGGTGGGGGTCACCCCTATCCCACCCCCGCCCTCGCCTTGGGTGCCAGATGTGGGCAGGCCCACCCTCCCCATGCATCTGGCGAATGGGGTAATCCACCCCACCACACAGGGGTGCCCTACCCACCCCTACTCTCTGTAAATGTAATCATCAATTGTTTCACGTTTACAATCATTTCTTCGACTAAACTACTACCATATATTTTTTTGAACCAAAAATATAAAAGACTAAATTTGCATCTTAGATCAAGAACAATAACAATAAATATCATCAAATTAGTCTTTTCAATTGATCCCCAATATTTGTCATAATACTTAATCTTCATATTCGCTGCCATACATTTCAACACGACATCATTACTTTGACTCATTTTTTACAAATGTGATTGGATGCCACAAATCTCCTAGAAATATGAATTAGATGTGACATACAAAAAGCCAGAAAGTGTCACAGTAGTTAGTCATAAAAAATCTTCAAAAACTTTATCAATACTTTAACTCTCCCAATCACTAGAGTTTAGGGGGCTCAAGTTCACACTACCACAATAACGAAAAAAAGAATCATCATCCTTCTCCAATCGCAAAATGATTTTTTAAATATTTCTACAACTTCTAGCTTTAAATAAGCCGAATTCCATCTTGTGGAAACAACAAGGCATACCAATTTTGTACAATCAATTTTCTCATTCTCTATACACTTTTGGAATTAATCCATTCTTGTAGGAGATGATCTAACATACCTAACCGCATTGCGCACCCTTGTGATTGAATCGTCACAACCTTTTAGTCTATCATTCACAATGAGGTTCATAATGTGGGCACAACACCTGATGTGAATATACTTCCCTTCCAACAAATGACCTTCTACGAAGTTTCTCAAATACTCGATGACAACATCATTTAAGGAAGCATTGTCAACTGCAATAGTAAAGATCTTGTCAATACCATTATCATGTAGACATAAATATACATACTTTCCAATAGTTTCTCATTTGTGATTAGGGATCATACGAAAGTTAAGAATTCTTTTGTGTAATTTCCATTCACAGTCGATAAAGTGCGCAATAACACACATATAATTTAAGTTTTGAATCAACGTCCATGTGTCAGTGGTTAAATTAACCCGCTCAACTGTCTTAAATATTTTCCTTAACTTCTCCTTCTTCATTTTAAATAGTTTAATATAGTCTCTCGATGCAGTAGTTCGAGATGACACTTGGAACCTTGGTTCAAGTGATCTACATACCATCCTAAATTCCTGGACTTCACTATCCTAAATGGAAGCTCATCACAAATTATCATTTCAACAATTGTCATTAATACATTTTCTGAATCATGTTTCATCAATTATCATGTCTTTTGAGTTGACAAGAGTAAATCTTGTGACAATAATTACACTTCGCTTTTTGGTCATTTAAAGGGCATCCATCTATTTTAGTGAAATGGTCCCACATTGCTGGGGGGTCCTTATTTGCCCTCCTTTTATGAGGAGGGAGACTTGTGTCACTAGACAAGTTAACATTTAAAGCCATTTGTGATCGGTTTTTCAAAGAAGTAGCAATTGACTCGTTCGAAAATGAGCAGCATAAAAGGCTATCTCAAGTGCAGGAGCGTGTCATGTAATAATTAGGAATAAATTCCTAAATCGTCTCCACATGGAAAGTGCTAAAAATAAACTCGTATAAAATAGTGGAAATATATACAATGAGAAAATAAAAATTAAAGTGATGATATGTACAATGAATGGAGAAGTGCAATGAAAAAGAAAATTTATTGGTCGTGAACCAGATTCATGTTTGTTGGATTTGAGTGTTTGAGATGCAAGACAGTAAATTGAAATTACTGGAAAATTAAATGACTGAAATTTAAATTGCAAAAATTAAAATGCGAAAAAGATAAATGACAGTAATTTAAATGCTGGAATTAAAAGTACAGAAAAAGTAAATGACAGTAATTTAAAGTGTAGGAAATTAAATGACATAAATTTAAATGATGGAAATTAAAAGCGAGGGAAAAATAAATGACAATAATTTAAATGAAATGAAATTTAAAGTGCAAGAAAAATAAATGACGGTAATTTAAATGAACTGAAATTGAAATAAACGTTGCAATAATTTTTCATAAACTTCAAATTGAAATAAAATAAAAATAAAACTGAAAATGGATGCTACAGGTGAAGGAGGAAAGCTTGGCAACAATAGTTGGTCCATTAGGCTCTCAACTATGTTGCCGTACTTCCTGTTTCACCCAAACTTTATTCAAAAAACCTGAAAAATAAAAATAAACAAACGTCTCTCTACTCTACTCTACTCTACTCCTACTCCTAAAATCTATCGAGTTTTTTCCGTCTATTTCCAAGGCCTTTATATAAGTTTCAAATAAATCACTGTTGCTTGTTTTGTGCGTGATGCCAGCTCCTTATGTCTCCCACCCACTGTTTATTTCTTTCTTGTGTCTGTCGCTGGCCCATGTGTTTCTTCTTTCGGCATTCCTGCATGTTAGCTTTTATTTCTTTTTTTCTTGCCTAGCGTGCATCCGCATTTCTTCTTCATTTATATTTTTTTTTCTTCTTTTCTTTTTACTTTCTTTCTACTGCAATGCGTATCTCTTCTTTTTCTATTTTTGTCTTCCATTACTGCTGCATTTCTGTCTGAAGCTTTTCATTTTTATGTCTTTCTTCTCTTCCTTACGTGATTCCTGCATGCATACTAACCGAAATGCACTCCAATGTGAGGACCGATGACTGTCGTAAATGGTAGTGCTGCTGCGGCGTGAAGGTGCAGCTGGGCTTTTGGCCGTGTATGGAGGTGCTGCGTGGAGTCAGTGGGGCGTGGCTTCAGACGATGGGAAGCACTTCACTCCTCTGTTTTAGGGTGCTGCAAACAGAGGATGGTGCAGTTGTTTTGCCTGCATGGAGGTAAGGTGGTTGCTTGAGGGAGCAGTGGTTGTGCATCGTGCGAAGGCAATGTAGTTGCGCAAGGTGGCGCTACGCATGGTGATGGTCGTTGTCCACGGCTGGGGCAGTGCAGTGGATGAACGTTGGCAGCGAGGTGGTTGGTGCTACTGGTTGGTGGCGTTTGGAGTAGTGCGTGAAGATGTTGTGCTATGGTTGGTGGTTCTAAGGGACGTTGGCAGCGAGGTGGAGGTGCATCGGGTCTGCATGCAAGCTACAGCAGGTGGAGGAGGCTGAGCAGTGTGGCTGCTTGAGATGGATGGTGGCTTCGGAAGGTGGTGCTGCTGAATGTGTGCTGTGGATATGGAGCACGGTGGACTGAGGTTGTGCAGTTGGATGTGCGACAGTGTTCATGGTGCTGGAGGTTGAAGATGACCAAAACGATGTGTGGTTTTTGTTTATGACTAAAACAACACGTCGTTTAGCAGATTGCTATTCTTAATTCCAGGAAAAACAACATGTCGTTTAGGACAAGCTGTAAAACAAAAAAATAAAATAAAACTTAGACAAGCAAAATAAATAATAAATAATCAAAAAAACAAAAATAAAACTAGACAAAAGATGGAAAATAAAATATTAAAATTGTGTTGTGCATAAAGAGAATATTATCAAATTAAATCACAAGTTATAAAAATAAGCATAAATTATGCTATTAATCAATTTAAATCACAACTTGAATTTATGCCTCTTAACCATTTTCCATCTAAAAGCAATGATAAAATAATAAAAAAATTAAAAATATATTGGTTTAAAATGTATAAAATATGCAATAATGCAGCTCAATCAGCAATCTCATTATCTCTTAAATTTGTATGGGTGTCACTTTCGAAGCAATCTATATATAAACTGACATATAATATAACATACAAAAATCAAGATATTAGTGATATTCTAATTAACATTTTCCTATAATATATATATATATATAAAAACTAGTGATCTAATAAATAAATATGCCGGTAAATGAGTTGTTGCATGAATTAATCCTCAAACACTGCAAGTCTAACTACTATATTTTGACCCACAAACTTGATCATACTTTGGAGGACCATGGGCATTTGGTAATGATCTAAAAACCTAACTAATCTTTCCTAAAGATTCAATAACCAAGTTGGTTCTTAGTGACTAAACGAAAATCTTATTTACTTTGACCTCAATCTCTCATTTCTAAAAATGTGTATGGTCCATCAACCACAAAATCATGACACATGGAGAGAACCTACTAAAGAACAGGTGGTCAAAAAAAAAAAAAAACAGTTCATTAAAAACAAATTAGGGAAACATAATGCTAAAAAGTGTAAGAAATAAATCATCACCAGCATTGCTTGGAATTGTTCCATATCACAGAAGCAAGCAGATCCTAGTGTTTATGCGAGAACCTTTCATTTTAAGGTCTCCTTGTAACACTCCAGAACCAAGCATAAAACTTTATGTCCCATAAGAAAATCCCATTTTACAAAATCTCAAATTTATAAATGTAACACTTTTAGTGGATATTTTACCAAAAAAGAAAAACAGAAAATAGTGTATCTCACTCCAATTTCTCACTTATGTCATTCCAACAAGACCCTCACCTTGGCATTAGAAAGTAAGCGTGTGTCGAATTGAACTTGTTTAAAACTATATTTACATGTTCCTACTTCTTCATGCACGTCTCTTTGTGATGAAACTTAAATAAAAAACCACGAAACATTCTCTTATTGGTCAAAGAGGCACAATTTTCTCCTATTCTGTCTTTCGGATTTAGAGAGACAGAGACTTGATCATCTCCTACAACCTCTGAAAACCATGACAATTGGAGAGAAGCGCAAAAGGCTAGGCGATGTTTTTAGTTTTTTGGGTTTAATCCCTTACAAAAATGGGGGAACTTAGATTGCTAAATTTGGGTAAGAAAACCAGACCCAGAAAAGTTAAGTTTTGTTTTAAATTAGTGCTCACTCTGATCATAACGTTCCTATGGATAACTGAATGGACACAAAGTAATACAGACCAGATATCAGTGGGGTTACATCCAAAAATAATTTTCTATTTGAGAAGACATCAACCTATCTAAAGGGAAATCAAATGAAAAAATTAACAAGATTGCATAAAACCCAACAAATCAAAAGAATCTTCATTCCCAAACATAAGTTTTTCCCCTAACAACTGATGATAATCCTCGGTTCATCTAACCTCAAAGAATATCTTCATTCCCAAAACACTTTTAATTAGAAAGAATATAATGAATCACACCAAACCACGTTGCTACAACCCCAACACTGTCTGGACTGCTATTAAACCAAATTCACATGATCTATTTTTTGGTAAGTAAATCACATCATCTCAGGTAGTGAAAAGCAAATCTAAATATTAGATAGTGTTAAAGGACGATAGAAACAAGTGCAAAGATTATCTCCATGACTCCCAATAGTCCCTTCATCAATTATAAGAACTATCAAAGAAACGTCTCGTCCGATTCATTTACATTTTTATAAACTTTCCATTCAATCCTTAAACATACCCATACTATTCTATATATTTCTCATATAGTTTCTTGGGTAGATTATTTGTCCTCAATCTCTTAGATCATACGTTCTCTCCCTTCATCCCGCAACAAACCCAAACACATCCCCAGCCCCACCACTCCCTCTTCGACCCACAGGCCTACCCAAGAGCAGAAAACTTAAATCTTACCTCAAGAGAAGAGAGAGAGAGAGAGAGAACTCACCTCTACTATAACCTCTGCGACAGGCAACGACGATGGAGAACAGTGACAGTGACTAGGGTTTCTGCAGTGGAGAGAAGAGAGTCTAAAATGTTTTCATTTTTGACAGTGTGTTTTTCGGTTTCGACGGGTTGTTTTGTATAAAACCCGATATTAAATTTTGACTCAATGAACCCATGTTTGTTCGGGTTGGGCAATTCGGGTGTCTCAGAAGGATCAGGCCAAGGCCCTTTATACACAGGCCTAATTATAAGTATTGTAAAACTTATTTATACTACCGGTCAAAAAGTTTCCCTTTCTACTATACGTCACTATCACAGGAGAGAGATAAGTGCAAAGTTGAGGTTTTTTTTTCTGAACGTAGAACAAACTAAATTCATTTATAATGGGACATTACAACTTTGACTTAAAACATACATAATACAAGCCAACTACTGCTTTTAAGACTCCCCAATACACAAATTTCTTTGTGACTGACATGGTCAAGTCCATTACTTTAACTCTCTACAGACAAACCGTTTCAGAGACAGCACTCCGTCCTAAGGAAAATTTAGCAAACTCCAAGTTATGTCCTAAGACAAAATTAAACAACCCCACATTCTGTCTAAGATGGAGTAAAGGACACATCTTATGGATAAAAATCTAAGAAACCATATGTTTTTTGTTTAAACCTAAAACAAAGGAAATAATAGAAAACGTAAAAGATACATGAAAAAATAGCAAATTACAGCTTGGAAAGCTGTCGATCTGTATTTCCAACCTTAGAGAATATAAAAAAATGCAAATACTGAGATTGTGGTGTGTCCCTGTAAGTACAGTAGAAAGTCAGGTCTGGAGAAACCGATGGCCCTGGTCCTAGGAAAGCCGCACATGGCGGCGATAAAGCTCCCCATGCGGTAGCGTGTGGATGTCATGCTCACACTTTGGGCCATGCAAGTGGCTCACGTGTCGCTCTATTCAATAAGATTATTCATCCTTTTGAAGGATCGGCACCTTGGAAATCTTGCGGTGGGGCGCCTAGTGGTCACTTGGCTCTGGAGAAGAACAAATCTGCATTTCGCCCTACGGTGAACAAAAAAAAAATAAACAAAACTAGAAAATAAAAGAAAAACTAGAGAGAAGAGGGAGGAGGATGAGGGAGGAAGGGAGGAAAGGAGGAGGGAGGGAGGAGCCAAATATCAAAACCCCCCCTCCTCTTATCTGAGTTTTTGAAGGGGCGGCTGTGTAAAGAGAAAAGGGAGAGAGCGAGAATAGGGTTTACAACGTTGAGGTATTTTGACTTAATTGGCAAAACGCTAAATGCAGCGTTTCAATAATCCATGCTTGTGAATTTCCTTCTGAGACTTCCAAAATGCTAAACGCAACGTTTCAATAATCCATGTTGGTTAGCGTGCAGGGGACCTACCCCTTTATGCCTGTGTTTGGAGTAATTTTTCTTGGTCAAATACTCTCATGCTATATATGGTATGTAGATCTATTTTGATTTGAGTACTTTTTACATTTTTTTAATAATTAATAATCTTGCATGGTATTTTTTTTTATGAATATAAGGGGTGGAGGATTTTGAACCCAAATTTTTTATTTAGAGAACCAGGTCATCAGCCCCTTCACAATCTTAAGTTACAGAACCATTTATATATATATATATATATAACCAAACATTCATTCATTCATTCATTGAAGGACAAAAATCCCACCACATCTCTATATCATTAACACCCCATGCATGTCTTGTCAACTAATGCGCAGCCATATTTCCTAGTCTATGCACATGCAAGACTTGAACTTCTTGGAAAAGTCCCATCATTCTCCGAATATCTTGAAGAAGGAATTCAAAATCGATTAGAAACTCAGAGAAATTGTTCAAAACATTACCAAGAATTAAACAATCAATTTCTATCAATAATTTTGGAACTCCTGATTGTGCACACAATTGAAGACCCTTTAACAAAGCTGTTGCCTAAATAAATTCTGCTAAAAAAACTCCTGCTCCATTTTGCTACAAGCCACTAGCACATCACCTTTATAATCTCTAAGAATCACCCCTACTCCAACTGATTGATGATCAAAAAAAGTAGCCCCATCCACATTTAGCTTCAAGAAATTTGTTGAGGGTGGTTTCTAGCACACAAGTTTAGTTTTATCACAATGAGAAGCATCCAAAACTTGTAGTTGTTTATACTCAACCTGTAATGATAGTCCATGATTAACCACAACTCTAGTTTGCAAAGTAGTCTGCTCATAGATAAATTTATTCCTTTTGTACCCAAGGCCCCAAGTAATACAAATAAATCTGATAAACACATTCTAAGCACCTCTAACCAAGCCAAATTAGCCAAATCTCAAAAGGATAAATCTGTTTGTACAGGTTCCAGACTTGGTAAAAGCCAAGTATTTCTAACTTCCAAGCAATGGAAAAGTGCATGAGCAGCATCTTCTCAACCTTGAGCACAGAAAACAAAAATATCATTTACTAACACATGCTTCCTTTTCAAATTATGGTAAGTTGGCAACTTTTCTTGACAAGCTTTCCATGTGAAAATCTTCATTTTTTTGGGTAACTTTAATTGCCATAAACTTTTCCAGAAAACGGTCTCATTTCTTTCTCTTGAATGTTGTCCCACTACTTGAGCTTGCCCCTGTTGAACCAACCTATAAGAACTCTTGACTAAATAAAACGCATTCTTCTCATGAACCCAAAATAGTTTATCATCCATTACTCTAGAAATATTTAGCTTCATTATTTGTGTAACTACATTTGGATTGAATAGAGCTTTCAAACCATCCACTTTCCACCACCCAGTCTCCTCATCTATTAAAGATTCCACTTTCAAATCTTCATCAATCTCCTGAGGAACTTCCAATACATGACATTCTAGAATCCAGGCATCTTTAAAAACCCGAACCGATTTACCATTCCCCACTCTCCACCTATATCCTCCCTTCAATACATTAATAGCTTCACAAATCCCCTTCCAAGCAAAACATGGTTTAAACCAAATTTTGCTTCCAATAAACTATTATGAGGAAAATACCTGTCCTTGTATATTTTATATAAAAGATAATCATTCCTTCTTAAAAGTCTCCAACCTTGTTTTGCTAAAAAAGCCACCTAAACAACCTAAAATCTTTAAACCCCATTCCACCTCGAAACTTAGAATCACAAAGCTTCCCCCAACTTACCCAATGAATCTTATTCCCCTTTGGTTGACTTCCCCACCAAAAATTAGCCACCATCATCTCTAATTCATCACACAGATTTAGAAAATAAGAAACAGCTCATCGCATAAGTTGGTATGGACAATACAACAACTTTAATAAGCACATCCCTTCCCCCTTGTGATAACAAATTTCCCTTCCAACCCTATACCAACCCTATAACTTTTATCACAACCTCTATTTAATACCTGAAAAAGCTTGTTTTTTACTCCTTCCCACCATGGGTGGAAGACCCAAATACTTCTCGTACTGTTGTGTAAAACTACCACCCCACAGCTGCATAATTTTTGCTTTTAGATCTTCTGTAACATTCCTACTAAACACCATGGAAGTCTTTTCTCTGTTGATACATTAGCCTGACACCCTCTCATATTTACTCAGTAAAGATTGAATCTTCTCATTAGTAACCACATCAGCTTTACAAAATATTATACTATCATCTGCAAACAGAAGGTGATTAACACATGGAGCCCCTCTACATATTTATATACCTTCCACACAATCCCTCCCAACAGTTCTTTCCAAATGAGAAATAAGGCCTTCGATACATAGAAGAAACAAGTAAGGAGATAAAGGGTCTCTTAGCCTAAGTCCTCTACTCGGGATTATAAGACCTTTAGGACTGCCATTAACAAGTACTAAAACGATACTGTCTTCACATTGCATCACAATATGAATTAAACCCCTTGCAAAACATAAAACCTCTATAATTTTTTTCAAAAACGTACATTCCACCATATTGTATGCCTTACTCATATCCAATTTAAGGGACATAAAATCTTTCTTTCGACTCTTCTTATTTCTCAAATAATGTAACAACTCGTATGCAAATAACACAGTGTCATGATTTGTCTACCAGGCACAAAAGCATACCGAGTATCAGGAATAACATCAAGAATAACTTTCTTTAGTCTATTTGTAACCACTTTAGATAAAATCTTATAAAGCACCTTGCAAAAATTAATTGGTCTAAAATCTGCAAAATCCTGTGTTGTACTTGATTATTATAAATGGGACTGTTAATTTTTAAATACATCAACTTTAATATTAAAAAAACACATGGACCAATTAAAGACTGGCTCGTGGCAAGTTAAATCCGCACTATCAGATTGGTTTGGTTACATAACTATGGTCTGGTTGTATCAACATGTCAAACCCTGTCAAAGTCTTTATTTTTATTTTTCAGAAGTCCCATATTCCTGGCTCTGGCCAGATTGAGTAACTGTACATGATTTTTTCTTTGGGTTTTGCTACACAACCTCCTACTATTCACCCACACTCCACACTTCAATTTTTTTAAAATTTTTTAAATTTTTTTTGAGTTTATTTTTTTAAAACTATTTGAAATTTTTTATTCACTATTCATATAAAAAATATTTGATAAAAGAAAAAAATTAAAAAAAAATGTGGAGTGTATGTGAATAGTAGGAAGTTGTGAAGATTTTTTTTTTTTCTTTTTAGATGGCAGTTATGGGCCATGGCACCAGGTTTTAAGTGTAAGTTCACACACACATACACACAAAAAAAAAAAATATATATATATATATATATATATATATATATATATATAGAAAATATAGAATTACTAGTCTCCTACTATCTATTTACTATTCTTTTAATTATTTTTAATAATTAAAGATATTAAAAAAATACTTAAAAAATGATAAAAAATAATAAACTTCAAATACATTATAAGTAGTAAATGGATAGTAAAAAAGTAATAGTCCTATTTATATATATATAAATATATATATATATATATATATGCATATGTGCCATAGTCATCTTGGTAAACAAGGAATTTTTTTTTTGAAGGAAATAGTTTCATTTCATTAATAATCCGAAGTTACATCTGTTGACTGGTCAGTACTTGGAAAACTAATAACTTTAAGTCAATCTACGCACCAGCTCTGGGGCTTCCCCACACACAAATTGCTTTGTGGCGGACATTGTTTAAACTTCTTAAACTTTCTCAAACCAGAGAAAGCGTTCTGTAAACCAGAACTTACAGGCCATCTCAATCTTTCCAAGAGAAATTGAGAATGGGACACAATGGATAATAAATCCAAAAGCCTATTTCTACTAAATAAATAACTAAAATAAACTCACAAAATTACAACTGAACACAACAACACCAAACAGACCACAACACCAAACAGACCACAACACCAAACAGACCACAAGCACTAGTAGAGCTCCGGACGACACGCCCACCGCTGACATCGGCATCTCGAGCCCAGACTGAGCGAGCACCCACCGCTGACATCGCTCAACACTCTCGAGCAACACTTGCCCCGGGTCACGTCCGATCCAGGAGCACAACACCTCGCTCGGATCGACAAACAATAGCAAAAACCAAAAGAAACTCAAACAGAAACCAAATATTAAATCGGAAAACACAGAAACGAAAAGAGCCAAACAACAGAGAAACGGATGAACAGTGCAAAAGATCCAGCTAAGAAGCGAGCGGGAACTGTTCACTAGGAGGAAACGCCGTCGATCAAACTATGAAGGCCCGGAGTCAGAGGGTCCACCGAAACCGATCGTGGCGTCGGCAAAGTCCTCCCCAGAGGAGCGTGAAGGCGACTCGCCAGCTAGGATCAAAGCTTCGTCCCGCGCGTGCGGGCAACGCACCACTCCGATGGACGCCAGATTTGAAAGGCTTGAAGATCAGCGACTCGGCGTCATGCCGGTGAGGTGCGTGTAGACGGACGACTTCTGGAAAGGCTCGAACGGCGATCCTCCCTTATTTGGCTTGACAAAACGAAACAAACACCAAAAACACAATACGAAAATAAAATAGACAGCGGGGAGGGGGAAAGGAGCCGAAGCTCCCTCCCCCTCACGTTAGAGCTTGAGGTTGGAAAGTTTCTGAGAGAGGGGAGAAGGTTTACTCGGGAGAAGTTTCTGAGAAAGGAGTGTGGCCTGGTAAACAAGGAATTTGATCTCTCTCAACAAGTACTGGAATGGGCTCTATTATCAACGACAGGACTCGATTCTTTGCTCTAATATCCGGTGCTCCATGCCCATCCCCATGCTGGTATGTGCATTTGGCAATCCGAGCAAGATTGATTGCTGTTTCCACCAACGATTCTCCAAACAAACGATTAACTGCTCTTTCTTTGTTCAATTTTTTCCAAGTTGTCTCCGCCATGTTGCTGAGGTGTTTACGAGCATGTTCCTCAGAAAGACTAGTTCCTCGCATGTAACAATGGATTGAATTTGCAGTTTCACCTCTCTCTAACTCTGCCTGCATTAATTGTTAAATAAATGACTAAAATTGTTAATTTAGCACAAAACTATATAGACAACATGGGTTGCCATGTCATATTAAATCCTCAATAATTGAACTCAACACGTGAAAATGAGGATAAAGTATGAAGAAATGGTTAGAATTCAGAACTTTTATTCTAGTATCTATGTTTTAAATCGTGTAGATTTAGTTATTTAGATTATTATATTCTAATTTAGAAATGAGAATGAATAGTACCGCAGAAGTACTCAAATCATTGCTGAGTCGAAAAATAATGGATGGCCACCGCAAGAGGTCATGGTAATTTTTCAATCCCTCAAGGGCCTCCTTTGTGAAAGTTTGATTCAATATAAAATATGAATGAACGAGGAAGATCGTCCCAGAAACGGATCGCCAGCCATTGTTAAGATAGTCCTTGAAGGTTGGCATCTCCTGGTCGGAACTCCACTTTGCTTCTTGGAGGAACGCTTTGAACATATCTGCCCACTAAAATACAACATGAAACTAACTTAATCAGATTTAAAAATCTTAAAAAAAAAAAAAGAAAAGCGAATAGTGTTTAAATCAGGTTTGTAAAAAAAGAAAAAAGAAAGAAAACTCGAAAATATCAAAAAATATATTACCGCTTTGGTTAGGTATGGAAGGATGTTTTCTCCTTTCTCCTTAAGAGTGTCGTAAACAATCTCATTAATAGTGTTATAGAGAGCTAAGAAGCATAGCTTCATATAGTCAGGAAGGTTTGTCACGGCTTTGATATCCCATCTGAAAACACAATTAAGATTATTTAAAAAACAAGATTTTGCTATAAAAATTAATTTGGTGGTGGCAGAGGGAGAAAGAGGGGGAGAGAAATTGACCTTTCGACAGCATCTGTAAAAAGCACGAGTTCATCCAAAGTACCATAAACGTCATAGACGTCATCAATGGTGGTGACAAGGGCAGCAACTTTGGTCAGCTGTTTACGAAGATGGCCCAGCTGAGGTTGGAAGCCAATTCCAACAGTCCAAAAGAAGCATTCCATCAGCCTATCTCTGGTGAAGCTCAAGTTGTTCGACAGCCCCATATTGTTCCACCACCTATTGATTTTTGTTGTTTTAGTACGTACTGTAATGCAATTTGTACAACTCTTTAACATTTTCTAATTACCTTGACATTTCTTGAAGTTCTCCTTGAAGTACTGACTGGACTATATTAAAATCCAACTTTGCAAGCTCAAGCAGAACAGGGTTTGCATCTTCCCTCTTACTGTATGCCTCAATATACCAACGAGCTTCCAGTCTTTGCATTCTATGGTGCAGTGGAACCTCCAATGCATGCTGAATCTGCTCTGCCACGCTTTTACTTACATGGATTTTGAGGTCCTCAAGACCCACTCTTGCGAATTCCATGGCCTCATCCAAGAGGTTTTCTCCTTCAAAACCCAGATACGAAGCTTCGTATAGACTCAGCATTCCTTTGACATCCCTTCTAAGGCATTCCTTGAAATTGCTATTTTCGTCTGTGAAACTGTTAAACATATCTGCTTGTACATGTGTATGAAAAATATATGAGACTTCGAATCGTTTTGTTAAGATTATAAAGTTGATCGAAATAAACATATATAATGCGTAAGAAGACAGATATTAATTTGTTTGTACGTACCTTGAGAGACGTCACTGCCACGTTGCCTGAGGAGCCTAAAGCTGAGAGCAGTCGCATGGAGACTCTTCACAATTCTTTCATTATATCCTTTTGAAGATGCTAAGACGACGTGGTCGAGAGCTCTTGTTATCTCCTTCTCAAAGCGGTGACCCAAGCCTAATCGTTGAACCTCATCAATCAGTTCGAGTTTTGCCAATAAGTCTGGATTTTCATTATTGATCATACTCCTCACGTCTTTGTCCAGCTTCTTCACCTTATTTTGTAGTACTTCATGATCCTGTGCGGTTACAATATGAGCTTACAATTAATATGAATCTGCCTTGATGTCTTAAATGTAATTGATCACACATGACAAACTTTTACCAGACTTTAAAAAAGAGAAATCAGGAAGCTAGCTAGGTAGAGGGAGCACATGAAAATTAGGAGTAAAAGATCAGAAATGCAATCACCCGTACATGATAATCATTCCTCAAGGACTGCACAAAATCGTAACTCCAAGTGCTTGGTTGGTAATTGGCAGATTTTCTTTGGACTTCTAAATGGGAATTAGTAGTCGCTGTACTGGCAAAACATCGGAGGTGCCCATGATGTTTTTGTTTTTGGCAGAGAAGAAGAGTCTTTGTTGTTGGATATGTAAGCAAGTGCGTAAAGCAGACATGATTGGATGAGGGCAACTGGAGTACTAGAAGTGCCATTCCGCTCTTATAATATTATATATGCTATATGTTTGCAATTAATTGTGATTTCAAAAGGAGTGGATGGGGTGGATATATATAGAACTTCAATAGCATCGTTAAAATTGCTGGCCAGATAATTTCCTACAAGAAAATGTTTGTATATAGCCAGATATTTATGATAAAGAATAACTCAATACTAATGTGCCTCAATATTATATATTATTTACGTGATATAATTTAATTTAAAAGATAAATTTTAAATTTTAAATTTTATAAATTAAATTATACTATATGATATAGTTAGAGATCTTATAATAACATGACTCTTATAATAAAAACAATCAATAATAAGTTTAATATTCTCGTAGTAAATGGTCGTTCAGTTTCATGGTTAATATTTAGTGACTACGAATAACTTTTTTTTTTTCATTTAAAGATATATTGCATATTAATTACTCAATTAGAATGAATTGTTTTCTCAAAAAAGGGATATTTGTATACTTTACGTACTGTCACTGGTACCCAATATTGTAATTGGTACTACATTTCAGGATCGATCGAGCAGATCGTGACATAAGATTCTCGAAGTTGTTGGCATCATATCATAATTTAGACATTCGACCATAACAAGCCTAGTTTGACTACGCAGGTAAGATGAGATGGATTCACGCGAAGGTACGTAATAATTAAAGAGAGATGGATTCATTAAAATCGAAATAAAAACTAGCTTCTATTGATAGAGACATAGGATCAAATGTGGAACACGTGATATATGACAAAAGTGGAAGAAGCTAGCAAGCGTACGTATGTAGGGCAAATGTGGAACACATGATACATGGCTTAATTTAGAGTAATGAAGTTGAACAGTATTACTGCAAATAGGATACGTATCTAAATTGAATAGACGTAAATCTGAAATAAATCTCAACTTCATGAGATTTATTTTTCCTCACAAACGTCGCCATCTGCTCTAAAGAGTGCAAGAAAATTAATGAGAATCTTTTTTTTAATTGCGTTTTGGCCTGCATGCATACATGAAGTGTACCTTTCAAATTCCGGTACCTTCGTCGTCTTCATCATCCCCTCAAGTTGCGTACGTTGTTAGATATTTAAATATCTAAAAGTCACTCACGTGTCATGTCCGTGTCATGTGCGACATTAAGGCCCGATTTGAATAGACCAGAATCTCATCTGTATGTACGGATAAGATAATTTTATCTATTTAAATGATTAATCTCACATTTCTATTTCATTTCTAATTTTCAAACTCCACTCATTAATTTTTAATATAATCAGTAGAAAGAATTCTACACCGCAAAAAGATTCCTTTGTAATTAAAATAGAATAAATATCAAAATAATATATTTTCACAATGAAATTGATAATTTTGTGAATATTGAATAGAAGTACATTTTGAGATTTTATTAAAAATTTTAAAATTAATAAATTATTTAAAACAAATTACAACATAATTCATTTACTTATTTATTACAATAATCAAAATTATTATAATTTATAATTAGAATAAAAAAAATGACGAATTTCTTATATATATAGAAAAATAAATAGATAAAAATATCTTTTAAAAATGAGAAATTATAAATTTCGGCCAACAACTTCTTAATATGTTTTGAGATTTAAATTATTTTTTAGAATAATAATATCTTTAAGAATAATATCTTTTAAAAAAGAGAAATTATTTTTTAAAATTATAAAGTAATTTCAGCCAACAACTTTTCAATATATTTTTTAAGATATATTTTTTAATTGCTCAATAATATTATATTTTATTAATATATTCATAAATATTACTGTTCAATTATTGTTGGAACCCATCCCTTTGCGACAAGTTTCTGGATAACATTGCTAGAGACAGGATCAAATGTGGAACACATGATTATATGACAAATGTGGAAGAAGGTAGCAAGCGTACGTATGTAGGACAAATGTGGAACGCGTGATATATGGCTTAATTTAGAATAATGAAGTTTTTTTTTTTTTTTTTTGAAAAGATCATTTCATTCATACTCTCAATCGAGAGAAGTAATACATGATGGCCACACTTTAAATTCAATAATATCCTCACTAGCTCCAAGAGCATTTTTTGCTAAACAATCTGCAATAGAATTGGCCCCCCTCTTCGTGTGAACTGCTTCCCAACATTCCAAATGAGCTAGCAAAACTCTGGTGTCCCATATAATAGGCCTTGTAATATTGCAACTTTCTTCACTCCCATTTATGCTGTTGATCACTGCTAGAGAGTCTCCTTCTAGTATAATTCTTCTGATTCCAATCTCTAGAGCAAAGCCAACAGCTTGGCATGCACCATAGGCTTCTGCAATGTGTGGATCCTGAGTGAGAAATCTTCTCATCCTTTTAGCCGCAATGAATTGCTTCTCATGGTCCCTAATTATGATGCCAATTCCAACCAAGTTTTTGCTTTTGCACAAAGCACTGTCCCAATTCACCTTATAGAGTCCTTCAGGAGGGGCTGTCCATCTCTCGATGCAGATTGGAATATCTGATTGAGGAGTAACTTCCATGACAGTAGCTTCTCTAAAATCCTCCACTGCTTTTAGGTTTTGCCTCATCAACTCAGTTGGGTGAGTAAACTCCCCTTTGAAGACAAAACTGTTCCTCCTCTGTCAGATTTTCTGAGCTATGACAGCCATCTCCTCCACTTGATCCTACTCCATAGTAGTTAGCCAGCTTTTGTACAATCCTTTGAAGTCTTCTACCTCGAACACGGTCTTCTGAATCTTCTTCGAACCTAGACACCATGTATCTCTTGCAGCAATGCAGCTCCAAGTGACATGAAAAATTGACTCCTCTTCAGATAAGCAAACAGGGCAGATCGGTGAGTCAACTACTCTTCTTTTAAAGAGGTTAAGCTTAGTTGGAAGAGATTCCAAGCAAGCTCTCCAGATAAAGAATTTCACTGAGCTCAGCACATTAAGTCTCCATATGGATGTCCAAAACTGCCTATCAGCTCCTCCTGTAGAACATTGCCCTCTAGCCTTCTCATTTAACTCCATCTGAAGATGATAAGCACTCTTTACTGAGAAGAGACCATTATGAGTGCATCTCCATACTAATTTATCTAGACATCCTGCAATACTGATAGGCATTTGAGTTATTAGGTTCCCTTCCCTTTCAGAAAAACAGCTTTTTATCAAAGTTGTGTTCCAGTTCTTAGTGACTGGATCAAGAAGACTTGCTACTTTCTCATTCAGATCCAAAATAGTTGGATTACTTTGGATCCTGTAAGAGTCTGGTTGAGGGATCCAACGATCTTTCCAAATGCACACTTGAGCACCATCCCTTATCCTCCAGATAGATCCTTCAAACACCAACTTCCTAACTTCACACAGACTCCTCCAAATGTAAGAAGGGTTAGTCCCAACTTTGGCCTCAAATAGGGAACAGTTCGGGAAATATTTATATTTAAAAACTTGACTAACCAAAGAATCTGGGAATTGAAGTAACCTCCAGCATTGCTTAGCTAGCAAAGCTAAGTTAAAACTTTCAAAGTCCCTGAATCCAAGACCCCCCTCTGATTTCGACTTACCCATATGCTGCCATGAAATCCAACTAATCTTTTTCTCACACTGCTGCTCACTCCACCAGAATTGTTTCATAATATTGTTCAACTTTCCAAGCAAAGATTTGGGAAGTTTAAAAACCCCCATGCAGTAAGTTGGTAAGGCTTGAATTACTGCTTTCAAGAGAACTTCCTTTCCAGCTTTTGAGAGGAATTTATTCTTCCAGTTACTGATTTTGCTGCTGACCCTATCCAGAATAGGTGAAAAAGCTTTGAATCTGGATCTGCCAATAAGGGCTGGGAGACCCAAATATTTCTCATATGAACATGAAGATCTAACACCTGCAATCCTCAGAATAATCTCCTTAGTGCTCGAGGGAGTGTTCTTGCTGAAAGAAATAGAAGTTTTCTCCTTATTCAACCTCTGACCAGAAGCCATCTCATAACACTCCAAGAGATAGAGTAAATTACTCCATTCCAAAGAAGAGGCTTTACAAAAGAGAAGAGAATCATCTGCAAAAAACAAATGGTTAATACAAATCTGTCCTCTAGCAATAAGCACACCTGTTATTGCTCCAGTATTTTCAGCTTGTGACAACATGCAGCTCAGAACCTCAGAAAATAGGATGAAGAGGTAAGGTGACAATGGGTCACCTTGCCTCAATCCTCTAGATGCTGTGAACTTCCCTTGGGGTGAGCCATTTATGAGCAGAGAAAAGGAAACAGACTTCAAACACTTCCCAATCATACCACACCATTTCTCATGAAAGCCCATCTTGGCTAAAGCAGTAAGTAAAAAGTCTCATTCCACCCTATCATAGGCTTTACTCATATCTAGCTTTAAAGCCATAAAACCATTTTTGCCCTTCAATCTGTTATTCATAGAATGCATAGCTTCATAGGCAACCATCACATTGTCCATGATAAGCCTACCGGGAATAAAAGCACTCTGGTTTTGAGAAACAATATCAGGAAGCACTTTCTTCAGCCTATTAGCTATTACTTTAGAAATGACTTTATAGATAACATTGCAAAGAGAAATGGGTCTATAATCTGTCACCTTAGAAGGAGACTTCGTTTTTGGTATTAACACAATGAAAGTGTCATTAATGGAGCTCAGATCCCCTCTGCCAGAATTCAAGAAATCCAGCACTGCCTTACTCACATCCTCCCCCACAACTTGCCAATGAGTTTGGTAGAAGCCTGCACTAAAGCCATCAGGCCTAGGTGAGCTCAAGGAATTCATTTGAAACACTGCCAACTTGACTTCTTCCATTACAAACTCTTTGCACAAAAAAACATTCATCTCTTCTGTAACTTTAGGAACCAAATCTTGTAAGCAATGGTCAATCCCTAAAGGTTGAGAAGATGTGAACAATTTCTCATAGAAAACTTGAAACACACTAGCCACCTGAGCTGCATTGGAAAAAACAGTGCCATCCTCCCCTTCCACTTTGCTTATTCTATTAGTTTTTCTCTTTTGGTTTGCACACATATGAAAAAATCTTGTGTTTCTGTCTCCCTCTCGAAGCCATTTCTGTTTTGCTCTTTGTTTCCATTTCAAATTATCTTCTTCTAGCAACTGATCCACTTCCTTTTGTTTCCTTTTGATAACAGACAAAGATTGCCCCATATTTTCCTCTTGTAACCTCGAGATTTCTTTCAGTTTGGAAAGCACCAGTTCTTTATTATTCCTCCAACAATTCCTGTTCCACCTAGTGAGAGCATTTCTGCAATGGGCCAGTCCTTGTGAAATCGACTGAAGTCTATTGTGACTTGTATCTTTTGACATCCACACATCTTCAATAATCTTCCTACAATCCTCCTTCTTGTCCCAAGCACATTCATATCTAAACAATCTCCTCTTTTGGTTACTATTGCTTGGGTCGTTGTTCATAGCTACAAGAATGGGAGAGTGGTCTGATGTTTGTGCAGGAAGGATATAAACATCTATGTTGCCAAACATGAGAGCTAGCTTTGAATTCCCCAAGACCCTATCGAGTCTTACTTTGGTGAATTGGCAATTATCTCTATTATTGCACCAAGTAAACTTATTGCCGTTGAACCCCAGATCACTAAGATCACACTCTTCCACAGCCATCCTAAAATTCTCCATCTGAACAAAAGGTCTTATTGCAGCCCCAACCTTTTCATGATGGTAAAGGATCTCATTAAAATCACCAGCACAAACCCAAGCTTTGTCATCTCTTGGCTTTAATTCTCTCAACAGATCCCAGCTGAGATCTCTATGCTCCGTTTGAGGACTCCCATAGAAACCTGTCATTAACAACACCTTAGAATCCACACCCTTATACACCATAGAGATATGGGATCTAGAATAAGACTCTAGCTCCAGATTCCATGAACTGTGCCATAGGAAAGCTAAACCACCACTTAGCCCTCTGCAATCCATGATAAAACTGCAATCAAAGCCAAGCATATTCCTAATCACCTCCACCTTATCTCTTCTACATTTTGTTTCCATTAAGAAAACAAAATCCGGGACCTTGGTCTTCACCCAAAGATGAAGCTCATGAACTGTCCGAGGGTTCCCAAGCCCTCGGCAGTTCCAACATAGCCAATTCATGGCTGTTGGTGGAGCTGCTCAGCAGCCTCCACCAACTTTTCCTGAGCACTACAATGTTCAGGATAAGTAACTGTTTTGCTTCTCTTCTTATTTAATCCATCCTCTCCATCACCCAAACAACTAACCCCTCTCTTCCTGCTTTCATCTTTGATAGCACCAACCACCATACATCTCCCTAGTTCACCCCTTGCTCTTCTCTTCCAAGCAGATTTTTTAACAGAACCAGTCTGGATATTAGAATTTTTAGAGTTGATTGACTAAAAATCAAGAGTATCATTGTTATCCTTCCTGCCTATGGAAATTCCCTCCCCTTTAACAGAATATTTGCTATTTTCCCCTCCATCCCATAAGGAACTCCCCTCTACACTCACTTCCTCTCGTATAGGTTCTTGGCTCCCCTCTGTACTCTCCTTTGCACCCTCATTAGTAGATGGACACCCCAACATGCTATCCACCGTTACAAGTTCCCTTGCCTCGTGACAAACATTCCTCCCTAACTCAACCTCTGCCTGTAACTCTACCTCTTTCTGGTTTTCCTTCTGCATCTTCCCTCCCTCCTTCTCCTTCCCTCTCACATCAGGTACATTCTCATTTCTTTCTCCTGTTCTAGCTGGGCTACTACGCCTCTCTCCCTAGTTATAGAATTTAGCTCTCACCCCTGCCCTCATCCAAGTGCCAAACTGTACATCCACCTCACCCTTCCCCTTGCAGCCTGTTTCCTGATGGATGATGCACCCACAACTAAAACAAAAATGCAGGAGTTTCTCGTATTTGACAGGTATCCAGAGAACCTACCCTTTTATGGTAATGGTCCTTCCCCTAGCCAATGGTTTTTTCAAGTCTATCTCAACCAGGATCCTTAGAAAAGACCCCCACCCGCTTCCATCAACCAGAGTTTCTACTTCCAGTACTTTACCAATAGTCCCTCCCATCACCTTTCCCCTATCCTTGTTCATACATGCTAAGGGTAGTTCGTGTAGTTGAATCCACATTCTTTCTTTGCTAAAATCCATCTTCTGTGGAGGAATAGACCCATCCAGCTGCATTATCACGAACATCTAGTTATCAAATAACCCTGGCCTGCCTTGTAGAATTCGCTGTTTGTCAGCTTGGTTTGCAAAGGTTATGACAAACATATTTGCTCCCACCTCTTGAAACTGAGCTTTTCTGCTTATTCTCCACACTTTGGCCATCGTATTTTCTATCACCATCTTGCTGATGCTTCTTTCCATCCAAACTTTCCCTACCAGACTACATTCTTCCTTGTATTTCAGTTCCCCAGGTATTTCATCATCCAGATCGATACATTTGGTTTCCTCCTCCGTTAGTTTCATGCATTCCCACCTCTTTTCTAACTCATTTATCGTCTGCCCACCTCCTCCTCCGTGCTGGCCACCCTCCTTGTCAGAAAACAATGGATCTCAGGCGTCAACTTCTCTATCCACCACCTTCCTGTCACCCTCAGTACACTCACACGGCTGTAGTAAAACCGTTATACACGTCCCTACCCCCTCTGCCACCCTCAATTCTGTTAGAATATCTGGTGGACCCCACTTCACCTCACCCTCCTTCCCGAGAGAGAAAAAGAGAGAGAGAAGAATCATAAAGGTTTTTTTTTTTAGAATAATGAAGTTGAACAGTAGTACTGCATATAGTATACGGATATAAATTGAATCGACGTAAAACTGAAATAAATCTCAACTTATTTCATGAATCCGAAGATCTAGACTATCATAATTTTCACAAACATAAACAATATATAGGAATTTATAACAATTTTTTCAATTAAATCTTGATCAGATAAAATATAGAATTCACTGAGAAATAGGTTTCTCTCGTAGTCTTTTTCTACAACGAAAAGTCACACACATTAATGATGAAAGTCGTAGGTTTCTTTTTTAATAGGTAGAGAGTGAACCTGTTTCTTTATTGATAACAGTCAATTATTTAATAACCGCTACACCACTTCCTATCAAAGTAGTAGTTAAAATAGAAAACTTAAAAGTCATTCACGTTATTAGGAATCTAATATTAGACGATCTGATGTTATTAAGAATCTAAAAGAAAGAAAAAAACCTATTCTTTTGATAATCCATTAGCCATTTTCCATTTTGACAACTCCTTCAGTTGTTCTTCTGGAGGTTCTCATTTGAATTTAGAATCGATCTCAATTTATTTCATCTCATCTTATTATTAAAAAAATTTCAATTTTTTACACAAAATATAATAAGTAATTCAGTTTTTTAAAATTCTAAAATAATAATAATATTAAAAAATAATATTCTAACAATATTTTATTCAATTTTCAACTTTCATCTCAACTCATATTATCTCAACTTAGTATCCAAACCTCACCTCAATTCTTAAGGCCTCATTTGCTTTCATAATCATTCTCATATTATCTTATCATTACAATTTTTATAAATTTTCATATAAATTAAAATAAATATTTTAATTTTTTAAAATTATAAAATAAAAATAATATTAAAATATATATTTTTTAATAATATTTTATTCAATTTTCATCTCATCTTAAAAATAAACTAGAAAAATATTTAAGACTTTTGGCCTATGGGAGCATTCACATGCATACGATAAAGTATCCTAATTTTTTTCATCACATACGTCGCCATCTGCTCTAAAGGGTGCAAGAAAATTATTGAGAATCTTTTTTTTTAATTGTGTTTTGGCCTGCATGCATACATAACCTGTACCTTTTAAATTCAGATTCCTTCCTCATCTTCATCATCCCCACATAAGGTTGCATACGTTCTTAGATATTTAAATATTTGCCTCGTTTGTTTGATGAAATGAAATGAAATTAAAGTTGAAAAGTTGAATAAAATATTATTAGAATATATTTTTTTAATATTATATTTATTTTGAGATTTGAAAAAGTTGAATTGTTTATTTTATTTTGTATAGGAATTTAAAAAAGTTGTAATGATGGGATGAGAGATTTTCAAAGTTTTCAAAGTTTTTTATTTTGGTTTTCAAAGTCACTCACGTGTCATGTGCGACATTAAAGGCCGGTTTGAATAGATCAGAATCTCATCTGTATATACGGATGAAATAGTTTTGTCTACAAGGCTTGTTAGACACAGGTGATTTGGTGCACCAAATCGCGTACCAACATTTACATAATTTTATTTATTAAAAAATAAAAAATTTAAGAGAAGAAGAAGATTCTCTATCTCACAAAAATTATCTTCATTTTTAATTTGTACAATTTCTTTAAAAAAATGCCTTACATTTAATATTAGTATGCAGTTTGATGCGCAAAATCGTTTGCAAGAAGACTTTTTATTTGTCTATTTAAAAGATTAATTTCACATCTCAATTTCATCTCTAAGTTTTCAAACTCATCTCATTATTTTTTGACATAAACAGTAAAAAGAATTCCACACAGCAAAAAAGATTCCTTTGTAATTAAAATAGAATAATCGATAAGTTAATATTATAATAATATATTTTAACAAAGAAATCGATAATTTTGGTGTTTTATTAGAAAATCTAAAATTAATAAATTATTTAAAACAAATGTACAACATAATTCATATACTTATTTATTACAATAATCAAAATTATTATAATTTATAATTAGAATAAAAAATGAAAAATTTCTTATATATAGAAAAATAAATAGATAAAAATATCTTCTAAAAAAGAGAAATTATAAATTTTAGCCAACAACTTCCTAATATATTTTGGAATTTAAATTATTTTTTAGAATAATAATATATATATTTTTTGAAAGAGAAATCTAATCACATTAGAATAAGATAGCATTTACAATAATGTGAATAAACCAAAGGCATAATGCTTGAGGCTTATAACATCTCTCTTGACACAATTGGCATAATACAACTTGGACAATGTTCAATATCATAGAGATCCTCCCTGCCTTCCAGTCCAGCTTTAGCCAGCATGTGAGCTGCCATATTGGCTTACAGATTGACATGTGTAGCTATCCAGGTGGTGCACGAATCCAAGACATTGCGAAAGTCTTCTATGATGCATCCTCCTATAGTCAAGTTAGGGGTGCCAGTCTATAGTATATCAACCACTTGTTTGGAATCCCCTTTAAGACAAACCCGTGAAAGGCATAGCTCCTTACACAATACAGTTGCTAGCAGGAGGCTATAAGCCTCTACATCGAAGGGGGTACCTCTAAGGAGTCTTTTAGCACTAAGGGTGCCTATGACATGTCTTTGGTGATCTCTAGTTATTACCCCAATGCCAATCTTTCCCTCATCAATCCTCACAGCAGCATCCCAATTTACCTTGAACCAATCCACAACAAGTTTAGACCATTTCGGTTTCACAATAGAGGGTATGACAGTGAGCTCCCTTGAATCCTTCATTGCCTCTTTGAATGATAACAACTCAGTCTTGGCCTGTTAGTAGAGCCTACTAGGGTGTTTGAGTACCTTGTCAAGGACAAATTCATTCCTCCTTGTCATAAACCTTTCAAGAGGGTGGCAACTTCTTTGAGTTCTAATGTGTCAAGATGGTTCACTTGCGCTGCCCAAATGTTAAAAAACAAGTCACTATGGCAATTCATCTGTTGCACTCTCTTCCCCACTTGACTCCAAACATCCTAAGCTGTTATACATCCACATAGAACCTGTCCAGAGGTTTCAGGCCACTGCTTGCATAAGGGATACAAGTTGTTATCTGCTACCTTCCTCCTGTGCAGATTAGCCAGAGTTGGTAGAGCCTCACTACAAGCTCTCCATATGAATATCTTTGTTGCAGGAGGTATATCCAGCTTCCACAACTTCTTCCATATTAGTTTTTCTCAAGCTGTTTTAGAGGACTCCCCTTCTTGAGTTCTATCCATGTCTTTGCTGAGGTGGTAGCAACTTTTTACAGAAAAAATCCCATTATTGGTCCAAGGCCAGACCAACACATCATCCCTCCCACCCAAGCTAATTGGAATAGCTTTTATCACCTCTATTTCCTGGTGAGAAAAGAGTTCCACTAGAAGGGGTTCCTTCCATTTTTTTTGTTGAGGGTCTATGAGGTCACTAACTTTCTCACACCAACAATCAACATCATGAGTGGATATTACCTTGCCTGACTGAAAACCTGGAATCCAGCTGTCTTCCCAAATGTTTACCTTGAAACCATTACCAATTCTCCACATGAGACCATTCCTCAGTAAGTTTAGACCTGCTTGTATGCCTCTCCATGCAAAGGAAGGTCCTGGTCCCGGTCTTGACTCTAGCAACCCCACCTAGCTGAAATACTTCTGTTTAAGAACCATGGACACCAAAGATAAAGGATTATGTAACATCCTCCACCCTTGCCTCAACAGTAAGGCTAGATTGAATCTTCCAAAGTCCCTAAAGCCCAGGCCTCCTGACTCTTTTTTGGTACTAAGTTTGTCCCAACTCACCCACTGTATTTTAGAAGTATCTTCATTGTACCCCCACCAGAATTTTTTAAGCAATTGGTTCAGTTTCCTGGTGATGGATATAGGAAGTAGAAACATCCTCATTGCATATATAGGGATGGCTTGGAGCACAGCTTTAAGAAGGGTTTCTTTCCCTATTGCAAATAAGAATTTTTTTTCTTCCAATTAGCTATTCGAGTCCATGTTCTGTCCACCAGGGAATGGAATGCTGAGACTTTAGCTCTTCCCACCAATGCAGGCAACACCAAGTATTTTTCAAAAGCCTCAGAAGATTTCACTCCTATTAAATTCAAGACCTCTTGTCTAGTCTCATGCTTGGTATTCTAGCTAAAAAAGATTGAGGATTTTTCTTTGTTCAACACCTGTCCCAAGGCCCTCTCATAAAGATTAAGGATATTAAGCACACATTTAAGCTCCTCAGTGCTAGCTTGCCAGAACATAAGGCTATCATCAGTAAAGAAAATGTGGCTCACTGTGATTGGTCATCTGCAAATTTGAACAGGTGTCAAGGCCCTATTACTTTTAGCTCTATTCAAAAGGGAGGTCAGGATTTCAGCACACAAGATGAAAATGTATGGGGATATAAGGTCCCCTTGTCTAAGACTCATTGAAGGCCTAAAATTCTGCTGAGGTTCACCATTAACAAGGATGGAGTAAGACACTGAGCTAAGGTAATTCTGTATGGAATTAATCCATTGCTGAGGGAATTCCATCTTGGACATAACAGCAGCCACAAAACTTCATTCTAATCTATCATAGGTCTTGATCATGTCAAGTTTAAGGGCCATGAATCCTTTTTTACCTTTCATTCTCATGTTCATTGAGTGCAGTACCTCATAAGCAACCAATGTGTTATCTGTGACTAGCCTACCAGGTACAAAAGCACTCTGGTTCAATGAAATGAGATTGGGAAGGATAGATTTTAGTCTGTTAGCAAGGGTTTTTTAGACAATTTTATACAATACATTACACAGACTGATGGGTCTATAGTCACCTACTGTCTTTGGATTCTTTACTTTAGGAATAAGTGATATGAAAGTGTCATTCACCTCAGATAAATTGCCACCGTGGTCTAGGATTTGAAGGGCAAAGTTACATACATCCTCTCCCACCAACTCCCAATGCTTTTGGTAAAATTGGGCTGGGAACGCATCGGGGTCAAGGGACCCCAATGGATTCATTTGAAAAATAGATGCTTTAATATCCTCTCGAGTGAAAGGGTTCTCGAATAATAATATCTTTAAAAATAATATCTTTTAAGAAAGAAAATTTATTTTTTAGAATTATAGAATAATTTCTTCCAACAACTTTCTAATATATTTTAGAATTGAAATTTATTTATGATAGATTTTTTAATTACTCAATAAAATTATATTTTATTAATATATTCATAATTACTACTCAATCATTGGTGGAACCTCCTTTTGCGACAAATTTCCGAATAACATTGCTAGAGACAAGGATCAAACGTGGAACACATGATTATATGACAAATGTGGAAGAAGCTAGCAAGCGTGCGTGTGTAGGACAAATGTGGTGCACGTGATATATGGCTTAATTTAGAATCATGAGTTGAACAGTATACTGCATATAGGATACGTATGTAAATTGAATAGACGTAAAACTGAAATAAATCTCAACTTAATATTTAATGAATTCTAAGATCTTGATTATCATAATTTTCACAAACATAAACAACATATCGAAATCTACAAAAAAAATCTCAATTAAATCTTGATTAGATAAAATGTAGAATTTATTGAGAAATAGGTTTCTTTCGTAGTCCTTTTTTTGAATGAGAAGTCACATACATTAATGATGGGAATAATACATTTCTTTTTTAATGGGTAGAGAGAGAACCCGTTTCTTTGTTTATAACAGTCAATTCTTTAGTAACCGCTACTCCACTTCCCATCAAAGTAGAAATAAAATTAGAAATCTAAAAGTCATTCACGTTTTTAGGAATCTAATATCAGACGACCTCATGATATTAGGAATCTAAAAGAAAGAAAAACCTCACCTTAATTCCTAAAGCCTCATTTACTTTCATAACTATTTTAATCTCATTTATCCAATCATTACAATTTTTTTAAATTTTCATATAAATTAAAATAAAAAAATTTAACTTTTTCAAATTTTAAAATAAAAATAATATTAAAAATATATATTATAATAATATTTTATTCAATTTTTAATTTTCATCTCATCTTATCTATAAAAATAAACAATACGGATATTTAACCTCGTTTGTTTTCAAGAAATATTTCATCTCATCTCAATTTCATCATTACACTTTTCTAAATTTCAATAAAAAATAAAATAAAAAATTTAATTTTTTTAAATTTTAAAATAAAAATAATATTAAAAAATATAATATAACAATACTTTATTTAATTTTTTAATTTTAATTTTAATTTATTTTATCTTATCTTATCTTATCTTATCTCATCTTTAAAAACAAACTAATCAGTTTTTGGCCTACGGGACCATTCACATTCATACTATAAAGTGTCGTAATTTTTTTCATCAGAGACGTCGCCATCTGCGGTAAAGAATGCAAGAAAATTAATGAGAATTTTATTTATTTTTTAATTGCGTTTTGGCGCATACATAAAGTGTACCTTTCAAATTCAGGTACCTTCCTCCCCCCACAGGTTCGTACGTTGTTAGATATTTAAATATCTAAAAGTCACTCTCGTGACATGTGCGACATTAGACTTTGTTTGTTTTTAAGATTAAAATTTTAAATTTTAAAAATTTTAAAAATCTTTTATCATATCATTATAATTTTTTTAAATTTTTATATAAAATAAAATAAATAATTTAATTTTTTAAAATCTTAATATAAATATAATATTAAAAAATATATTCTAATAATATTTTATTCAACATTTCAACTTTAATCTTATCTCATCTCATCTCTGAAAACAAACGAGGCCGGCCCGGTTGAATAGACCAAACGGGATAGTTTTGTCTATTTAAACGATTAATTTTACATCTCAATTTATTTCTAAATTTTTAAATTCATCCTATTATTTTTTTTATAAATAATAAAAAGAATTCCATACAGTAAAAAAAGAATTCATTTTCGATTAAAATAGAATAATCAATAAGTCATTTTTAGAATAATATATTTTCACAAAAAAAATTGATAATTTTGTGAGTATTGAATAGAAGTATATTTTGGGGTTTTATTAGAAAACTCAAATTAATAAATTATTTAAAACAAATCTACAACATAATTATATACTTATTTATTACATTAATCAAAATTATTATATTTTATAATTAGAATAAAAAAAAAACAAATTTCTTATACATAGAAAAATAAATAGATAAAAATATCTTTAAAAAAAATTATAAATTTCGGCCAAGAACTT
This sequence comes from Cyclocarya paliurus, assembly GCA_029856935.1. NCBI lineage: Eukaryota > Viridiplantae > Streptophyta > Magnoliopsida > Fagales > Juglandaceae > Cyclocarya > Cyclocarya paliurus. Next base: position 23,689,329 of record CM056946.1, on the reverse strand, counting down.
CCTAATATATTTTGAGATTTAAATCAGTTTTTAGAATGATAATATCTTTAAGAATATTATCTTTAAAAAAAAAGAAATTATTTTTTAGAATTATAGAGTAATTTTGGCCAACAACTTTCTAATATATTTTGGAATTTAAATTTATTTACGGTAGACTTTTTAATCTAAGAAATATTACATTTTATTAATATATTCATAATTATTATTCAATCATTGGTGGATCTATCCCTTTATTAAATAGTGCTTCTACACCCATATATAGAGGATCCTGACTAGGATCTCACCCAGTGTATTTTCTTCCTTCTTTTTTTCTTATTTTATATAATTTTTTTTATCATTTTTATTTTTTTTTAAATTCACAACATCAATAAAAAAAAATACTTACTTAATCATTAAATAAATAAAAAAAGTCAGGATCCCAATTGAGAAATACACATTCGTGGTTTTAATATTTTCCTTTATCAAGTTCTAAAAACTCAAAACCATCTCATCTCAACTCATTATCTAAACATATATTTTTTTACAAATTATCTCACTTTATCTTAACTTAAAAAATCTCATTCTTTTTAAAATATCTCATCTTATCTAATCTTTTTTTTTTTTTTTTGAGAATAAATTATCACTTTACATTCATTAGAAACGGACATACAAAGTTGACTTAAAAAATTAAGCCAATTACAATTGTTGGTAGTACCCCAGAACACTTTCGTGTCTGACAGAGTCTAGTCCAGACGGCAATCTCTATAGACTTAAGTCTAAGAGATAGGCCAACTCTGTCACAAACAGAGTTGCCAGTAACCAATTAACCAAACTCCATATTCGACTAATCGGAATATGGAGAAAACCAAACCCCGAACATCACCGCCTAAGCGGAGGGGGGAGAAAACCTTCAGACTAAGGTCCGAAGGCACAACAGTTTTGAGGTTTTTTGTTTTCTTGGAAGTAAATACATAGAATAAAAAACTACATAATAGAAACACTGTAAAAAGAGAAAAATAGTGCACAAAAGGGCTGGAGGAGAGAAAACCAATGGTCGAGCCTTGTAGATCCAGAGACGCCGGTTCAGGAACAGCCATGCGTGTCAAGGGCAGAAGATTCCTTGGCCGTGCGTGAGGGCCACTTGCCGGTGGTCTCCGAAGTCTTCGACCCGCACGTGCGGGCAATGCGCCACTCTAGTTGAGACTGCATTCGGTGGTTTTGTTGATTGGCGGCTAGGCAACCTCCAGGTGGGGCGCGTGTTGGCTGTTGGGTGTGGTAGAGTTTCGAACGCGATTCTCCCTAACTTAGGCTTGAAAAGATACAAAATAAAATCTAAAAAACACTTGGTAAACATAAAATGGAGATGGTAGGGAGGGAGTGAGTGAGGGGGGAGGGAGCCTAAGCTCCCACCCCCTCCAGCCGATTCTGAGAGTTGGAGGTTTTTGAGAGGAAGGGGTTTTCTTCATTCACTAGCTCATCTTATCTAATCTAAACTATATACCTAACCTGTAACATCCCGTATTTTAGTATATTTTTGATAAAATATTATTTTAATTAATTTGTAAATTTATTATCTTGTTTTAAAATTTAGATGTTTCATTATATTATTTTTTTTATAATATTTTAAGTTGTGAAAATTATTTTAATGTGCTTTCATAATTTTAATTAGTGTTCCGCAATTTAATTTCTTTTTATTTTAAAGGATGTTATTGTTGGAGTTTAATATTTTACTTTAACTAGTTTTGAGTTTAAATTGATTTATTTAATTTACTACTTTAAAAATAGTTATTTTGATGATCAATTGTGACTCAAAAGTTGTGAGCATTGGACCTCATCTCTTTTCATTCCTTTTTCTCTTTCTTTTCTTTTCTTTCTTCTCTTTCTTTCTCCTTCGGTTTCCTTCCCGCATAGCCCGACTCTCTCTCTCTCCCCACGCCGTTTCGGCTCCTTAACCCCAGCACCACCGCCAGCCATCCGTGGCCCTCAACGCTGGCACCACCAGACTCCCCAACCGCCGGCGACTCAGCCCCTCCAATCCCAGCCCCTACCTCGCCGGCGTTAGCCTCCGCGAGCCATGCGAAGCCGCGGCCTTCCTCCTCCTGTTCCGCCATCATCCGGCCACAATTTATTCACCACTTCATCACCGGCCCCTTACCGTCCTAACCCACCCAGTTTCGGCTCCGATCCGTCTTCGGAGCCAACTCCACGAGCTCATCTCCGTGTCAGCCTTTTTGGCCTTCCATCGCCGTTTCGGCCGCCACCCACAGCCAACCGTTGCTTCCACTAGTTTCACCACCCTCCATACGCTCTACCCTATCAATTTCAAGTTTTCGTTTGATCCCGTTTGAATTTGGGTATACAGTGTATTTCGGCTACTGTTTTTACACTGTTACGTTGCCTTCCAGCTGCCTTTTGCACCTCCATGATCCTCCTAAAATTATTATAAAACGCTGTAAGTATTTCTCCAAAAGACTTTTAAGACTTAAGTATATTTTTGTACTAACCTGTTTTATAAACTGTATTCTGGTTGGTTCCGGACTGAGTCCGAGGAGTTCGGGGGTGGATGAATTGAGGATGGAGTATTTGTGTGTTATATATATATTGTGCTCTGTTTGGTAATTGGTCGATTTCATGACATTGAGCATGCATGCGTGGGTGTGTGTTTTGAAAATTGTGTTGAATGTGAAAAAGGTTTTTCGGGTGCGTGGGTATCACCCCCAAGCCGAGATTGGGTATTATCTCGGTGGAGCTCCTCTGGGCACTCGGGAGCGAAATATACTGAGTGTCGTCCCCAGGGGCTGTTGCCCGGGACTTGGACGAGATGGTAGTGCTCTCGACCCGACTCCGTGGCTCCTCGTGCTGGCGGGGGTTAGAGGATGCTTGGCTATGTACACTGTGGGCGCGGAACTGAGCATCACTCGTTATGCATCACTCGCACGGTCGTTACCCTTGGAGTGACGAAGAGAGCCAGAGTATGTGGATGGCCCCTAGGGGAGGCCATGGTGCATACGGTTAAAATTGGAATTAATGGATTTATTCTTGGATTTTAGTTTTGTGCCAAATGGTGATTTTTGGCGTATATGAAAAAATTGTGATTTTTAAGAAATGGTGTTTTTCTCAGATTTTTGAGCTTTGGTCATCATGAGCATGTATAGTATTAGTTGTTTTAATATATTTATGTCTTGGAGCATTTGAATTTTACTTACTTGCGGTACTATATTTTTGGTACTGTAGATTTTGATGCAGGTTTTGAGGAGGCTGAGCCCGAGGATGCGGCTTCGCCAGAGGAATAGGGCCATTGGCTATTTTGTATTTGTAGTAAATTGTTCACTTATACTATTTGTATTTTTATTTGATGTTATTTTGTAAACAAGAAAATTGTATTATGTTGACTTGTGAATTTCAGTACTATTGTATTATATTAAACTCTGGTACTTAGTTATTTGACTTAACCATTACGTTGCGTATTATTTTTTGTTCACGTGTTGCATTACACATACTCGGCACGTGTCGATAAAGTGTGTGACCGTGTCATCACCATCTCGACATCTCAATTTTCGTACATGTCTATACATAGAAGTTGGGGGCTTCACATAACCGGCCTAAATATCTTAGCAACGTACGCGCAACCTGTGGGGATGATGAAGATGAGGAAGGTATGGCCTGAATTTGAAAGGTACACTTTATGTATGCATGTAGGCCAAAACGCAATTAAAAAAAAGATTCTCATTAATTTTCTTGCACTCGCAGATGGCGACATATGTGATGAAAAAAATTAGGATACTTTGTATTATGCATGTGAATGGTCCCGTACGCCTCCATTTTATTCAAGAGATGAAATGAAAATTAAAAATTAAATAAAATATTATTAAAATAGATTTTTTAATATTATTTTTATTTTAAAATTTATAATGTAGAATTATTTATTTTATTTTATATGAAAATTTAAAAAAATTATAATAATGAAATAAGATAAGATGTGAAAACAAACAAAATCTTAAAAATTAAGGTGAGATTTGAATAGTGAGTTTAGATTAGATGAGTTGAGATTAAAGTTAAAAGTTGAATAAAATATTATTAGAATATTATTCTTTAATATTAGTATTGTTTTGAAATTTAAAAAAATTAAATTATTTATTATATTTTGTATTTAAATTTGATAAAATTTTAATAATGAGATGAATTAAGATAAACTCTAAATCCAATGAAAACCTCCAAGAACAACTGAAGCAGTTGTGAAAATGAAAAATGTCCAATGGATTATCTAAAGAGAGGTTTTTTCTTTCTTTTCTTTCAGGGGCTTTTGTGTTAAAACGAATTGGATCTTTGAAAGCCCCAAATCCTGACGCAACATTCAATGCCGGTGCCTTACAATTGCAGTTTGTTTAAAGCATGAGCATCACTTGCTCGTCCTTGGTTTTTCTAGATCTTGCAAGAATTTTGATTTTTAAGGATGAAATTTGTCGAGAAATATTTCATCTTCAAACATACCTAAACTACTAAATTCTTTTGAATGGACAAATATCCATTCAAATAAAATATTTTGTGATAAATAAAATCATCTCAAAAAAAGAAAAATTATTCGAATGGAAGAAAATAGATTCAAACATCGAATTAATGTCTGTTCGAACAGTATATCATATGTTCGAATAATAATATTAGTGAGAAATTAATTTATTTTTCTTGAGGAAAGTTAATAACCATTCGAACTTAAATTTATTTGTTTGAATGGACATTTTTTCCATTAATTTGTTTATCATCATGAATTTGTGCATATATTTTTTCCATGAAAGTAATAAATATTTTTTACATTAATTTGTTATCATTTTCAAAATATAAAATTGTGTATATATTATATATTATGATTTGTGGTGAGTTAAAATATTTATAAATTCATAATTTAATTTTATGTAATTAATTTCAAAACTTTATAGTGATTTCTTTTATGTTAAATTGATATAAATATAACTTTAAAAATAGTATCATTTTTTATATTATCATGAATGTCAAGTAAAATGAAGAAAATAAATAAGATAGGAATCACGAAAAATAAAAATCATATATTAATTACCTCCCAAATATATAATGTTTAATACAACATAAAAAAGTAAAATAATAACTAAAATGATCTATTTGCTAAGTAGATCAACATCCTCTTGTAACATTTTAATATGTCCATCCAGATTCCTAAGTTTCTCCATGATGGGCTCAACGAACCCCACAAACAGAGCTCGTACCTGATCCAAAGTAGCCATAGGAGGCTGTCTCTCAACAACGGCAGTACTACTAGAAGTTGGATCGGTGGGCGGGGCACTAGGCTGTTATGGTGCAATCTTCCACAAGTGCCCCTTGGTCTTGCTGAATGTGATCTTGTTAAGAGGCCTCATCTGTGGGGATCTCCACTCAATCGCAGACACTATAACCCCCGTTCGGAGTAGGAGGTTAGATATCAGTAATGCAAATGGTAGACTACCTCCACTGGAATAGTGTGACTCCAATCGAATGAGGTAGAAGAAATACAAGGGTAGATCAATGGGGTCCCCCCGCGCTATCCGCAACAAAAATCTGGCTCAATTGATTATGAAATTAGTCTTGTGTTTTTTTGGATCGATGTTATAGTCAACAATCAAATTAAGCATTTTGAAAAATGCTATACAGTCGACCTGTCGAATCACCTTGCTCCCATCATATGGAGGAGCCGAAGGGTCTCGCACTAGATGACACACCTAATCGTCTGTGAGACTATCATCAATTAGATCCTTATCTCACTACCATTCAAACTAACATCTAGTTCTACATTCGAGGCTAGTGTGGAGGATGTGGCTGGTGTGTCGAAATCAAATGGTGTAGCCGCTAGTCCCAGTGTAGTCGCTGCAGGATATGCATCTCCCATGCGCAGGATGTCAAGGAACTTAGTAATAATAAGGGGAGAGAAAGTAATACTCACTCCCCCAACCAATAAGGTGTAGAACAAAGCATTAGCATTATCCTCTCCCATGGCATGGTAAAACTTATCGACCATATCTGGATATGCAGTCCCCTGCTGCTAATAGATCGGTGTCCATCTACGCGCAGCGAAAATGGACTATATGCTCTGTCCATCCCATGAAAGATCGGAGAAGTCAAACAAAATGATCTCACGCTCGACAAGTATAGGTCTCGTCTCCTGAGCATGAGCTGCTCCACTACTTTGGCCGGCCTGATATCTTGCATGTTTTCTTCCGCTAGATGCCATTAGCATATTGTTTAACCACAAGGAAAGTAAGAATATAATTAACCATAATATTTAAATTACATTATTGAAGAGTTATACTATATTAAACTGAATTAAAATAACTAGTTCAAACGAAACATATTTTGTTCGAACTAGTAAAATCTATTCGAATGGAATGTTCTATTCATTCGAACTGGCAATTTGTGTTCATTCAAACGAAATTATTTTATTCAAACAGAAATAAATTTTTTTGGCAACTGAGTGTTCGAATGGACTAGAGTTAGTTCAAACGAGAACACGTCAAACAGCCATGGCTGAGTCGACTCAACCCTAAATGAAAAAGTCAAATCTAGATCTTATGCTTTGTTTTAATCGGTAGAAATGATTAAGAAGTGAAACCCAATCATTTATACATATTATTTTGATATTATTTCTACGGAATACACCAAAATGAGGGATTTCGGATTCGAAATCCATACCCCCCCCCAACTAAAAACACAACCCATTCAACCAAAAAACCAAACAATAGATATAGAGACTTGACCCATACCTTTTTGAAGTTTAAATGTGGGGTTGCTAGGGTGGTTGAGTGGCGGTTTTTGCGGCGGAGATAATGGGCGAAATCGAAAGCTCCTGATGGCTGCTGGTTCGAATGAAGTGATTTGTTTCATTGTATTCGAACTAGGTATATAATGACCATGGCGTCTCATTCGAACAGGATAAATATCCGGTCGAACGGTTATTATACTAATATATTTCTAATTATATTACTAATAGTAATATATAATAATACTAATATTACAAAGTACAAAAGTATAAAAATAAAACTAATAATAGTATTATAATTCTTTTATTTAATATATTATTTGTAAATATACTTATTCTATTACCTATAACAAACTAAGTACTTAGTATAATTACAATGACTTAATTATATAGCTACTATATATAAGTTATGATAACTATACTCGTATAGTTATATAATATCTATTATAAGTTATATTTTTAGGTACAAGTTAATATAATTAATCTATATTAATAAGTTATATATATGGTACTTATTAGTTATATAGCTACTATAGTTTAAGTATTATATATAGACTATATAGCTATTGCTATTATAAGTTATGATAACTATACTCATATACGTTATATAATATTATAACACTAACTATAGATATACATTACTATTACAAGTTATGATAAGTAGTGACCAGGTATTTAATATAATTAATATATATAATTAAGTACCATATATAGTACTTATTAATTATATAGCTACAATAGTGCAAGTATTATATAGTTACTATATAGTTATAGCTATTATAAGTTATGATAACTACACTTATTATATCTTATATAACAAGGTAACAAGTTATATAATATATAGTGCAAAATTAGAAGTGACTATACTATAGATATTAATAAGTTATGATAATTATACTCTTATAATTTATATAATAATATAACACTAACTATTGTATAAGTACTATATATTAATAAGTACCATATATTGAAGGAGTTGGGAATAAGACCGGAGTTGCATTTGCAAGATAATAAGTCGTCAGCTTATATGCCCATCGGATGGTATACACTTTCAAACGATAAAAGAAAAAAGTTTTTTGATTGGTTCATGACAATCAAATTACCCGATAGCTATGCTTCAAACATGTCAACATGTGTTCGAATACATGATTGGAAGATAACTGGTCTTATAAGTCACGACTGTCATATATTTCTGCAGCGTCTATTGCTGGTTGATATGCCTGGAAAGCTTACTCAAGATGTTCGTACAGCTCTCATATAATTAACAGGATTTTTCAAAGACATTTGTAGTAGATCATTGAAAGTTGATGCATTGTTAAAAATAGAAGCTGACATTGCAATAATATTGTACAAATTAGAGAGTTTGTACCCGCCTTTATTATTTGATGTAATGGCTTATTTGGTTGTACACCTACCTTATGAGGTTTTAGTCGCTGGTCCGATTCAGTATAGATGGATGTATCCTATTAAACAGTTTTGGAAAAACTTAAGCCCTATGTGGGGAATAAAGCTCGTCCAGAAAGTTCAGTTGCAGAATCATATATTGATAATGAGTGGCATATCTTTTGTTTAATATCTTTCCGTGGGGTTAATATTAGATTTACAAGACCAAACTGAAATTATGAAAGTGGATGAGAGATGCGAGTCTCATTGACATTTATCGTATTATCCTAGACCGTACATCTCATTGGCGCACAAGGAGACTATGACCTATGTGAGTGAGAGTTTGAAAAAGTTTGATAGTATGTCTTGAATAACTGTGCAGAGATTGACCACTACTTGAAGTTAGTGATGATCCTCTAAATTAATATTATCTTTAAGTCTATATATAATAATATAGTATAACTTGATACAAATTAACCATTCACATAAACATGTGCAACAAACATATACAACTACTTCGCACGAATGGTGTAATTGACATAGAAAAGACGCATAAAGAGGAATTTGCCTCATGGTTTGAACATAAAGTATTACTGTAAAGTCTCATTTTATAATATGAACTTCATACCACTAAACTCCATTTTTTTCTTTATAATAATATTTATTGATGTAAGTTGTATCGAAATATGATGAAAATTCAAAAGAAATCTCATCAAAACTGTATACTCTGACATGTGGTCCTTCTAGGCGAGCCATCCCGTACTTAGGATGTTTAGTGCGTGGGTATAGATTTCACACAATTGACGGAAAACGATATAAGAAAACTTAAAATTGTGGGATCATAGTCGAAGGAAGCCATGATGATGATAACATTGATTTCTATGAAATTGTGGAAGATATCATAGTGTTAAAATACGTGGGGGATATATAATCTGGTTGTTTAAATGTAATTGGTGGGATATTTCAAATCCTAATTTGGGAGTGCGTAATGATGATTATTTTGTGAGTGTCAATACATCTCGCACATAGTATGAGGACGATCCATTCGTTCTCGCTTGCCAAGCAAATCAAATTTTTTATTTAAATGAGCCGGAGTGCGGAAACCCATGGTAGGTAGTGGAGAAATTTGAATCAAGAAATGTATATGATTACATTCCAAAGGCAGACGAATCACATGAAGAAGTTGATAGTCCAACAAATAAAGAAGCATATCAAAAAAGTGAAGTAGACATCAACCTATTTGTTTATCTAAGCCAATATGATATGGTCTCATTGCGTAGAGAAGATGTTCAACCCAAAATAATTGAGGGTGAAATATCGGAAGAAGATGAATCAACTGAAGTGTCTAGTGAGGATGAAGACGACTGGTCTAGCAAAACAGATAGTGAATGAATTTCAAACATGAATTTTTGTAAGTATTATTCTTATAAATATCCGTGATGTTTATTTGAATAATAATTTGTTATAATTTCAAATAAATATGCCTCCCAAATGCAAAACAACATATGTGTCATCCTCATCCATTACTGACTCCCCATGTGATTCACCTGCCATCATGAATAGTAAGCCAATATCACTAGACCCAGAATAAGGTATTTTATAAAATTAAATACCACATTTTATGCTCAATTTAAGTAATATATCTATAAAATAAAATAATTTAATTAAAATACATACTTTAATTACTGTATATATAATTGTTGTAAGCTAGCACTGAGCTAGAGGTATTACAAGGGGGTTTATATAGAGAAAGTACGGAAAGTATGTAAAATTAAAGTTGATATTCCTGAGAATCACATCGGTGGCTCCGGAGATTCAGTAGCATGGCTTGGTTCTTATGTTGGTACTCTTACTCGCATGTATGCACTGATTGATACATCTTCTTGGTGTAAAGTTTCCCAAGATGTGAAAGACCACATCAAAAATTGTTACTTGATAATAAGGTACATCTCAAGCAACTAAGTATATAACATGTTACTTTCGTGTTATTTTGTATTTATACTAATTATTTAAAATTTTTGAAATGATAAGTTTGAGCTTAATTTTGGCCGACGAGATGATCGATTAACGGTTGAGGAAATAATGTCGAATACATTCCGGATATACAAAGGTTGATGCCATGTACACTATAAGAAGTTCAGTACTACAATAAAGGCACCCCAAAATCCATTCCAAGCAATGCCACCAAACGAATGGGAGAACGTTTGTAATATATTTAAAGATCCTACTTATCAGATAATTTCGCTACTATTTTTTTAATTAGTATATGACAGATGTATTAAACATATAGACATAATATTTTTTTTAGCAACAAAGTACTACGAACAAAGCAAATAGATCAAATTTAACAATACACCATCATGCGGGTTCTCGATCTTTTCATCGTTTGTCTAACAAAATGGTAAGTTATTCTAAAATGAGAATTAAACATAATTTGCATTTACGGGTAGAAGGCAACAGGGTGGTTATGCCGCATGCATGTTTTACGATTACAAGGGATGAGAAGATGAAGTTTTACAAATGGTTGCAAGGTTTGAAGCTACCAGATGGTTATGTCTCCAATCTCAGTAGATGCGTAAGCCCTGATGATTGAAAAATAAGTCGATTGAAAAGTTATGATTGTCATGTATTTTTGTAGAAATTGTTACCAGTGAAAATTCGTGGGAAACTGACTTCTAATGTATGTGTCGCTATAACCAAACTTTACATGTTTTTCAAGGATTTATGCTCTCGGGTAGTAAATCAAGATATGTTATTGAAGATGGAAGAAGACATTGCTACTATATTGTGTAAATTCAAGCAGATCTTTTCACCATCATTTTTTGATGTAATGGTCCATTTAGCAATACATTAACCTCTGGAGGTACTATTTGGTGGTCCGGTGTAGTTCCATTGAATGTATCCAGTTGAAAGATATTTGGATAGATTGAAGCGCATTATTGGGAATAAAGCCCGAGTTGAGGATTCAATAGCAAAGGCTTTATATGCACGATAAATGGTTGACATTTTGCTCTCTATATTTTTGTGACGTTGAGGCACGATTTAATCGTGAAGAGCGGAATGTTGATCTTCCTACTCCTCCTCGTGAGTTATCAATATTTTTTCAGAATGTACGGCCCTTGGGTGTATAAACGAGATACGACTTAATTGGTGAAGAGTTAGGAAAAGCTCAATGGTACTTGTTGAATAATTTTTGGGAGATTGATGACTATCTCAGGTATGTCACTGCAGACTTAGAATAATTCTAATTCAGAAAATTTAACTATAACGAATGTGTTCAAATATTCTATTCTTTTGTACTTCTATACACTAAGCACATGGACAAACTTATGACAGAATGCGTAAAGAATATTGAGGCGAGACACAAAGAAGGATTTTTCGGATGGTTTGAACAACGCGTATGCATTTAAATGTCCCATGACGCGCAAAATCTTTTTGAACCATTTTAATTCTTGTAAACTTTTAATAATTTTTTTACTATTTCAATTGTTAGATTTTGAAACAACATGGTCATGATCCTGCATCAGTTTCTTTTGAATTGCATGGGTTGGCTCGTGGTTTCTCATATAGAGCACTTCGATACACTACATGCACGATTCTAGGTTATAGATTCCATATTATGGACCATGAACGTAATCGAAAGATGCAAAATTGTGGTGTGTTAGTTGAGAGAAGTCATGGAACAGATGATATTGACTACTATGGTATCATACATGACGTTATCAGATTAAAATGGTGGGAATGTGACATGTTTTTAAAAGTGATTGGTGAGATCTAGGCAGTGGTCGGGTTTCAATTCATAGGGATAGTCACTTTACGAGTGTCAATACTTATGTAAATGATACGAAAATGATCCATTTGTATTGGCTTGTCAAGCTACCCAAGTTTATTACTTGGTTGATCCAGTGGAAAGGGCCAATGAAAATAGTGGAGAGATAGCTTGGCGAGTCATACAAAAATTTGTTTCTCAAAATATCTATGATGCAAGAGTGGTAGTGGATCCCGATCATTGTGGATATGAAGATGACTCTCTGATTATAGAGGCCTACTAGAAAGATTGAAAGGGTATTAATTTATTTGTTGACCTTGGTGTACTTGAACGAATCCCCTTATCTCGAACCATTCGTATTAAATGACCATTAGTGCATGAAGTAAGTGAGGAAGAAGAAGAAGAAGAAGAAGAAAAGTCCGAAAAGGAAGCCAATGAAGAAGATGAAGAAGAATATGTTATTGAAGTCAATTTTGAAACAAGTGTGGAAATTACATATGAAGATCAAGAATAAAAGTATTAAATATTTATTAGTGACAGTACAATACATTTTTCTAAGTTATTCTATACTAATTTTTTAAAATATTAATCAGTTTCAAGTACGCCACCAAAACGACAACGAAGAAATGCTCCTCCTACCCAAATTTTGAACTCGTTCACGACTCCCACTACAAGAAAATTGTATATTTGCAACCAGTTATTTCCAGTAAAATGATTTTTTACAGCTAAAATGAGTCTGTTTTTGTCCTAAATCGTCATTTTTGTTGCAAAAAAATGTCACAAATACCCATTTTTCTTGTAGTGTCCCCAATTGAGGATTCTGCTCCTAAACAAGTTGATACACAGGAGACAGACAACCAATAAGGAAATTTTATTGATAATTTATTATATTTCAATATTTTGAGGGATTGTATTTAATAAGTTTAAAAATATTAGCTGATATCTTTTCACATCACGAACGTGGCCTAATATGTGGCCTTGCTCTAGAAAGAAATAGAGAGCACGAAAAAATCAAAGATCAACATTCTCGATAACTTCACTAGAGGAGTGGATGATAGTGCAACATCGCTTTCCTCCTATGTCGGCACATTAGTCCGAGCTTATACCCCATTTCATGTGCGATCATAGAGAGGTGTTCCAAATGAGATTAATGATCACATTCAGAGTCGTGTACTGGTGAGTTTATATACAATAGTAAATTTTTTTAGAAAGGTTTTGATTTCATATTTTTGATGCAATTCACTTCTTAGGACAAATTCAACTTCAATTTTAGTCTTAGCAAGGATGTGCGACCTGTGAATGAGTTGATAGCTACATTATTTCAGCGTCACAAGGGACGATGTCATAACCACTTCAAGAAATTTGAGACATTGGAAAAGGCTGTTCACTCATCTTTTAAGAAAACAAAGTTAGACGATTGGAAGAAGTATTGTGATCTTTTCACAAGTCCAGATTATCAGGTATTTTAGATTTATTCCCTATAACTTATATACTAATATATTAGTTCCATATATTAAAATTAACATTTTTAATTAATCTTGTAGCACTTAAGTTCTATCAATGTACAAAATAGAACGACTTTGACAATCTACCATCAAACCGGTTCAAAGTCATTCCAACGTCTTGCCGATAAAATAGTAATTAATAACTTATTAAGATTTACTCAGTTTTATCATATTCTTTCATTCAAGTACTAGCATTATTTTTTAAAATTACTAATGTATCATTGTTAGAAATGTGATGATCCTGAAAATTTCTCTCTCATTCATGTCTATGCTACTACTCACACTGATGAGCACAATGAGTGGATTAATCTTATCGCTAAAGATAATTATGTAAGTGTGGTTAATTTCTATGAATAAATTATGTAACATGTAAATACATATTATGTTTGATTCCTCATTTCTTTTAATATGTTACTTATTATGTGTTTTTATTGTAATTGCAGGAAAAAATGATTGAGATCCAGTAGCCTCTGAGGAGTCATCTCCTAGTGACATGGACATATTCACGCAAGTCTGGTTTGGTATGAGGTTTGGAATGTTCTTTCAAGCGTGTTGGTTCATCCTCCACGGCATTGCCTTTGAAAGTTAATAATCTTACCAAAGATTTATATGCAGCACATCAAGAAATTGAGCAGATGAAGTCAAGACAGCAGGAGTTGGAGTCTCTCTTATCGCAACAGTCTGATTTAGATACGCATTTGCAGATGCGACAAAGAGACCAAGAGGAGAGAATACGCTTTGAAGTTCAAGAACAAGTACAGTCAGGGAGATGCTAGTTTAGATGGAACGTGTTATTTCACTTCTGTAGGATCGCATTGGGCAAGGAAAAAATAAGAAATGAATATATCATTATCATTATAGAAGCCTTTATTGTCTAATTTTGCAGGAATGGCCTCAAAGCTTAATTGATAATCACAGTCCTTCACCAGAAAATCGCATTGATTTTCTCCTCACAGTGAAAACCCTAACAAACTCTAGGTTCTTCCCTCTCTGCCCTCCAACTCTCTTGAAGCCTCCCAATGTATAGAATGAAAACAAAATGAAGATTAGGGTTGCACATACCGGTTAGTAATGAATATATATATATATATATAGGATAAAACAGATGTCAACACGTGTCATGATCCTGCGGCTCAAACTTGTTCATTCTCTGATGCAGCTTACGAGTCACGTGCAGATCACGTGATCTGCAATCTCAGTACATTAAGCATCAAGGTTTCAGAATTAGCCACTTGTCCACCATTCAAAATGTCACATAAGAGAAAGGGCCGCAAAATAAAACCAACATTAATAAATGTATTTGACATAACATTTACACAAACGATCTAAACATTCGAATGATTAGAATAGATATGTTTGAACGACAACCCAACATCCGAACGTTAAACATTTTACATTCGAATGCTTCGCCATTAACATCCGAATGCTACATTCAAACGTCTTTGAGTAAACATTTGAATGTAAATATTAATCATGAGAAGCAAAAACAATGAAAGTCTAATTTTTTACGTTCGAATGTTAATCGGTTAGATGAACATTCAAACGTTGGTTTTTACTTGTCAACATTACTTTCTGTGATGGATTTTAATTGTTACAAAAAAAACTTTATGTTCAAACGTTACATCACATGAAAGACTTCCAACTGTCACAAAAAAACTTATTGTGACGGCTGAATAGTAAACTGTCACAAATTACTTTTTGTGAAGCCTTTTAGGTGACGGTCGTCGTAACGATCTCAAACAATCACATAACAAATTTGTGATAGTTTGCTTTTTTTGTGATGGTTTCATCCGTCACAAAAACCAAAATCTGTTATAGTGTTGGTCAGACATCAGCAATTTTCCTTTTTAATCATCTCAATAGAATTTCTGCAACTCCTACTACCATGGATAGGTGAAAAAAAAAAAAGGTCAGTATACAGAGAAATGATATTTAGCCACTGTCACCCTAAAGTTTTGTGGCAAAAGCTAATTAGCCTTTTTCTCCATATCAATTTGCTGCATAAGGTACCATTCACATACGTGCTGATAACATTTCTTACTTTTCATCTCATTCATAGCAATATGCTGATCATCTCCCTTTTTTTTATTTTTTTGATACCACTATAACAAATACCACTTTTTCCCGATAGGGCTGTGGTTGGAAAAAGTGCATGCTTAGTGGAAAAAAAGTTTTTTCCACTAATTTGTCTTGTGGGAGAATTGTGGCAAATAATTGGTTAGGAAAGATCTTTTATCCACCAAAACCATATTTCTTGAGAAAAGCCATCTTTTTGCCACGACATCAATAGCGGAGAAAGCATATTCATCTCGTGGCAAATAAGGTCTCTAATAGTACGTTGTAGTGAGAAATAATATCATTCTCCATGGAAGAAGTTTGTAGCAAAAATTATGTCTACATGAATTTTTTTTGTGGCAAAAATGGTGTCTTAATGTTTTTATTTACCAAGTAATTCATGACAATAGATTTTTTTTTTTTTTAGATGATGAATTTTGGTGGAAATTTCTATTTTCGCTATATACATTGGTTGGAAAAGAGCATTTCTCAGGAACTTGAGTGATTGACAATATTGATTGCCTGTGAAGATTCTTCACGGCAAAAGTGATGAATTGTAGTATACTGAAAAATCTGTGTTTTGTTCATTATAACACGGCTATCGATCACAAGAAATATGGAATGAATATGAAATCCTCAACAATGAACACCACTCTCGTCAAAACAGTGAAGTTTCTAGTAGTACTTTATAGTAGTCATTACATAAGTTTTGGATCTATTCAGCTCACATATTTTTCTGTTGATTAGTTGTTTGTGGCCCTCAAATTAAATAAATATAATTATATATGATAAATGATAGTTGTAGTCGTGAATGTGCAAATGTTGTGCAGTCATTTAAAAAAAAATCCCAAACCAAGGCACAACAAAAGATATGGTTTTTTGAGACAAAAAAATTTGTCTCAAAAAACTCCAATTTCGTGCCAAGAAAGATTTGGAGATGAAAAATTTTTGTCTCCAAAAGAACGTCTCAAAAGGTTTTTAGAGATGAAATTCAATTTTCATCTCTAAAAATCACTTTTATGGATGAAATTTGGTGGAACTAGTCGAAATTATTCGAACAAGAATTATTTTTTGAAACGAACCAATTTCATCTCAAAAAATTATTTGAACGGAATATTTGTTAGTTCAAACTGACCCATCCATTCGAACAAAATAAAATTTTGATAAATAACCATATTTGATCCTATTCGAACTAACGGATTGTTTGAACCAATAAATTTTGTTCGGATGACTTTTATTTGAATATAAGTTATGTCCGTTTGAACTATATTTCTCGTTTGTCGTTCGAATTGGTTATTTTTTATTCGAATGGATTTATAAATGGTAATTTACCGTTCGAACGGTATTAATCATACAGAACAGAATTTAATTAATTAAAAATATCATACTAGTATTATACAAATTGTAATTCAAGCATCAATTATTCAAATGTTTTGGAACATAATAATAGAAAGACACTGAAAGAAAAAATAAATTCTTACAATTGTGGTGGTGGTATAGAGTTTTGTGAAATAATTTATTGCAACTGTTTAATCACGGCTTTTTGTACCTCCATCGCCAGTCTCTGCATATTCTCTTCTAATCTCGCCTCAAGATCCGCTACTTGATCTAATCGGGTCAGCAACTCGTTTTCCTTGGACCTCAATCGTTTTATCTCAAGTATTGCATCCTCCAATCCCTTAGTCTTGTAATCATTCGATCTGGCTCAAGAAAAGGATGATGATGTTGAGGATGGCTTGACGCAACGTCCTGAGCCCTTCAAATATCCAGAACGTGATCTAAGAATTTGATAAAGGATCTGAGTATCGTTGACAGATGATGTATCAGATAGATCCGCAACAATTTCCTTAAGAGATATCATCTTGTCCTACAAAAGTAAAAACATACTAGTTAATATAAGTAACAAAAATATTATGTCACAATGGAATTAAAGAAATTTAAACTTACATAATTTGCCTCTACTTCGAAACTAGTCCAAACACTATCACGATTTTTATGTGATTTTGCATACAATTGGGTCAGATCATAGTCAGTAGGACTTTCTTCTTTATGCGAAAAGAAAATCTATATTAGAAATTAAATCAGAAAAGTGTATTATATGTTATTATTTAACGGGATCTTTCCCCGTTTAATCGTGTCTTTCATCTTTTTGTAAATGCTTATAAATGTCCCCAGAATATTATCACAAATATTCTTCTCTATATGTATTACATCTGACCTATGTTGCAACATGCAGGATGACCAATACGGCAACTCAAAGAAAATAATATGCTTTATCCAATTCAATTCTGTTGCACCTCGTTTTCTCTTCTTATTTCCCTGACCTTTGCCAAAATTGTTTGCTCTAACTTCCAGTAACTGTTCCACTATCTCATTCCCACACAACTCTTTCGATGTAGTTCTGTCCTCCACTCTCCTATCAAATTTAGCACCTTCCCTTTGCCATGCATGATTTGTTGACAAATACCATCGATGGCCCATTAAACACATCTTTTGCGATTATTTTAGCCACTTACTTGCAGTTTCTTTATTACACGTGGGACACACTAATTTCTCTTTAGTACTCCAACTGGAAAAATTCCCGTATGCCAGAAAATAATTTATCGTCTACATTACTATAGCATGCATCTACAAAGATGTTGACATGTATGCATCAAAAGTTGTGACTCTTGTTTCCTATAGATCTTTCAACTCTTCAACTAACAGCTGCATGAATACATTACTATCATTCCCAGGTGATCTTGGGCCTGGGATAAGTTAACAGAAAGTTATGCGCCTTCTTATACCTCCATGATGGAAGATTATACGATATCAACACTACGGGCCAGGTGTTGTAACTTGTACTCATATTATCAAAGGGATTGAATCCATCCATTGTTAATCCTAGACGCACATTACGAGTTTCATTGCCAAACTCTAGGTATTGATCATCAAAATATTGCCACATAAGTAAGTCAGTTGGGTGCCTCATATATTCGTCATCTTGAACTATTTTCTCTTCATGCCACCTCATATCTTGAGATGTCTTTTTACACATATATAGCCTTTATAATCTAAATCTAGGTTTCAACGAGAAATAATGCAAAATCTTCACCGGAATATCTTTCTTACCCCTCCACCTCGACTCTTCGAATATGAAACAAGCCTATTTTTCCTCATTCTCCTTTCAAAACAAAATACAAACATTCTTTCATACATGTATGGACTTGTATTCAAACCCTAACCCCTTTCTCAACTATTTCCCTTCATAAAAATTCTTCGACAATGTAGAACTTTCATAAAGCACCTCATTAAATAAGTCCAACACCATGTTGATTGCTTTTGTCGACATCCCACACAACGACTTAATGTGAAGTAGCCACACAATAAACTACACTTGGTTAAGTTTTGTACATCCAGGATCCAGGATAAAGCTCACACTTTTCATCTTCCCACATTGTGGAAAAATTCTCTGATTCAGTCTCTCGACAACTTGAGACGTCCTCGTTTATTTCGTTCACAAACATCTCAGTTTCAATATCACCCAACATCTCCTCAATCTCATCCCGCACATTAAGGTCATCTCGACATCTCCTCCATCTCACCCAATGTATCGATTAGTATAATGCAAACTAATTTCACATGTATCACATGCTCCAATTCTCACTGCTCTTTAGATAAAGGTAGTTGATCATATCCCATTCGAGATTATATCATCCATATTGCACAATTTTGCCACTCTTCTACTTTCCACGTTAGTAGAAATTTCTACAAAACCTCCCATAGTTCTCCAAATATACATATTCACGAAGAAGGAATGTCATCCTGTGAATATTATACCTGAAGAACAAATCAGGAAGACACTAAAATTTCATACTAAACGTGTAAAGTAGAAGTAACGAAAATGTGCAATATAGATAATATAATCTCAAATTGTCCACATTGGACAATTTAGGAATTAGTGAACACTTGAGAGTACACTAATCCCCAAACGGGTCTAAGGTTATTCATGCAATGTCACACAAAATCTAACAAATAACATATAGATATATACTACACCCAAGCTATGTCCAGAGTTGGGAGGCTTTGTTCTGAGTAACGTATGTAGAGTATGTTGTTTGAATTACTTAGAAATTAATTATATTAGTATAAATTAAAGTTAAAGTTAAATTTATTTGTTATTTATTAGTTATTTATTTTTTACTAGTTATTTACTAAGTATGTTATGAATTACTAAATATTCTTTTTTCTTATTTGATATATATTATTCTTAGTATTTTTTATCTTATTTTTTTTATTTACTAAGGATGTTATGAATTACTTTGTATGTTTAATATCATATTAGTTTATTAGTTATATAGTATGATGTAGCATCTTATTAACATATAGTATTTGTTTAATATCATATTAGTTAATTTTTTATTTCTTTTATACTACTTTACTAAGCTATTATTAATATAAATTACCTTATATATCTAATATATATTACCTGGGATACGTCTTTGTTATCTGAGCCATTGGCTATTATATTGGTATTTATTTATGTTATTATTGTTTAAGCTATTATTAATATAAATTACTTTATATATCTAATATATATTACTTGGGATACGTCTTTGGTATCTGAGCCATTGGCTATTATATTGGTATTTATTTATTTTATTATTGTTTATTGTTTATGATATCTATTGTTTTTATGAAATATTATTTTGCTCATAGTACTGGTTATAAAGGTTTATATGATATAAGATGTATAGATTATAATACATGACTTGAATTAAAAGTAATGATGGATAATATAAAAGAACTTAAGAGAAAACAACAATTAATGAAATAAGATTATTCATTAATGATGACTAAATATCATGTATTTCGAAGAAGACAAGCGATAATCGAGGGATGGAAAAATCATTGCGAATTCTTAAGAAAAGAAATTAAAAGTATAAGATGCCATTTGAGTATCCTTGCTTTATTAAAAAAATCACTAATACAGATTTTTAACAAAGATAACATATAAAAAAATGAAGTATATTGGGAGGTTTATGTTGGTAAACTATGAAAAATCTATTGGTTAGCCCATTCATGCTGGAAAGCTTAAAGGGTGATCTCGATAGTGTTCCCTCAAGTTCGTTCTTAATCTACTTATTTCTTTTTTAATATAAGAAATCTTTGCTTTAAAAACCTGTCTCAATGAATTCTTTATTTAAATTCGACGAATCCACCACTACTATTCCCATAGAACCTAATAACATCAACCAATAAGATTATAGTATAATAGATATAGAAAGAGATTTATAAGATTGGACAATTCCTAATGTTCCAAAAATCAAATATACAAACACTCCATTTTTTCTTCTAAATTATCATTGCTTACTAATTATGCTATTAAAACATTAGAAAAAAACCATTAGTTTAAATAATGATTAATATTCTTTCATACATATTGGATTAGTATAAGTGGCTATAAAACCACTCACTAGAAGCAGATTAAATACCTCAATATTACTCTATCTAAGAAATGTGAGACACTATAATTTTCATGATTCATTACTTGAAAAATACATTTGTGTACTAGATTGTAATAATTATGTATATCCTTTTGGAAATTAATTGAAATCAAATTACTCTCCCTAATGAATGACAATTAGAAAATATCACTCTATTACTTAAAATAGAAAACAATTATAATGATGATTTAGAATACATAGATAAAAAAATGGATGGAACCATTCAAATTGCTTTTCAACCTTTTAGAAGAACTTTATCACACTCATGTTATTCTTCTCCAACACTTTCTAGTTATCATATATCCATATCGGTTCTTACTTCAATTTCTCGAAATAGATCTCAAAATTTTTGACACCAAATCCCAAAATATAGGCACTCAGATTCGATGAGTTATTCATAGAAATATTATTGATATAACAATATATATTGTCAATAATCTTGATATAGCATCCACCTCTGATAATTCCGAACAAGTAAAAGAACCTTATTCTCCAACATATTCACAAGTAATTGAAGATAATGCCCAAATATACACCTTGAGTAAAGAAGAATTTAAAATTAATAAAGAATATCTCAAACAAGATTATATGAAAGAAGAAAATAATAATAAAAAATTAGTATTTTTCTCAACTTTTACAAAAATGGAGAGAGATTATATTCAAGAAAAATATTATGAGTTTTTAGAAGGAATACAAATTAATATACCTTTCTTTACATGGTTTGAAATATATAAATCAAGCCAATTATCAACCATAAACAGGAATACTAATCAATAGAGTAAGGAAGAAAATAATCAAATCATTTATGAAGAATACCCCCTATCAAAGCCATTAAGTACAATCAAAGAAGTACTCAAATATTAGCTTCACCAATAAACAAATATAATATTACAATAGAAAGTAAAAATACTGATAATATAATCCAACAAAACAATTATACCAATTTATATCTAAAAACTATGAGTAAACAACTGGAGAGAATTGAAACCCAACTATCTCCTATTAACCCTACTATTAAAGAAGCAAAAGAAACCCCTTTATTTGTTCCCCATGAAATTCCATCTCATCTACAAACTATTTTTTCTAAAATAAAAAATGATCTGTTAGAAAAAATCTGTAATAAATTAGAAAAATTAAATATTTCTAATATCGCATCTACTTCAAAACAACTTCATATTTATGTATTAAGTAAGACAGACTCGTGTGTATTATCTGATTCTGAAATTAGTAATATTGAAAACCAAATTAAAATTTTAGATTTACAAATAAACAACATTATAGGAGATCATGTTAATAGTTTTTCGATTAGGGATTCTAAACATCATGTTTCTATTACTCATAATTGGTATCCGATGCCTACTCTACCAGATATGCAATTTGAAGAAAGAGAATATATAGTAAGATCTGCTTTTGCACCAGATGTATTATATGAATAGAATATAGATAAATTATCTGAGTATGAAATATTAAATTATTTCCAAGAAATGATTATGGTTGCTAATGTTTATAAAAGTAATAAAAAAACTGATCATCAAGTATATCATATTATTATTATAGGTGTTACTAGCCAATTAAAAGGCTAGTAGAATCATTATCTTACACATGAACAAAGAATAAAAATATTAACCTAATATAAGCATGATGAAAATATGCAAATGATTAAAATAGAAGATGGTCCACCATTAGAAGATGCTATTAATACTTTAATATTTGTATTAACTAAACACTTTGTTGGTGATCCTATTCAATTTAAAGAAAGAACTAGTGATTTTCTAATTAATTTAAGATGTTCTCAATTATCTGATTTCCGTTGGTATAAAAATATATTTCTAACTAAAGTTATAATCAGAAATTACTGTCAACAACAATACTGCAATGAAAAGTTCATAACTGGACTTCCATATTATTTCGCCCAAAATGTACGAAAATCATTAGTAAAACCAGATGGTACCATTGATTTTCTTAATCTCACATACGGTGATATAATAACTACTATTAATAGAACTGGTTTAATTATGTCTAATGATCTTAGATTAAAAAAGTAAATGGATAAAGAAAAGAAATTTGCTAAGAAAGAATTAGGTAAATTTTGTAAACAATTTGGCTATACTCCATTATTAGCTCCTTCATGAAGACACAAAAAAGGAAAAATAATTTATAACAATTATTCTAACAAAAAATGAAAATATAAAAATCCTTATAAAAAGACAAAAGGTAAACAAATATATAATAAACCAATACAAAATACAAAAAAATATAATAAAAAGAAAAAAGAAATTGTTTGTTATAAATGTGGACAAATTGGACATTACAAATCAAATTGTAAGGTCAAACAGTAGATTAATGAATTAAATATACCTAAAATATTAAAAGAAAAATTATTAAATATTTTTATAATACATTCAAGTGAAGAAGATAAAAGCTCTTCAGAATGAAAAGAAATGTATCAATTAAAAGAATCAAACTTTCCAGAGCAATTTTTTGATAATGAATCGGAAGAAGATGAGGTAAATCCCTGATTGTTTGGGTGTATCATATAAATTCTTTGAAATGAAAAAATCAAATAATTCTCTGTGGTAGAACTTGTCACAAATTCATACCAATCCACAGAATTATTATTATTACAATAATAATAATTGTATTTGTAATAAAACTATTAATGTACTCTCAAAACGTGAAGATGTTATATTAGAACTAATTAACAAAATTAATAATCCACAATAAAGAAAAGATTATTTGGTAAAACTAAAAGATACTTTTACTAATTGAACCACTTCAGTAACCTCTTCAGCACCATATAATTTTTTAGAAATAGTAGGAAAATTTAAAATAGAAAAATAAAAAGTTACATTACAAGATCTACAATAAGAAATTAACTTAATAAAACAAGAGGTTAGGAATCTGAAAGCATCTAATCTTAGATTAGAGGTTTCAAATGAACAATTACTACAATAAATTATATTATTAAAAATAATAAAAACTTAAATACTTCTCATGATAAAGAACAATGAGATTGTTTAACAATAGTTATTAAAGATGAAACTGATAATTTTATTAATATCCTTGATAGGATAAATTTTCAGAAATGGTATACTGACACAGGGGCAGATTTAAATTGTATACAAGAATGGTTAATACCTTCCAAATATTTTGAAAAAACACAAGAAACATTATTTCAAACTAATGGAACAAAATTAAACATAAATTATAAATTATCTAATGCACACATTTGTAATAATGGCATTTGTTTTTAAACAACATTTATTTTAGTAAAAAATATTACCACCAAAGTAATATTGAGAAATCTAATTCTTTCTTTATTTTACCCTTTCTCTAACAGAAGAAGGAAATTCTACTAAAATACTTGGATAAAAAATTCAATTTAAATTTTTATTTCCTCTGTATCAAAAGAAATTAACTCCCTAAAAGATGTTACATTAACCAAATAAATTAATTTTTTAACAAAAAATAGGATTAAAAGGAAAAAAACAGATAAATTTCTTAAAACAATAATTAAAATATAAAAGAATTGAAAAACAATTAAAAGATCCATTATCAATTAAAAAAATTAATAATTTTAAAATTATAATTGAAAAAGAAATATGTTCTAATTTGCCTAATATGTTTTGGAATAGAAAAAAACATATAGTTGAATTACCTTATAAAACTATTAAAACTAGACCAATTCAAATTAATAATGAATTATTAGAATTCTGTAAAAAAATAAATTAATGATTTATTATCAAAATGATTAATTAGGAAAAACAAGTCACCATGGAGTTGTGCTGATTTTTATGTTCAAAAAAAGGACATAATTAAAAGATCATCGATTAGTTATTAACTATAAACTATTAAATAAAGTATTATAATGGATTAAATATCTGATTCCCAATAAAAAAAATATTTATTATCCTGCCTTTATAATGTTACTGCATTTTCAAAATTTGATATGAAAAGTACATTTTGGTAAATCTAAATTGTTGAAAAAGACTACTATAAAAAAAAATTTATTGTCCCATTTGGATATTATGAATAAAATGTTATACCATTCGGATTAAAAAATTCTCTTACTGAATTTCAAAATATTATGAATGAAATTTTTATTCATTTTACTCACTTTTCAATAGTTTATATTGATGACATATTAATATTTTTCTCATCTATTGAATAACACTAGAAATATTTAAATACTTTTGTTCAAATCATTAAACAAAATGGATTAATTGTTTCATCATGAAAAATAAAATTATTTCAAAATAAAATTAGGTTCCTTGGACATGACATCTATCAAGGTACTATTATACCAATTAGTAGAGTAATAGAATTTGCTAATAAATTTTTTGATGAAATCAAAGATAAGCAACAATTACAAAAAATTTTGGGAAGTCTTATTTATGTTATAGATTTTTATCAATCTCTCAAGCCATTATGTAAACCATTATTCAAAAGATTAAAAAAGAATCCACTCTCATGGACAAAAACGCATACAAATATTATAAAACAAATTAAGTCTCACGTTAAGAAATTACCATGCTTAGGACTCTCATCACCTCATACTTTTAAAATTGTTGAAATAGATGCCTCTAATATTGTTTATGGAGAAATTATGAAGCAAAAATTATCAGGTGATTCTTAACAGATTATTCGATTCCATTCAGAATGTTGAAATTTTGCCCAAAAGAATTACAGTATTATTAAAAAAAGAAATTTTAGCTCTTGTATTATGTATTTCTAAATTTTAAGATGATTCGTTGAATCAAAAGTTTTTACTAGAATAGATTGTAAATTAGCCAAGGAAGTTTTGATTAAAGATGTGAAAAACCTAGCTGCTAAACAAATATTTGCTAGATGGTAAGGTATATTAAGTATTTTTTTTTTATTTTGATACTGAACATATCAAAGGAGAATCTAATTCTCTTTCTAATTTTCTATTCCGAGAATTCTTATAAGGAAAATCATGTCATCCTTAAAGTCAAGAATAAAGTCCAAATCTTCTTATGCTACGTCACCATCTCCTCCCTATCCTTCACATTATCTTTCTGCAACTCTAAAACCATACACAGTATTTGAGACATTACCATAAAATATTAGGTCATCTTACTATCCATTCTCATCACTAACTTCTTTGAAATTATCAACATACTCCAAAACTATTCCTCCTTTTTCCTTTACCCCTTCTCAAATTATTAATCTTTCACTTTTATTCCAGCTTTCTATATCCTCTATTATCATTAAAACTCATTGACATCTAGTCTTCCTCATTGAGTCTGAAATCCAACACTTGTCTAACCCCCAAAAATTACTTAATGCTTTTATTTTGCCAAATTGGCATTATGTCCCACAAAATATTAAGAAAATCCAGTATTTTTATGAATTCATATTATTGGACAGATTCAATTATTCTCTCTAAGATCCCTTGCTCTCTTCATACTCAACCTTCTCTATTTGCATCTCCAATTATTGTATTTCACAAAGTCAACATTAAACAAGTCATCACCTTGGAACAATGGAGAAAAAATCCCTAGTTAACAAGAAAATTTTCTCATCCTTATGATCCGTCATATTATGATTATTACGATTATCAGCAAGCATGGACAAAAATATTTTTAAAACAAAACAAAATTATGCGCCATTCTTGGTTCCTCTACTTCGACAAATTATAAGAAATCAAGACACTTCAGCGATGGTTTTTACTACAGTGGGATTATTATGGACCTAAGAAAGTCTTCAGATTTTTTCTTCACAAAATGATTATCCACTCTCATTAAAGCATTGTTCACCACTTTTTTTTCTCTCAAAACAAAATTAAATTGGATTATGAAGTGGGAATTCATCATTAAACTTCATCCCTCTCTCAAAAAAATTATGTTTTCAGCCTGCCAAGTCTCTGTCAAATGGTGAAAAAATACAATTACAATCATGTTTTAAAAATATTTTCAAAAATTACCAAAGCCCTTGAAGTTTTAGTCTAGCGGAGTAGATTTCAAGCTCAATTAGCATCCATTACCAGCAACAAGAACTTGAAAAAATTAGCTGAAATAATGTCACAAGTATCAGACAGTGATGATGAAGAAGATGCACAGTATCCAGTCAGACTATCTCTATTACAACAACCTGCATTATCACCAGCTTAACAAGCCTGTTCTTCTCAAGGCAACTCATCCTATCATCCAGTAAATCTGATGGATTCTCAAACCCCATTTGATCTGAAATTTGCAGAATATGACCCTCAGATTATGTGATCCTAGAAGATTATTGCTTTCTCAATTATTCAACATGATAGAAGAAAGTTGTCAAAAGTATTATCTCTTCAAATAATAAAGACAAACAACTTCGTTCATTATCATATTATTGTGTATTAATCAAAGCCAAGGCAAGATTATTGTCTAATAAATGACAAACCACTTTGTATATCTATTGAACTTGAACTACATCAAAATTATTGTCTACTAGAGGACAAACTACTTTGTATATTTTTTGAACTACACTTATTGATAGTTGACGTAAGGAGATAAGATGTCAGGCATGTATTATTAGGAATTACTATTTGAGTGTCTATAAAAAGAGTCTGTAAAGGAAAGGGAGGTATTTAGAAACTTTTATCTGAAGTCTTCTCTTCTCTCGTCATTTTCACTTCCTAAAATCTATTTTTTGTAAACCTTCCTTCATGTCTATTGCTTCCAATCCTTGTGAGAATTAATCTCCTTGTAAGTATCATGTTTTTTATAAAGTCAATTTCATCATATATCTTTTTATCTTTTATATTTATTCATGCATATGGTTAGTAATACCGCTTGTACAACTTGTTTTCATGTATATGACTGGTTATACTGCCTATTGTTATTATTAGGGATGTAACTGGTCCGGTCCGATCCGGTTTTAGACAAAATTTAGGATCGAACCGGTATGTACTAGTTTTACATTTTTTAAAATCGATTACGCACCGATTACCCTCCTAAACCGGTACTTCCGGTTTTACCGGTTTCCGGTCTGGTCCAATCCGGTTTTTCGATTTCTTTTAAATGTAAGTTTGACAATTTGTCATTAAAAATCTGTTTATAAAAAAAAAATGCTTTAAAAAAAATATGTTTTATACTTTTATTAAAAAAATCCACTTTACTAAAAAAAATATGCTTTACTAAAGCCAAGTACTATATTAGTATTAGTTATAGTGATTTAGTATTACTATATTAGTATAACTATAACTAAAGTCTATATTAAACTATTAGTATTAGTTATATATTAATATTAGTTATAGTGATTTAGTATAACTATATCAGTATAAGTATAACTATACTCTATATTAGTATAACTACTAATGTCCTATATACTTATCAAAATTTAGTAATAATATTTGAGTGCTTTTCTTTCTTTTTATATATTATATATAAAACTTATATATAAAAAATATTTTGCATAATATTATTTTTGTATAAAACTTATATATATAATTTTTTTTTCTTCAACCGGTCTGGTCCGGTTCGGTCCAGTCCCAAAAATCATGAAACCGGAACCGGACCGGATTCAACCAGTTTGTACAAGTAAAGAACCGATTCCGGACCGAAAAACAGGAAAACCGGCCCAACCGGTCCGGTCCGGTTCAGACCGATTTTCTGGTTTTTCAGTCCAAACTTACACCCCTAGTTATTATTGTTTAAGCTATTATTAATATAAATTACCTTATATCTAATATATATATATATATATATATATATATATATATATATATAACTTGAGATATGTCTTTGTATATTGCTTTTTTTCTATTATTAATTACTTTTTGTATTGTATAATATCTTATTAATTAGCTATTTATTTCAAACTTAGTATATGTCATAAATAATTTATTTGCTTTTAACATATTATATGTTACAAATCTCAAGTTTTTAATAGTGTTTAATTACTTTTTTAAATTGTTTTTTAAAATTGTTTAGTATATCTTATTCAATATATACCTATATTGCTTAATATCTTATTAATTTTTTATTTATTAGTTAATTATGAATTCTTTACTTTTCCTATATTTTCTATCTCCTAATTCTATCTTCTACATTCACAATAATCACAAATGAAAATATAATAAAAAATTAAAAGTTATTTTTTTATTCACAATATATGCCCAAATCACAATATTATCACAAATCACACAAAATATTTTTTAATTCGCACATATATGCACAAATCATAATATGTTCACAATATTTTCATAATATTTTTTTAATTCACAAAATATTTACAAATCACTCCACTATTATGTTTAATCACAACATATTCACAATATATATTTTTAAATTCACAACATATTCACAATCAATTCTTATTAAATTTTTAACATATTCACAACCAATTCTTATTAAATCACAATCAATTGTCTAACATATTTACAATCAATTCTTATTAAATCACAATCAATTATCTAACATATTTAATCACAAATCAATTCTTATTTAATCAATTTTTATTAAATCACAACATATTCTTATTAAACTTTGAACAATTTACAATCAATTCACAAAAAATACAACATATTCACAATCAATTCAAAAAAAATACAACATATTCATAATTAATTCACAAAAAATCACAACATATTCCCAAAAAAATTTAGAAATATATCTAGCCCAACAATATCCCTTTACAAATCAAAAGCTTCAACAAGCCCCAACAAATAATCCTTAAAAAAAACACAATACTAGTTAATTCAAACTAAACGATACATAGTTACAACAAAATAAATCTAAATAAACAAAGAAAAAAACACAGGAAAATCACAAATTTTTTCTTACCTCTCTTCAAGAGCTAGGATAATTCTCTCTATTTCACACGGATTGAAGGCAAATGCACTACAACAAAAAAGACTTTTTGAGACGATTTTGGTTTGGAACGAAATGAAAATGGTCCCAAAAAGTGAGATTTAGGGACGAATTTCATATTTTGTGCCAGAAAAATGACGAAGGATGTATACCGTTGCATTTGAACGGTATAGTTAGGGATGAAATATTTTGTCCCTAATAATGAAATTGTTCGAATGTAACGTTTTAACATTCGAACAGTTAAATTTAACCTTTCGAACGTAAAATTATTATAGCAGGAAATTGCTCTACCGTTCAAATGTACCAATTTCACCGTTCTAATGATGAATCAGCATTGTTCGAACGTAATTTGTAGGATTCAAACGGTGATCATATGTTTTTTTTTAGAGAATTATATTCATATTAACTAATAATTATAAGAAATTTATCAATTAAATAATAGGAATAATATAAATCAATAATTAGTTCAAAAAATATAAAATAATACTAATTCATAATTAAATATTGAATTTACG
This sequence comes from Cyclocarya paliurus, assembly GCA_029856935.1. NCBI lineage: Eukaryota > Viridiplantae > Streptophyta > Magnoliopsida > Fagales > Juglandaceae > Cyclocarya > Cyclocarya paliurus. Next base: position 23,659,064 of record CM056946.1, on the reverse strand, counting down.
AAACACTAAATATTGTCCATTCTAAAAATAGAAAATAAATAAATAAAAGATAGAAAGTACTAAGACCCCAACTCTTTGCACACTTTCTCGACTGCAGCTAAGCATTCCTTTATTTGTGTTAGTCGAGTACTGATGGTGACCTAAGTCACATACATGGCATCAAGCTCCGTATGTAACTCAGAGATGCTAGCAGTAATCTCTGTAAGAAACTCAGACACAGCAGAACAGACCTCCATACGCACTGCATCGATCACTGCTGATGTCTGTCTGCTGATCGTTACACGCATGATCTCGGCCATGTCCTCACAAGTAGTGTTGTGTACTGATGCCTCGGCCTGTGTGGATGTCTCAGCGGTCGATCCTTTATGATCTCTTTGCTGTGCATCTCTCTAAGGATCAACCGGGTCTAGAACATGTCCACAAAGACGCAGTCTCGAGTGTCTCGTGCTGCGTGAGAGAGTGGTGCTGTTGATCGGTTCCATTGGCTCTCGTTTGCTTTTGGAAACATCAGGCACGACACAGGCAAATAACAGAAATCGAGTGATCATGATCCAAAATGGCAGTATATCCGTTGAAATGTACTAGGACTCTGATCAAATCCTATCGAATATATACCCCACCAGGTCGATAGGAATGCCACAAGCGACCCGTATCATAAATTTTGTCCGATCAATGCCAACCTCTGTCTTGTGCTACCGAGGGTCAATATTGTTGGTGATTATCAAATTTAGGATCTTGAAGAAAGAAAATAGATCTGCCTACTTGATGCTCTTTGTCCTGTCATACAAGGGAGCAACTAGACCAATAACCAAATCCCTCACCTCATGATCAGCAAGGGCATCGACCTCATTTGTATAAACTGGTGCCTCCTCCTTAGCTGTCTCAACCTCAGCTGAAGGATCAAACTCTCTAGGCACCACGTTCGGATATGCATTTGACAGCCTAGGAACACCGAGATGCTCAGCGAGTTCGTCCCGTGAAAATACAACTGGAACTCCTTGGATAAAGATCCTGTATGCCCCTCTGTCATCTAGGTTGGCACCACCGAGCTCTCTATAAATTTAGCAACAATGTCAATATAGGAGACGGTCTCCCATGATTCCTCCAGCTCATCTAAGATAGGTCCCCAACCATGATCGCTAAAGACTGATGGCAAGGAATGACCCTCCCAAACAAGACTCTGGAAGTCAGAAAGTTTCACATGTTGCTCTAGTGAAACAATCCTCTCCCTACCTGGATTGATACTAGTCTCAACTGGATTGCGTCGCTTACATCCTACCCTAGAAGAAGACATTATAATCAACCTAAAATTTACAATTAAAGAGCTTATTAATACAACATTAACGATAAAAATATAATAAATAACTAATCACTAAATTACATACGAATAGCAATTTAATAAAGTGAGACATTGGAACAACAGAATTTTATAAAAATAATATCACATTATTTAATATTAATTAGATTAATATTAATAGAAATTAAATATTTAACAAAATGTGATAAATTTTTATATTAATTTAATTATAATATAATATATATTCTCGTTAAGATTTAATAGAACTATAATATGGAATAAAAATAATGATTCACTAATATTACTAAATTTAATTATACCGTTCGAATGCCTAAAATAGTATTCAAACGGTATGCAAACATGTTTGACTCGTATAGTTCGAACGTATAAAACAACATTCAAACAGTTAATTAATAAACCTGTTTGGTTCATACCATTCGAACGCCCTACCCAGTGTTCGAACGATATGCGAATGGAACTTAGCGACGACACTGAGTCAACTCAGCCATTGAAATCTATGGAATCGAAGGATTCCATGAATTTTTCAACAAAGTAATACAAAGAGACTTAAATAAACCTTCATACAATGGATTTAAGCAAATCTACGGTGAGTATTGATGTATAAATTGTTTTATCCTAATTTAAACAAATAACCCATCAAAAACCTAAATTTAAACAGTAAAATGGTTAGAAAAATAGCATACCGGTGCTTAGAGGAAGAGGCTTCAACTGGGTACTATTCACGACGGCCACGATGACTTTAAACGGCGGAGATGGACCGTTATGTTGGAGAAAACGATGTTTTGTGAGTGGTTCGGCATCCGTGAAAATGACCGTCCGCGACAACTTATATATGCAAGACCGTTCAAATGGTTAGTTAATACATTCGAACATTTTACTTCAATACATTTAAATAATATACTATATTATAATATATTATAATAATTTATTATAATATATAAACTAGTATATATTATATAACATATATAAATATTTTGGTGAACATATATATATAATTAGTATATATTAACGGTATATTAATATCTATATAGTACTATATATTATGGTACTACTTATATGATATATATATAGTTAATAATATATATTGTATTTTACTTTACTATACTATAATAAATATGATATTATAGTCTAATATCAGTGATACTATATAATTTAGTTATAGTCTAATTCGATGACACTATATATGATAGTATATATATGTTATATATAGTCTAATATATTAACATATTATATTTTAGTTATAGTCTAATTAGATGACACTATATATGCTAGTACTATAGATGACACTATAGTTGATACTATATATATGTTATATATAGTCTAATATATTAACACAATATATTTTAGTTATAATCCAATTAGATGACACTATATATGATACTATATATATGTTATCTATAGTCTAATATATTAACATATTAAATTTTAGTTATAGTCTAATTAGATGACAGTATATATGCTAGTACTATAGATGACACTATATATGATACTATATATATGTTATATATAGTCTAATATATTAACATAATATATTTTAGTTATAGTCCAATTAGATGACACTATATATGCTAGTACTAGAGATGAGACAATATGTTGATACTATATATATGTTACTTATAATTTTGATAGGTTTGAGAGGTGAGATGAGACTTTTGTGTTTTGTTTTAAAATTTAAAATATTATTTTTTAGTTTTAGGATTTGAAAAAATTGAATTGAAATTTGAAAAAGTTGTATTGAGATTTGAAAAAGTTAAATTATTTATTATATTTTGTATGAAGATTTGAAAAAAGTGTACTGATGAGATGAGATGAGATGAAATTTTTGTGTTTTATCTTGTGTCCCAAACCTATTAGTATGATATTATATATTCATATATACTTTACTATAATATAATATATAATATGCTCGATTATATATTATAATATGATATTACTATGTTACTAAACTATAGTATCATCTAATATGTCTATATATTAATGTTGTTCTTTTATTTAAAGGTATAGTGTAAAAAAAATATTATTAAACATTTACCAAACCGTTCAAACTGTTAATAATAAGCATTCAAACGTTTATGAACCAAAGCGGGAATGCATCCATTACTGTTCGAACTGGAAATTTTAGGAGGGAAATTTATGCCACTTCATAGTTTCACGTTCAAAAGGTTAGTAAATAACAGTTCGAATGGGTAATATTCTACAAATACATGATAGAACCTCACAATCTCGCTCTCCTCCCACCACTCTCAGTCTCTCACGAGCTAGAGCTCCTTCGCGAACCAGCGCCATTCTCCCTCAATTCAGCCCCCAAATACGATTAGTTTTCAACTCACTCAATTATTCTCGGATTAATTCGTTATTTTTACTGCTTTTTGGGGAGCTCCTTCGCATTGGGTACACGGCATATAGTCTAATCTCCTTACCTTTTCATCTCCCAAAACTCAGGTATGATTTTTATATTCTCATTTTTGTTTGAATATGATATTTTGCAATGTTGGAAATTTGTTTGTTTTTTCTATTTCTGTTTGTGTTGCTGTGAGTTCATGATTAATGGCGTTTTCCATTGTTGAAAACGACTAGAATCTGGAATGAACCCATTCGAATAGTCTAGGCTTACCGTTTGAATGGGTATGTTATGTTCAAACATAGTTTAACACCGTTCGAACGGAAACTTATACATCAATGTATTTACAATTAGAAATTAGAATATATAAGGATAGTTGTCCATAATGATTATTTGGAGAACTATGGGGAGATGCTACCGAAATTTTGTTGGACGTGACAGATAATAGATCATAGGTTGGCGACTATGATCTTACAATCCCGAACGGGATATGACCAACTACCCAGTGAAAGGTGGCGTACTGGTTGATTGATACACAATACATGCTTATTTGTTGATGCACACGTGACTATTTGTAATGAAGATAGTCGGCATGGATAAGAGTTGGATGGGAGTTAGCGATCGATTAAGTTAGAATTACAATATATATGCTGAAGGTGTTAAGAAATTTTTGGAGTTCGCATTGGGTACATGCGATAGTGATGAGCGTATTAGATGCCCATGCAAGGAATGCAAGAATTTGTGTTCTTATAAGATAGACTTGGTGAGAGAGCATCTGTTTGTCAAAGGTATTGACAAGGGTTATACTGATTGGGTTTTACATGGTGAACCATATCCAACTTCATTTGAGGCTCCACATGAAGAAGAAAAGATCAATAAAAATGTACAACTAGATGTTGTTGGAGATGAATATGATGAGGATATGGAGAAAATGTTAGGTGACATCGGTGCGGGAATGTTTATGAATGAAGGTGACACGGACACATCAAGTTCAAATGATGGGGGCCATAACACTTTTGCACAATTGTAGAATGATTCATAACGTGAGCTATATCTAGGATGCAGAAAACACAGTAAGTTGTCATTTACCGTAAGACTGCTTCACATAAAATCAATGTGTTGATTATCTATTAAGGTTGTCAATATGTTACTTGAGAACAAGGAAGATGCACGCCAACATCATTTTCAGGATGTCCGACCTTCTGAGTGGGAAAAATTTTGTAACATATTTGAGGATCCATCATATCAGGTATAATTAAATTAATTATTTTGCTTGTCCTATTTGTCATTTCGCTTCATAATATTTTCAATTTTTTTGCAGGAGCAAAGTTTTATAAACAAAATAAATAGATTAAAATTGAAGATTAATCATCATGCAGGCTCAAGATCTTTCCATCGCCTCTCTAAGAAATTGGAATTGCTTTTTTTTTTTAATAAATATAGTTAATTATTTGGATGAATCATAATGACTTTATATATTAACACATTTATTGTAGCAAAATTCAAATACCAATTATGATCTGACAAAATTATATGCTGCATCACACACAGATCGTAATGGAGAGTAGACTCATCCTGATGCTTGTGAAAATTAAGTAAATATTATAACCTCTTTTAATTAAATATATTAGAATATTTATGATGATATTAATTCTTTATCTTTTATATTGTCTAAGATAAAATGGTTGCTCTACATGCTGAATCTGCATCATATAAAAATTCTTCAACAAGTGATATTGATATTTTTACACAAGTCCTAGATCAATGTTTAGGATATTTGAGGGGTTTGTGTCCCTGTGTAAAGCCTTCTCCATTTTCCTCTTCTTCCGGGTTTGCCTCTACAACTTTTATAGTGCTAGAGAATGCAAATTTTAGAATCGAAGAATTGACTGCAAGGCAGCATGAGTTAGAGACTCAATTGAATAAACAAGCAGACATGGAGATGCACATCAAACAACATGAAGAACAACAACAAGAGTTTAAGAGACAGATGCAACTCCAAATGCAGCAGCTTATGCAACAGTACAGGCCTCCAAGCAACTAATGGTTTTTTACATACAGATTTTGGGATTATCTATTTATGTATGAACAATGTCTGTCTCATGGTTATTTATTTAGTTCGCACTTATTATAAAACTTTTGTAAGTATTAAACAGTTTCTAATGTAATTTTTCAAATATTATGAATGTTTATTTGCTTTTTTATTATTGAGTTTAAATAAAATAGTTATCGTTTGAACGACCACATAACGTTCAAACTCCATTTATTAAATTTTTTGAATGACCACATAACCTTCAAATGTCATTTTTTTTCATAGCCTTCGAACATAACTTTTCCCCCGTTCAAACGTTTATACCGTTCAAATGGGTATCTAATGTATTTTTGTTCGAATGTATTTTGCAATTGTTCAAACAAATTAATCCAGTTCGAACATAAAATTGTAACCGTTCGAACGATACTCTAGGACGAATTTCAATCGTGACAAACAAATTTCCCGTTTGAACGGTTTCCTTCAAATTCGTTCTAAAAGATATATTTTGGGACGAAATGTTGATTTTCATCCCAAAATATCTTCTGGGACAATGTTGTTGGAACGAGCTCTGGATGATTTTTTTTCACAAAATGACTATAATTTTGGACAAAAAATTTCATCCCTAAAGAGCAATTATGTTGTAGTGATGGGACGAATTGCCTTCAATCCATTATGGCACTGAGTTTGGTCGCTGCAATAGGTCTACTTAAAAGGAACAACGGCATATTAAATCTTCATACAAGTTATTGCAGTGACATTTTAAATAAAAAGTCATTGCATCAAACCGTGGACTGTCTAAACGTTAAAACTATACATTCAAATGTTTTGTGAAATTTTGAGTTCCCGTTAAAAGAACCGCCTAATTTTTAATAAGTATAAACATTCGCACATATATTTGTTGACGTCCGAACATTAATAATCCCCACAACAAGCACAGATCATATGGATTAAGTTCAAACGTTATGTTAATGACATTGCTATGTATGTTAGGCCCAGTTTTCTAGAATTCACGCAGGAAAGATCCTGCTAATAGTTTCATTCATGTTCGAACATCAAGGCGTGACATTAGAACGTTAAGTTGTACACGTTCAAACGTTAATGAGATTTGCTAACGCATATATTGTCTAACAATTAATGCGGGAAATGTCTCGCCAAATTCTTAAAAACATTCGAATGTGTATTTAAACGTTCTAACGTCACCTCAACACATTCGATTGTATATTTGTATTGTTCGAACGTGAATCACATATTTATATATTTTTTAAACAATAATGGTTTATATAATATTCTAATTACAAACAATAGGTAACATAATTATCTAACATAGTAATGTATATATTATATAGTATAGGGTATGTATTATATATTATTTACTAGTATACATAGTAATGTATAGTATATTATAAGTTAGTAGCTTATAATATATTAGTATATAATAGTAGATTATTATATATAACCCCACAATATATTAACAACACTAGTATAATACTAATATACTAGCTAGTACACTATGTACTAGTATATATACTATACTAGTCTAGTGTTGTTAATATATTAATAAAGTATAATCAACAGCTAGCTAGTAATTATATATGATGTACTAATACTATGTACTAGTATATCATGATATACTAGTACATAGTATATCATATACTAGTACATAGTGTTATTAGTACACTATGTATATAACACTAGTACATAGTGTAACTATGTACTAATAACACTAGTATATCATGATATACTAGTATATCATGATATACTAGTACATAGTGTAACTATGTACTAATACTAGTATATCATGATATACTAGTATATATGATATACTAGTACATAGTGTAACTATGTACTAATAACACTATGATATACTAGTATATCATGATATACTAGTACATAGTGTTATTAGTACAGCATATATAATTACTAGCTTATAATATATTACTATATAATATTAGCTGTTGATTATACTTTATTAATATATTAACAACACTAGACTAGTATAGTATATATACTAGTACATAGTGTATAAGTATAGTATATTAAGTAATATACATATAGTATAATAATAATATTCTTGATCGATAATATATTCACAATATATAACAACTATATTATCAATAATAATATTATTAGATTATATATTATATAGCAACTATTATATATTATATTATAAATAATATATTCTTTAGCATAAATTATCAAAACTTTATTCTTAAAACATTTGAATGTACAAGTATAACGTTCGAATGTCTCAAAAATTAAATGACGAGCATTCGAACGTAAAAATAGTAATGACTTTCGGATGGCTCTCTCGCTCATTTAGTGACGTTTGAACGTTAACACTATAACGTTCCAACATCACGTGTATATAAGCTGACGTCCGAACACGAAACGACATTTCAAACAAAACATTACCGTAAGATTCCATTGTCGCAACCGTCGAAACCGCCACTAAATCCTTCACCACCGCCATCAAACGCTACCTTAAACATCACAAAATGGCAGGTATCCCTCTTTAACCCATAGTATGCTCTCTCTCTTTTTTAATGTTTAATGGATATTTTGGTATAAACCGAAACCCATTGGTGGCCCGACTTTCATCTTAATTTTCTGGCCAACACGGGTTGTCAATGACCAAATGACACCTTAGAAAGCTTTCTTGAAGTGTATAGTTCATTTCTATGATGGCTTTTGGTCATTTTCATTGTGTTTAAGGTGTACGGGAATGCCCGAGTCTACTCAACCATTTTTGTGTCATAAGATTCTAACGTTACAGCCTCACGTTCGAACGTTAGACCTTTCAAATGAGGAAGACGGCAAACACGTTTGAACATTAATCTTGTAACATGTGAACGTTCTTTAGTATGTTCAAACATAACAAGAGTACATCTGAATGTGTATTTTACATTGGAACGTCAAGTCGTTCATATACTTGAGCATCAGATACATTCGAATGTTAGTCTTACGTTCGAATGTTTATTTCACATTCATTTAAATGTAAAACCTTTCAGCTTCCAGAGAGGTCAAAAATGTTCGAACGAATAGTTAATATATATTTGAACATCTTAATAATTATGTTCAAGAGCTTGCTCATGTTCGAACGTATTTGTTTTGTACGTTCAAATATAACTTTCTGTTTATTTTATTAATACCGTTCGAACGTATACTTGGTTAAATTTGAACATGTGTTTGCCAGCATCACGTTCGAACGTAACACATCTTACGTTTGAACGCTTATCCTATAGGAAATTAACGTGTGAACATAAAGCCTAACACGTTCGAACATAAAAGGTTAACGTTCAAACATAAATTATTTTACATTAGAACGTTTTTTCGAAACAATTTAGATTACAGTACATAATATGCATCTATAGTATTATTTTTTTCTTTTAGGATATGACTCATCTTCTGACTATTAGGAAATGGGGGAGGGAAGGAACAAGCCAGGACACTGCTCGAACAATTATGGCCGAATGAGAAGTCTTGATCCACGAGTTCGACAAACTCAGATAGGGGCATAAGAGCCTTAGAGACGTGTTAACTACTAAAGACTGGAGCAGTATTTGCACATTGATGTACCCCTCAATGGGTCGGGAGTTTTATATGAGGATGTACTCCATGCCTCAAGATGCATTCTCTCACACCGTGACTGTACATGGTGTTCAGTTCGAGGTCTCAATAGATATTATCGTCGAGCTACTTGGAATCCTTCGTGTAGCTGAGACATCAACTACAGGAGATGCTTAGCCTGAGGACGGATCCCAAGTAAATGCAAATGTAGGCACTTATGTATATTTACTGGCTCAGTTGACTAGTCGAAGGTTAAGGGTATTGATCAGAAGGATGAGGATCGAGATGAGGATTTCTACATTCTCACTAGGAGAGATCGAGAGCAGCTCGATAAGAAGAACTCTTTTAGCCAAATACAGCTGCTCCTTTTTTTTCGTATGTTGCATCTTATTATTGCAACAAATGTAGATCCTATGGCACATAATGCCACATTTAGGTTGTGTTTGGATAGCGAGAAGTGTTAAAAAATATTGTGAATAGTTGTGAGTAGAAATTGGAGTGAGTTTGTGGGTCCTATTGAAAGTGTTTTGAGTTGTTTAGATGTATGAAGTATGTTGAGTTGTTAACTTTTGGATAGGAAGTTGAAAAAGGTGTGGGTCCCATAAATATTATAGTGATTTTATAATAGTGATAAATATTATAGTAATTTTAATATTGTAATTTTATAATAGTGATAAAAATTATAGTGATTTTTTTTTATTTTTATATATAATAGTGATAAATATTATAGTGATTTTATTTTTAATTTATATATAATAATAAATATTATAATACATTTTTTATATATAATAGTGACAAAAATTATAGTGATTTTATTTTATTTTTATATATAATAGTATTTTTTTCCTCCCTCTCTCTCTCTCTCTCTCTCCTCTGCTCGATTCTCACCCACAGCCGAAATGGTTTTAGCCTAGCCCGAGCGCCACCCAACCTCACCACCACCACCGGCAACTCCCTCTCACGCCGGCGACTCCCCCAGCCACCACCAATCTCTCCCACGCGCGACCATCGATCTCCCCTGCGGCAACCGAACCGAAATGGGTTTTTGTCTTTTCTCTCCACTTGAGCAGCCGTACGCGGCCACTTAGGCTCACCGCCACCACTGGCGACTCCCCCTCACACCGGCGACCAAGCCAACCACCACCGATCTCCCCCACACGCAGCTCTCTCTCTCTCCGCGATAATCCAACCGAAATGGGTTTCGGTTGTTTCTCTCCCCATGTGCCGCAGTATGCAGCCACCCAGGCCACCGCACCTCCACCACCTCACACCGGCGACTACCTCTAGCAGACCCAAGCACCATAAAGGACAACAGGATGTTGTCCGAGAGAAATGTTTCCGTTGAGACTTGTGTTTGAAACAGTAGACTACCTCTGTGAGTGTTTCAATTTATTGAGAAGTGTTCATTTGGATGGAAGAGTACTCTCATTCATACGAAAACTTTCAAGAGTATCTGAGAGTAGTTGGTTAGCCAAACATAGCCTTAGTCAGACTCATGCACAGTTCCTGATACAAGTGGCACGTGGAGAGCCCATCAACTTGCCACTTCATATTTTTTAGAGGATCCGTTAGGAGGCAAGCATCATCCCCATGGACAACCTCCCATATGGCGTTATCGTTACCCGGCTATTACTAGCCCAGAGTGTGCCACACTAGGCGGAGGAGTGGCTGACAGAGTAGATCAGCCCCCTCGACATGACCACACACCGTCGGAGCATAGGACAGGGGAGTGGGCATGCTTGACTTCAACCTGGCCTTGTACAAAATCTTGTTCCTCTAACCCAGTCTAGGCCCGATGTTGCTCCCCATATTGGGAGTAGTCAACCATCGACGGGTACATCTCAGATCTTACAGTGCATATTGATCGACAGATTGACAAACAAATATCGACAAACAAATCACAGTTGTAGAGGAGATTGTCGTCGAGATTGCCCATCGTGTCAATATTCTAAACGAGAAGGTCACGACATTGATTGAGGAGTTTCATAGTATATGATTTGTGAACAACACTTTGATCTGAGTGTTGTTTACAAAATTTTATCATATTTTGTACTTTATTTTTATTATATGGAATGAACAATATTATTTAATATATCTACTATTTTTTAATTTCAATTTTCAATCTTTTTAAATTTGAAACATCCAACCTTAATATTAAATCAATTAACGTTCGAACGTGAATCACTAACGTGTGAACATTGGCGCCAAAAATTTACATGTTCGCAAGTAAGTAGCCTCAACGTTTAAATGTCCAAGGCCCGTTTGAACGTAAATATGTATGCGTTCGAATGTAATACAATTTCTCGACTGCCTTTAGTGACGGTTTTCATAAACCATCATAGAAAATGCTTTTTGGCGACGGCTTGGAGACTGTCACAATTGCCAAACTGTCGCAAAAACTCATTTATGTTATAGTGCAAAAGGGAGGAGATTGGTGATCGTTTTGTACTAAACCAGAAGAATATGATGATGATATCTGTGGGGGTGCTCTTAATAGGTTGGATCATTGAATGCCCCAAGTCCCACTGGATTAAATGCTTTGCTTTCCAAACTCTATCGGGAGATTGTGAGAGGTGATATTGGCATATCTATGGTGGAAAGCCTTCTTGTCAAGCAATTACATGTTCAGGGAAACTAATCATTCAGGTCTGGTATTTATTCCCAAGGTTGAGAATCCTAAACATTATAAGCCTATATATAATATGCAATTAATGTGACATATAAAATCATCTCAAATATTATGGCTGCAATATTAAGGAACGTGATGGATAAATTCATCTCTCCTAGTACTGAAGAATGCATGCTTTGTGCCTTATCGTTTAATCCAAGCGTTGTTTACAAAACTGCTACAAATAATGAGAGAAAATGGGTCTAATGGCAATGAAGATGGATATAAAGAAGGCATATGACAAGCTGAGTTCTGTACTAAATGTTCCAAAATGCTTTGGTTTTACACCAATTGGTGAACTAATGTATCTCTCATGTATACTGTCTTGCATTCTCCATTTTCCCTCCCCAAAGGAGGCCCATTTAGATTTTCCAACCATTAGGAGGGCTGCGACAAGGGTAACCTTTGTCCCCTTTTCTTTTTATCGTGTGCTGAAGTATTATCACGGTAGGCTGAGGGGAGTAATTTATGGTATTCAAGTGCCAAGAACTACTCCAGCTCTATTTCATCCTAGATTTGCTGATGATCCGATCTTTCTCATCTTACATTCGCCGATGATCCAAGACCGTTCTGCAGAGCTGAGGTATCGGCAGCCACGGGTTTGACAGACTATGAGGAAGTATTCACTCTGGTCAGGACAAAAGATTAATGAAGCAAAGTCGTCTGTTTATATTAGTCAAAATATGCAGGGCAGGTCATGTAGCAAACACTGTGGCTTCCATTGAACCATTTAAAAAAAATAAAAGAAACTAAATATTATGCATCATGGGCTTCCTCTACTAGTTCAACGATCAAAATGAAAAATATGTGAAACACTTCAAAGGAGAGTTTGGCGAAAATTGCAAAGTGAAAATCTTGAGTGTTACACAAGCAAAGAGAAACGCCACCTTAAATTGGATGCCTTCTTTCTTGTTGTCAAAAGAATTTTAAGTATATGTTCTTTCTCTGTATCATAGAAACAAAAGGGTACAAATTGCTTCAACCGATGTATAAAGGAACAAATTAGACGAATCAGTCATCTGGCAAAGAAGATTCTATTCACAACATCAACAGGCAAAGCATAAGCTGGATCTATAGCTTTCAATCCTGGATATTCAAGAAGGGAAAGTCCTGCAACAACAAAGATGGCCAACTTTCAATCTGATAAATTAATATCTTTCAGTCTAAACCTTTACTGTAGAACAGCAGCAACCTCCGATTTAAAAAAAAAAATGAAAAATGAACCTAAAAAGATATAATAAGAAAGCAAAATCATGTCTAAGGAAAGCTGGATGCAAACTACACATTGAATTACTTCTAGGGGGCACTGGATTTTGAAGCCACCAATTAAAAAGTTGCAATAAGAGAGAAGAGAGACCCCACCAAATAAATGGGTGAAACACCTCTGAAGTCTCTTTCCCTCACACACCTAACCAAGCGCTCCCAAACTATTAAATAATAAGAAACTAAAATGCATGATAAAATCATATGCTGTATCAAATTCTGTCTTCAAACGTCGAAGAGCCCACATTTTTAAAAAGGCTATATTTAGCCCTTCATGAATGAGGAACGTGAAAATGTGATTCAACTCAAAGTTCAGCACGAGAATTCACAACAATTTAAAGATTTAACGTGTTCCATATGCATGAGTTAAAAAAGTAAAATTGACAAAGTTCAAAAGGTAGTAATGCAGCATTTAGTTACCAGCCACCCCGAAGTATGTATGGTAGACATCCACAGCGTCATCCGGTCTATCAGAAATACCCCCATTTTCTGTATCCTGGATTGTTAACAAACTACAACATCTCAGAGAAACTTCAATCAAACTAAAAGATTTTTTAAATAAAACAGACACCCCAGAACTTGCAAAAGAAATAGTGTGAATCTGCAGAGGAGAACATTGAGACCTGGCAATCTAAGATGAACTTAACAAGCTTTTCCTTATTGATCCAGTGAACCCTGTCTATCATAATTAAGCTAGAAAGAACCCACCACGAGTAGCAGACCTAAGGTGATGCAACAAATTAGTGAGAAAGTCTAATAAATGTTCATGTGTAGCAAACTGGGTAAATAAGTATACACTTACATCAGGAAGTTTCTCAGGACGGCCATTAAGACCTCCAGATTTAACCTGCCGCTCGCATAACCACCATCCAAGAAGATCCTTGTCAATATGATGCAATGATCCCGTTATAGCAAGTGCACCCACACAACAGAAAACTGCAGTCACAGTGGGTAAAAAACATTTCACCAGATTCCAGGACTAGATTTGACATGTAGAAAACACAAATGCATTATTGTTCACAGGATTTGACATGCAGACAATAAAAAGGCCTCATTTCAAGTCTAAATTTCACGTGCAGAAGATACAAAGGCAAATTTGTTCAATGTTCAAATTTACACAGATTTCTGTGGGAGAACACTAATAGCTACCATTGAATCTAACTGGCTCTCAGGTTAACGATGGGAAAATCCACTCATTACAAAATATTAAGGGGCTGGTAGGGTCCAGGCTGTATAAAAATCCACCCGGTATATGCCTGTCTCTGCCCACAATATATAAAATAATATAATCAAATTTTTTTGTAAGTGAAAATACTATTAATAGAATTAGGAAAATAATAATAATAATATAAATCCCATTTATATGAAATAACAAAAGTTACAAAAATCTCTGACCCTTCCTCTCTTCTAATTCTTCTTCTCTACGTAAATTTCACAATCTGGCAGACTGGCACCTGTGAGCTTCATATCCAAATCAACTACAGGAATGGACGCCAAACAGTTGATTGGGAAACTATGGGAGTGAAAGCGGAATGAAGCTCTTATTCTTGCAATAAATGTCTGTGTATGTGTGTGTGTGTGTGTGTGTGTGTTGTGGTTTATTAGGTTGGTGCATCTATGTACATCAAATCTTGATTGGGTAGGCTGGATTCTAGGGTAATTGTGCTGATTTTTATTTTTTATTTTTATTTTTATTTCAGGTTTGTGTTTGGATTTCGATTTGAATTTCAATCTGGATTTTCCGTAACTTGCAGATGAGACTGTCAACCACTTCCTGCCCAAAGGCTAGGGGCAAGCAAGGTTTTTCCCCTGCTATGGGAAGTGGGGGCAGAGTCACCCAAATCCCAGCTGTAGGGTGTGGGTATCACCCCTCAGCCCCGCAACTTCCATGAGCACCAAAAAAAATATCTATCTCAAAAGATTTTCTCATAAATTGAAAAAGTTTCCTATCCAAACATACCCCAAGCCACTCAAACTTCACACATTACCAGTTTCATACCGAGCACTAGAACAAATTCCACATTGACTTCTGACCTAAAGAACTGACCTTGATTTTAACTCTTAAAAATGTAAGCCTTTTTTTTTTCTTTTTTATCAGTAACTCCTAAACATGTAAACTAGTCGCTAATAAGTACCAGCTCAAGGAGCTTGCTCAACATTGCTCACGAGATTAATGAGTGAGCTTGAGCAACCTACTACTAAGTTCATTCACAGCTCAAACACAGCAAGAAACTCTGTACAAACAAATCGCAAGCAATGGACTTGGGAGTAAATAATACGAATGAAACATACATAATATTCAGACAATTCTACATTATGTTTGGATGTTCTATTTTATACAAAATTTTCATCTTATCTCATCTCATCATTACAACCTTTTTAAATTCCTATATAAAATATAATAAACAATTCAACTTTTTCAAATCCCAATACAACTTTTTCAAATCTCAATTTAACTTTTTCAAATCTTAAAACTAAAAAATAATATTTTAAACTTTAAAACAAAACACAAAATTCTCATCTCACCTTCCAAACATAATCTTAGAATTTATAAGCAAAATCTCAATCTAAGGAACCTCCACTTCAAATATATTAGGAGAAATACATTAGTTATTGTAGATTACTGTAGAAGGAGAGCCTAAAGGGAGGGAGGGAGGGAGAAGAAATAGATCCCATCTATAATGTATGCTTGGGTAACCATGGCACAAAATCTACAGTTGGTTGACAATGATGGAATCTGAAAAATGAGAGAATCTTCTGAGCAAAAGTCAAAAGCACTTTTTTAAGAGATGCAAAAGCTGTATAGATTTCCACCCTGGTAAGAAAAACAAAGAAATAAAGAAGATAATGGAAGTAAAACACACTTGATTTATCAAGTACAAGCCAATATGTAAAACTTCACATAATGACCATGGCTTAAATGTTTAACATACTTTGCCCTGCATGAGACTCCCCACCAGGTGTGCTACCAAATCCACCATCCAAATTTTTGCAACTTACGATGTAGCTCACAGCTTTCTCCACATTGATTTTATCCAAACAATGTAATATTGAGAGACAGCATAGAGCAATATAAGAGAACCTATAGGAAAAAGAACTTTCATGGTAAAAAACATATTCTAACTGCAAAGAAGCTAACTTCCAAAATAATGAAATGTCAAATAACAAAGCAGAAGGGGAAAGAATACCGCGTATCAACTTCACCCCATATGTCCCCTGAAAAAGATCCATCTTGATTTTGCAGCCGAGCAATATCTGACTTGAATGTTAAGATCCACAAGATACAGCTGATATACAGCATTTTGTATTATTGTTTAAAATTATGACTCCTTGATGCCAAAATCCTTATGAAGGAGCCCATATATGCCTGTCAACTATCTAAGCGGTAAAGGTAGTGATTCCAACCAACATGTACACAAGTTAAAACCATCAGTTAACTAGCTAGAATATCAGAGTTTACAAAGTATTGTGATAGTTATACTAGTTGTAGCTAACCCGAATTTCAGAAACACAAAGCACGAAGAAAACATGAGATGATATAGAAGATTGCTCATAGGTTAGAACAGTTCCAAAGTTTATCAAACAGAGTGCCAAAGGATACAATTAGTCACCTTTTCAACGTCAAGAACATTTAGCTTGTCAAAAAGGGCCAAAGTCTGCACTGCGCTTAGAGTATACAGTATGTGGGGGTCATGCCCAATGTTACCACCGTACCCACCTGCATAACTAAGAGTATCATCATATGCTCCATTACCATAATCATCTGCAGTTTCCATTTTTTTCTTGACTTTTTAATGCTTGTAATGCTAACTGTTAATTAGCTTGACTTATTCACTGGTTATAACCCTCTCAAAAATCAAATATACTCAAAGTGCTATAAGTAGCATAAGTAGGGGGAAACATTGGACAACAAATTCTCAGTCACACTATAAGTAGCAGAATGCATCTTGATAATGCATTGGATTGAAGAAAACTAATCATCCACATAAACCTGACTCATGCTGGCACTCCATGACCCAGGAAACAACCTCATCCACATCTACAGTTTCCAGCTTTCCTAGAAGATCCAGAGAGGCCAATCCCCAGTATGCCCCATTCATTCTCAGATGTTCCATTGCAACAGATATCAAATCATCTTTTCTCTGAGTATACAAAACCATTTTTATTAAAATGAAAGCAGGGTCATGCCGGCAACTCAAGATGAATTCAACTGACTTCCAAAAAAATATAGAAAGATACATGAAACATACCTTTTCAACAGATAATATGTATTGTACATGTTTCTCAGCTGCAAGCTCCCCCATCTGCCAATTATTAAGAACATTAATTTTAGGACTTTATAATTGGAGACGCCAAAGAATGTAGAAGTAATAAAAACTTGAAACCTGATAGTTTGTTATATATAGTCGGTTTCTTTATCTCTTCAGACCTCATAGAAAATCACTCGACCAAGTTATTTATCAATCATCCATTACAATACAGCTTATTGATGACAAGATTCTAAAATAGGTCTCCAGATTCTCCACTTTAAGAGATTGTAAAAATTAAATTTATGATATAGAAAAATTAAGCGAGTACAAGCTATGGAATCTTATATAACCAGTTCAATCCCGCCCTGTGAAATTCCAAGAATTGCAAAATTATCCAAGTAACATCTCAGCAGTCAAAGAAAGTGCGACCATAAATTA
Source organism: Cyclocarya paliurus (assembly GCA_029856935.1). NCBI lineage: Eukaryota > Viridiplantae > Streptophyta > Magnoliopsida > Fagales > Juglandaceae > Cyclocarya > Cyclocarya paliurus. The sequence goes on along the minus strand of CM056946.1, from coordinate 23,641,187 downwards.
AGGTTAGATATGAAGCTCAAGAATGACTCATTAGTATTAAAAAAAGTATCTTAGCAATATATTTCAATTTTGTGTACAATAATAAGTTCAACTGTCAGCATTAACAGTCATCTCGCAAAGAGTTGAAAGTTAAAGCATTAGAAATGATAGCAAAGACGTATAATTAGGAAATGTTACTTCTGAAAGTGAAATATCAAAGGAATCAAATCATATTAAGAAGGAAAGAAGGCCCACTAAAGTTCCATCAAATCAAATCCCATGATCAGCTCAAACAATAAGTTTCAGACACTATATTCATATCGAGAAAAACATAGTTACAAAAATTATATACTTCATGTTAAATGAATGAAAATTTCTGCAAAGCTTCAAGCGAAAATCCAAAAAAATATCATCGAGTGCTCAGGCTCTACATGCTTCTACAGCATGCAGTTCCTGGTGGATATGATATATGGGTATTTTATCATAAAACAGGAAACAAATCCCTTTCCACGAGAAGAACAGCTTCCCAGTAACCATTTCCACGAATTATTCGGAGCCCTTTCTGTTGAGAGTTCCAACAAGGATTATTTGGGGTGGGAATAAAACTTTGGGAGGAAAGCAAGTTGTCTTTCCTCAATATGGAAATTGAAAGAGAATGATCGTGCAATCTCCAGAGCTAGATGAAAAAATAATGAGCTATCAACAAGCACGATTCTTTTCCCCATTTTTTTCCAGGAACTGCTTTTCAAAACAACAAAACAGAGACCCCCAATAACACGGTTGTCTCATAAAATTAGCAAATATTTTCTCAGGAAACAAACGAAGCTAACCCAATAGATAAATGTGATGCTTTCCGGTTATCTGCAACTTAATTTCGTTTTCATGGCACTGATTTGACTCTATCATGAAAAATTCGCGTCGGCCATTTCTACGTTCCAATAGATAGAATTGGAAAACCAAGAAAGAGAAAAATTCGAAGGATTTATATGGTAATCACGATATTACTCGAAGAAATAACGTTAAACAATTTTGGAAGGAGACAGACTTACGTTGAATCTTCGTTCTAGACTCACCAAGACAGAAGTACTGATTCTATTAGCAGACTCTGAACCGACTGTAGACTAGACAGTGTGAGTAAACCAAACACTAGGAGGCAAGGCGGGCTTCGTTTTCAGGTTGAGATGCGATGCAATCTACCGAAATCTTCTAACAAATTTTTTTTTTAATTTTAATTTTTTTACTTAATAATTAAGTAATTATTTTTAAATGAATATGTGATTTTTTTATTTAAAATATTTAAATAATTTAAAAAAATGTTAAAAGAAAAAGTAAAAAAAAAAAAAGTTGAAGTGCTCGGTAGAGAATTTCTAAATTCTATGTGGATGTAGCAACGTCCAATATCAAATAGTTTGTAAATAGTAATTAAATAATTTGAATTAAATAATTAAATACTTGGTAAACAAGTGAAAAGTTCAATAAAAAATTTATAATGTTAAAATATTATTTTTTAATATTATTTTTTGTTTTAAAATTTAAAAAATTTGAATTATTTTTTTGTATTTTATTTAAAAAATTAAAAAATTATAATGATTAGATAATGATTAAATGAAAAAAATAAAAATTTGAAATTAAAAAGAGTTTATGTTTGACTGTTGTTTGGACATTAAGATAAGATAAATTGAGACATCTTAACATATAAACAAGACCCAATAATATTGAAATGATACATGAATACTTATAAAATAGCATGAGTTAAAACGTATTTTATTGGGTTTTGAGAAATTAGACATAAAAAATTAAATAAAAATATTATAAAGTTAAGAAAATATTTAAATATAAGTTTTTAATATTATTTTTATTATAAATGTAAGGAGATTTTCCTATTGTGTAAAGCTTACTGGACTTCGACCCAATACTCGGCTTGAGGGCCCCCAAATCCGCGTAGGGGACAGAACGTCTACCAGGAAGGGGCACCAAATAGTTGACAAGATAGATCAACCTAACACTCTGGCCGCCTTCAGAGTCTACACAGGGCGCAGTAGTAAAAGTGGAGGACCCTCGATCCATTGGTATCATATCATCTACAGCTCGTATAGACCAGATGTGGGGTCAAGGAATCATGCCGCATTAATGACACCGCTGCTAAGTTACACACTACATTTATGGTGCCGACGCAAAAGCCACGCCGTATTAAAGAAGATCTGACAGCAACGCAAAGGAAGGCACGGTATAAATAGTTAGTTTCAGGTACAAAAAGCTCTATCTCTAATCCCTAAACTCCTTTACTTATTTACAAACTTCCAAGAGTATTAACTAACTTTGGCATCGGAGGTTACCCACCCCTAGGCCGCCCTCTCCAAGTTGCACTTATCTCCATCTTTTACAGGCCCATCATCAAAGACCTGAGTTGTCAGAGTCTGACCCAAAAACATAAGAAACACAATATTAACAGTGGCGTCGTCTATGGGATTGTTATATATCTTACATGTACTTCACGTGCCTGAGATAACATGTTCTAGGCAACTCAGAAATTGGCCAAAGCTACCGGAGACATGGAAGTAAACCAGACAGAGAGCCAAATACGAGAGAGTGAAAAGGTCGCAATGGAAGGAAGCCATACATACGCGGGTGGAACAATGCATCCGATGGAGGTCATATGCAAAGTTCGAGATGAGCAGGAACTCCAGAAGGCTGAACTGATCAGACCATTGGAGCTTGTTACTCTTCACCCATATCGACTAGAAGCCAAGGTGACAATCAACAGCAAAATGATGTGTGAAGCTTGAAACCCCATACACCAGCATCTCACTGAGCACTAGGATGTGTTTGCATGGAGCCATGAGGATATGCCTGGGATAGCGCCTGAAATCATACAGCATAGCTTGAGTGTAGACCCAAAGGCTAAAGAAGTGAGGCAGAACTGCCGAAGCGTCAGTGCAGAGAAAAATGCCGCCATAGCTGAAGAGGTGGACCAATTGCTAGGTGCGGGATTCATTCAAGAAGCTCACTACTCAAAGTGACTATTTAATGTATTGCTCGTAAAGAAGCCAAGCAGCAAATGGAGAATGTGCGTTAACTTCACTGACCTCAACAAAGCTTGCCCGAATGAGAACTTCCCGCTTCCTAGCATCGACCTCATTGTCGACTCAATGGCAGGTCATCGCATGCTCAGTTTCATGGATGTCTACTTTAGGTATAACCAAATCCGTATGAACCCCAAAGACGAAGAGAAAACTTTGTTCATCACTCATCGAGGCTTGTATTGCTAAACAGTGATGCCCTTAGGGCTTAAGAATGCGAGGGCCACCTACCAGTGGTTGGTCAACCGTATGTTCAAAGACTAGATAGGAAGAAACATGGAGGTTTATGTGGACGACCTGTTGGTCAAAAGTAGAACCTTAGAGCAACACTTGGACTACTTGAGGGAGGCTTTTGCGATACTACGATGGTATCAAATTAAGTTGAATCAGGCAAAATGCGATTTTGGTGTCGAATCAAAGAAGTTCCTAGGGTTCATGATTTCTGAGTGAGGTATCGAGGCCAACCCTGAGAAGGTGAAGGCCATCCTCAGCATGGCCATGCCTCGGAGTATTAATGAAGTACAAAGGCTAGCTAGGCGAATAGCTACCCTCAACACATTCATCTCAAGATCAATCAACAAATGCCTATTTTTCTTCAAAGTCTTGTAGAAAGCGAAGGCATGGGACGACAAGTACGACCAGGCATTCAAAGCCCTTAAGAATCACCTCACAAGCCCGCAGATCCTCAACCAACCCCATTGTGAAGAAACATTAAGCATGTACTTAGCGGTCTCCCCCCAGGTAGCTTCTTCAACATTGGTACACAAAGAGGGGGATCCAAAGGCCGAATTATTACACCAACTAGGCGTATCGGGGAGCCAAGGCCAGATACCCCCGCATAGAGCAATTGGTCTTTGCATTAGTGGTGACTAAGCGCAAACTGCTCCCATACTTTCAGGCTCGCCAGGTATGGGTCCTCAAGGAGACTCCTTTAAACAAAGTGTTGCAACGACTAAAAACTTCAGGCCGACTAATGAATTGGGGGGTAGAGCTGAGCAAGTTCGATATTGACTACGCACTGCAAAACACCATAAAGGGGCAAGTATTAGCAGATTTTGTTGCGAAATTCACCGACTTTCCAGTATAGAACAATGATGCACGTCTTGTAAAGCCCTGACAAGTATTCTTTGACGGCTCGTCTTGCCGGATTGGAGGGGGAGTGGGAATGCATATCGTGACATGCAAGAGAGAAGATCACAATTACGCCATCAAATTGGCATTCAAAATAATGAATAATGAGGCGGAGTACGAAGAGTTGCTTTTAGGATTATGGGTGGCTAGAGCTCTACATGCCACTGAGATCAAAGTATGGGCCAATTCTCAAGTGGTGGTAATCAGGTGCGATGGGAGTTTGTTGCAAAGAGCGAAAAATTAAAGAGATATCTGGCATTGGTAAAGGTTGAACGCCCTCACTTCAAATACTTCCAAATTCAACAAGTGTCGAGGACAAAAAATCAAAAGGCGGATAAGTTGGCGCGTGTTGCATCCAGACAGGAGACCTCCCCCTACCAGAAAATACAGTGACCCGAACGGTGAAACTACCTGTTGTGGGAATCAAAGTAATGGAAATACAACCCGGAGACCCAGATTGGGTGGGGAGCAAAATCAGATACTTGGAAACCAACGAGATGCCTGAAGACCAACAGGAGGCGAGGAAGATCAGAAATATAGCAGCACGCTACACAATGATCAAGGAAGTCCTATATCGGTGGGATCACTTGGTGCCTCTTTTAAGATGCATCTCCCCAAAAGAAGCATAGTACGTGTTAGCGGAAATACACGAGAAAATTTGCGAGAATCACTTGGGAGGACAAGTGTTAGCCAGAAAGGTGATGAGAACGGGCTATTACTGGCCTCATGCCCTGCGAGATGCCAATGATTATGTGTGGAAGTACCAGGAGTACGCTAGAAGTGCTAGGAGTTAACGTCAATCACGTCGTCTTGCCCATTTGTGTAATGGGGAATCGATTTGGTCGGACCACTTCCCCTGGGCAAAGGAGGAGTCAAATTTGTGGGAGTAGTTGTGGACTACTTTACCAAATGGGTCGAAGCTGAGGCCTTAGCTACCATCACTGCGAGGAATATCACACGGTTCCTATGGAAGTCAGTAGTTTACAGGTTTGGCATCCCACACACCATCATTTCGAATAACGAAAGATAGTTTGATTCAAACCACTACCAAAATTGGTGCCGAGAATTAGGGGTCGAGTTTCGATACTCGTCCCTGGGACATTCTCAGTCCAATGAGCAAGTCGAAGCGACCAACAATACACTGATGAGAATACTAAAAAAGTGACTCGATGACAGAAAAAGAGTGCGGGCGAAGGAGCTCCCTGCTGTGCTATGGGCATACCGGGTCACGGTGAAAACACTGACTGGGAAAACCCCTTTCACCCTCAGGTACAGTCACGAGGCGATGCCGAAGGTAGAAATCGAAATCTCCAAATACAGAGTTTAGCACTTCGAGTAAGAGTCCAATGATAAATTGCTAGAAGAACAGCTAGACCTGCTAGAAGAAGTCCGATTGGAAGCCGAGATAAGGACCGTAGCCAACAAAAGAATGGCCGAGAGGTGCTTTAACAAGTGTGTGCGGCCGAGGACATTCCAAGTCGGGATCTAGTACTCAAAGAAACGGGAACTACAACACGAGATGAAGGAAAGCTAGGCCCCCGATGGGAGCACCCCTACTTGGTCATTGCCATAAATTGTCCGGACTCCTATCTTCTCAAAGACTCCCAAGGAAATAAGTTTCCGCACCCATAGAATGCCGAGCACCTACGGAAATATTATTGTTAAACCTATTTATTATTATGACTTTATATGTCCTCATACACCCACTTTGGGCCCTAATAAAATAAGTCTTTGTATTTTAGTGGCTAATTTCAGGAGCATAACATAACTCGTCAAGTGAACTCTCTTCCGAACAAATTGACACACTCCATAAACAAAGCCAACTCCGCTAAACGGGAACTCCATCAACGATTTACCTCCTCATGAGATAAAAAGGGAAATGTAGGCCCAAAAGGTTGTCTTATCCCTCTCGCAGAGGAGTGCAGGTCGGTCCTCGACCACTCGAAGACAAAGGCTTACCTTCCTCGTAAGCGTCAACATGTAGGAGTGGGTTCAGTAATAGACTACTCGAACAACTTACCTCCTTGCGGGGCACTATAGAAAAATATAGGTTTAAAGGTTGCCTTATCTCTCGAGTAGGGGAGAGCGACATTAGTTTCATGGCTACCCAAATAACTTACTCAAATAAGAGGATTTTCCCCACTACGTAAAACCCACTGGGCTTTGGCCCAATACCCAACTCGAGGGCCCCCAAATCCGCATAGGGGACAAAACGTCTACTAGGAAGGGGCGTCGAATAGTCGACAAGACGAATTAGCCTGACACTCTACAGCCACCTTCAGAGCCTGCTCCAAGTACAAAAAGCTTTCTCTATGATCCTTAGACTCATTTACTTATTTACAAACTTTCAAAAATATTAACTAACTTTGGCATTGAAGGTTACCTGGTCTCTAGGCTGCCCTCTCCAAGTTGCACTTCTCTCCATCTTTTGCAGGCCTATCATCAAAGACCTGAGTTGTCGAAACCTGGTCCAAAGGTATGCAAAACACGACGTTAATAATAAAGTTTAAAAAAATTGTATGCATTTTTATATTTTAATTTGAAGTTTGTAAAAGTTATAATGATTAGATAAAAAAATTAAAAATTTAGAATTAAAAAATATTTTGTGTTTTAGTAACGTTTGGGAAAAAAACTTGTAAAAAGTTTGCATCTTATCTCATTACCCAAGCATTAGTTAGTTTCCAATAAATTCTTTAAATTTTCTTATTAAAAAGAAAATCTTTGAATATATTAAAACTCAGCTAGATTTTATTAATTAAATTGTTCGTCGTTAAGTTTTAACAACTTAGTGGATAATATATTTATATTTAAGTTATCCCTTTCATCTTTTAATTATCCAAAAAAAGAACAAAGAGTAATCAAAATCATTTCATGTTTTCAATCTTTACAGTTTACGACTTTAATATAAAGAGTGTTCCTTGATATCTGTTGAATAATTAATTTAGTTCCGTAAGGAACACTCACATGTATGTATAAGAATAATAAATGTAATGACCCGACCTGTATTTAAACACAAGCCCAACCCATCCAAGGGGAAAAGGCCCAAAACATGTTGTTTTGAGTTTCTGTTTTTTTCCCTCTCACCTCTGCACGTCACGCTTTTTGTTTCGATTCATTGTCCTAGCTGCTGCACTACTCCGTCTAATAAGAAGACGCCATCACGCCAGTAAGTCTCTTTTCTCTCCTTATTTTCTTCCTCTTATTCTGACTCTCTCTCTCTCTCTCTCTCTCTCTCTCTCTCTCTGTGCTCTCATCTAGCCACCGTGACCAAGAAAGGGCTGCCGCAAAACCACGCCTAGTTGCACCATCGCACTGTCGTTCACCACCTCATCATTTGTTTTGGTAAGATACGTGATCTCTCTCTCTCTCCCCCTCGTAACCTCAACGCCGCTACATTGCCCCTCCTCTCCGCATACAACTCAACACCATCACCCTCCTTTCCCAATGAGAAACTGCAACAATCGAGCAGTAGATAAACATATTAAATTTTATATTGCTGGTTGGATGTTTAGTTTGATCCGAGGATAGGAATTCTGGTAAACCATTTATTTTCAGCTTCAAGTTTATTACGATAAGAAGCCTTATCATAACTGCATCAATTCCAACGTATTATTTATTCAAATTTTTATTCATTTATCTTGTCCCTTATTTAGTTTGAATTGATGTTTATCCATACTACTGCTTTACATGTATATATATCAAACTTCTGTACATAAAAATGAATTACATAAAATATTTTGCAAATTACATTTTGTCGTGGTATCAGAGAGTTGATCTCTCTAGTCATGGCTAACAATCACTCCAACCCTTATTTCCTACACACCGGTGATAGTCTCGGTGCTGTTCTGGTCTCTCATCCCTTCACCGACAAAAATTACTCCACATGGAGTCGTTCCATGCACATGGCCTTGTGCCAAGAATAAATCTAGTTTATTGATGGATCTCTTCCCAAACCCACCAACCATTTTGATCCCCTCTTTGAACCTTGGTCCCGATGTAGCAATATGGTTTTATCCTAACTTTTAAACTCCATTTCCAAGGAACTTGCAGCCAGCATTATCTACATTGCTATTGCACATGCTATATGCGTAGACCTCAAAGATCATTTTTCTCAAAGTAATGCCCCTCCTATTTTTCAACTTCAACATATCTTCTCTTTTTTCTCCCAAAATCAACATTATGTCATTACATATTTCACATTACTTAAAGGATTTTGGGATGAGCTCAACAATTTCCTCCCTCTGCCTTCATGCACTTGTGGAGATTCGAAGACCCTCCTTGAATACCAACAGCAGGAACAAATCATGTGTTTCCTCATGGGACTCAATGACTCTTTCTCCAATGTTCAAGGCCAAATCTTATTGATGGATCCTCTGCCACTTATCAACAAGGTTTTCTCTGGTTTTGCAGGAAGAACGCTAGCATGCCATTTCTTCCACTCCTTCCATGGTTACTGAACCTGCAACCATGCTCACTCATAGCAAGAAATCTCCTACCTCCACTGGACCTAAGCGTGAGAGACCCTTCTACAATCACTACAACATTCATGGTCACACCATTGATCGATGTTACAAGCTTCATGGCTACCCACCTGATCATCAGCTGCACAAGCCCGCTTTAGCTCCTGCTCATCATGTCTCTACTCCTACACCACCATCTAAGATTCCTGCTCTTCCTTTTACCAAAGAGTAGTGTGAACAACTATTGAGTCTTCTCAAGCCTACATCTATGCAACCTATGGCAAACAACATCACTCCAGGTAGTTTCACGCATTCCACAAGTCACCTCTCAGGTAATCCCTTCTGCTTATCTACTTCCTCATCTATCTCTTGGATCATTGACATCAGAGCTACTGACCACACAGTCAGCTCCCTCTCTTTACTATTTGTTGTTACACCCATATCCACTTCTGCCAGCTTACCTAATAGTGCATCTATACCAATTACTCATTCTGGTATTATTGCTCTTTCTATTACATTCACACTCACTAATGTTCTTTACGTACGTTCATTTTCTTTTAATCTAATCTCTGCCTTGCTTCCTCATTTCATTGTTGTCTCATTTTCCTCTCTAATTTCTGTTTTATACAGGACCTTCTAACATGGAAGACGATTGGTTTGGGTGAATGACAACATGGTCTTTATCATCTCCTTCCATTTTCTACATCCTCTGTTGTCGCTATCTCTGGTTCATCTGCCAAACTATGGCACCAAAGTTTGGGCCATCTTTCTTTTTCCCATTTATTTTCTTTATATAAAGATGTATTGAATGCTTCTTATTTTAAACAAACACATTGTGATGTATGTCCATTGGCAAAACAACATCGATTACCATTCTCCCTTAGTCAAATATCATCATCTTCTCCATCTAAACTTATTCATTGTGACAAATAGGGTCCTATGGCCACCTTTACATCTGCTAGTTCAAAATATTTTCTTACTATTGTTGATGACTATACACGATGTACCTAACTTTACCTCATGCCTACCAAATTTCAAACGCGCCCACTTTTACAATGATTTTTAACTTCATTAACGCTCAATTTAACACAAATGTTAAGAAGATCCGTAGTGATAATGGCCCTAAATTCGATATACCTACCTTGTTTGCCAAAACAGGCATCATCCATCAACGTAGTTGTGTTGCCACACCTCAGCAAAATGGTGTCATTGAACGTAAACACTAGCATATTCTCAATGTAGCTTATGCACTTCGCTTCCAAGCACATTTACCTATCTCTTTTTGGGGATGATTGTGTTCTCACTGCCACATATATTATCAATCGCATTCCCACTCCTCTCCTTTCAGGCCATTCCCCTTATGAAGTCCTTTTCAACGCCAAACCTTTTTACTCACACATTCGAGTATTTGGCTACCTCTACTACGCCTCCACACTTGTCCCTCAACGCCACAAATTTTATCCCTATGCACGCGAATGCATCTTTCTTGGTTACCCTTTCACTACAAAAGGTTACAAGCTCCTAGACCTACAAACTAACTAGACTTTCATCTCTCAGGATATCATCTTTGAGGAATACATCTTCCCTTTTGCTCCTACAGCCACATCTACCCTTCCACCCGTGGCTCAATCCTTAGTTCTACCTCAACCTACCTTCACAGATGTCACCAACCATACCACACCATCTCTTCATTCCTCTTCTCTCTCTTGTACCCATTTGTTTGTCCTCTTGCTCTCGCCGTGCACCTCAGTACCTTCAGGATTATCACTACCACCTAGCCAGTTGTCTTCATCTGCCATCTCTTTCCATGCAGACTATCTCTACACCTTCAAGTACCTTTCACGCACTTTCCTCTTATTTATCTTATGACAAATTATCACCTCATCATCGTGCATTTTCTATTGCTTTGTCATCTCACCATGAACTCACATAATTCCGTGAGGCTATGAAATGCCAGCAATGGAGTGATGCAATGGCTGTTGAGGTAAAGGCTCTGGAAGATAACAAGACATGGACTTTTACTTCTCGTCCTCCTAATAAGCGTGCAATTGGCTGCAAATGGGCATATTGCATAAAACATAAATTTGATGGTTCAATTGAACATTACAAAACATGATTGGTGGCAAAAGGGTACACCCAACAAGTTAGTTCAGATTATCATGAAACTTTCTCACCTGTTGCTAAGCTTCTTACTATTAGATGGTTACTCACCATTGCAACTACACACAATTGGCACCTCCATCAATTAGATGTCAACAACGCCTTCCTTCATGGCTATCTGAATAAAGAAGTGTATATGGCCCTTCCTCCTGGCTTCACTCGACAAGGGGAACACATTGTTTGCCGCCTCAAAAAATCTCTATATGGCTTGAAAAAAGCATCTCGCCCCTCTCCTTTACTTGCTCATGACTTCCATCAATCTCAAGCAAATCATTCTCTCTTCACTCAACACACAACTTCCTCTTTCATTGCATTGCTGGTCTATGTTGATGACATTGTTATAGCCAGTAACAATTCTGCAACTATTGATAGCTTAACCACCCATTTGAACACTATCTTCAAGCTCAAGATCTCGGCAACTTAAAGTACTTTTTAGGCATTGAAGTTGCCTGCACCAAACAAGGCATCTCATTATGTCAACGAAAATACGCACTGGACATCCTTCAAGATGCAGGTTTTGTTGGTCTCGTCCTTCTCCTTTTCCCACACCTCGTGGGTAGGGGCTCCTGTCCGACTACCAGGGGCGGATTGGCCCCATGGTCCGTTCGGCGCCCACCTATGATGAAAAAGTCCATAGATCCAAAATCTAAAACCAACCAAAAACAACTAAAAAATCTAAAACCAACAAAAACAGCAACAAATCTACAGATCCATCTCCAAAATCTACAGGTCCATCATCCAATAGTTACAAACCCAAATCGAAAAAAAAAACAAAAACAAACTTACAAAAAATCATAGTTGCTCTGACAAGACTATGGCGTGGCTTTAAGGTCTAAGCAAAGAACCATGGCCACAAATGGTCATGGGTCTCTTCACAAAATCCACGACCATTCGTGGCCTATGGCTCGTGGGTATCTAAGATAGTGTCTCACAAGTGGAGGAGGAGGAGAAGATGAGACTCAGAGAGAACGGCAAAGGGAGAGAGAGAAGAGAAGAGAGGAGATGAAGAGAAAGAGAGAAGAGATGATTCTAGAGGGCCTAATGCGGGTGAACCGGGGCCAACCACAGGCCCCGTTCCCACTAGTGTGTTTTTGCTGTGGGCAGGGGCCTGCACCCTATCATTTGACAATCAAGGATGCGGGCCCCCCCAAGCAAAGTGCGGCCGATAGTAATACATGTTGTTTTGTATTACTATTATAATTAAATTCCCATTTATTGCCACTTTGTGATTTTTTTAAGATAGTGTCCATTTCTATATTCTATAACTGTCTCATGTGCTGCACACTAATATTTGTTTCAATTACTAAGTTGTAAATTCCATTTCTTTTTAAATTTTTAGACGATTTTGAGGTCCAAGCTATAGATCAGAAATAGAATGCTCAAGGCGAGATAGTAGAGTGTAGTAGAATAAGTGCTGAAGGATACAATGAACTTAGCATATGGAATAAGTGTCAAAGGGCACAAATGAATTTATAATATGGTTTTGTATTGTGTTAAAATTATTTTTCCTCGAATGATTTTTTGAGATGATGGTACATTTATTGAGGTTCGTTGCACGAGTCTAATTATGTTCTTTGGAACCATATTTTATTTTTAGATAATAATGATACATTATCAAGGTTTTATTTTATATGAGTTGATATTATTATTTTATCTTTGTTTTTAGTTGAGCTATCCCCTTTTGGGGTTCGAGGCTTTACTGTTTACATAGTATACATATAATATATCTTCCTCAAAGTTTATTCTTTCGTTATAGTAAGGGAATTAGGGAGAAAAAACAGAGAAATTAATACAAAGGCATACAAAGTAGTTCATTTTTGTTTGATCAGGTGCTAGATTATCAAGAAGGGAAAACAATTCTCTCTCAAATAGATAGTTGAGAGTAGTGAAAAATAAAATTTTCCCTTAAAAAAAAAACAGATAGGGTGGACAAGAACATCCTTCCATCCAATGGTACGTGAAGGTTGGTAAACCTTAGGTCTCACATAGAGGGGGAGCCACGTTATGGCTAGGCCTTAAATTGTTTTTATAATTCTAAAGGATATTTGGAAAATAAGTTGAAATGAAAAATCTGTTAATAATAGTAAAATAGTTTAAGTTAAAATATTTTATTAAATTTTAGAAAATGAGAAAAAAAATTAAATAAAAATATTATAAAGTATAAATATTGTTAGAATATTATTTTTTTAATATTACTTTTGTTTTCAAATTTAAAAAAGTGGTATTATATTTTGTGTTTTGTTTAAAAGTTTGGGAAAGATATAATGGTTAGATAATGGTTAGATAGAAATTTTTAAAATTTAAAATTGAAAAGTGTTTGTATTTTAATGATATTTGAAAATGAAATTATGAAAAATTTTGAGATAAGATTGAGATAGGATGTGTTTCCCAAACAACCCCTAAATCTACCCTATTTTTTTCTCAAAATTCTATGTACATAGAAATTGACCCCTTCAAAAATTATAATCCTTACATATTCTCTAAAAGTTTCTAAAGTCTGTATATACATAGAAATGTCCCTCTTTAATTTCTCCTATATGGCGAAAAATCTTATTTAATTTATATATATATATATATATATATATATATATATATATCATGTATTTAATATGATGCGGTCCCTTCAAAATTAATTTCTTTACCCCCCACAATTCTTTCAATTTGATGGATAAATTATAAAATAAAAACTTAAAACTAAAGCGAAATTCATGAGAATAATTAACTTATTAATATGGATCACAAAATTCTTGATTATACGATATTAAGTTTCTTAATATAGAACTCAAAGTGAAACAAACCCTAGAATAATAATTTAAGGTTGACAATTTGTATGAGAAAATAGTTGAGAACTTTTATCCTTTAGATTTCATCAAGCAAGAAAAAGTTTATTTGAAATCTCAATTGTAGCATTATACACTTAATGTGTTACTAAAATATCTAAATTTTATATCAAACTTGTATAAACTAGCTTACGTAGAATGAAACGATGACCAACACATGTAGCCTCGTTGGGATATGGTCTAGAATGACATCGCTGACTACTTGGCCAGAAATGAATCCGGATCTATCTCTTTCTTTCTTTCCACTTGACCAAAAATGAATCTGGTCTGGGATCCCTTCTCGTTACGCGATTCATTTGTTAAAACCAAAACAAAATACCCAAATAATAAATCTCAGAAAACAAAAGGAGAGAGATAGAAAGAGACAAATGGGTACAAAATGAAAACGAAAAATCGGTTTATAACTCGATTCCAAACCCTTTTTTCCAAAACGGCTACAGAAGATTCCGAATTTTGACTCAATTCTTTTAGGGTTTGCTAATTCTACTCAGGTAGGGCCGAAAATTGGTTGTCGCTATTTTGTTCACCCTTGGACACAAACAACCAACTATAAGAGCCTTAGCATTGGTCTATACATATACATATGCAAAATCACCTCTCTTGCATATTCACTTTGCCATTCAAGCAAATCTCTCACATTACAATACAAATACATTATAATACAAATTCATTACAATACAAATATAATACAAATTCATTACAATACAAATACATTACAAATTCATTACAATACAAATATATTACAAATTCAATACAATACAAATTCATTGCAATATAAATTTCTCAAGAAAGGGAGGAGAAAAAAATGAATAAAATATATTTTGAAGAGTAAATAGTTGATCTCCAAATTTACATAGATCATATTCATAACTAACTAAATATTTGGAGATGCATAAGTCAATATATAGGAATTTAGGCTTATATTATGCAAATATGACTTTGCATATGAAGATGTATAGACTAATGTAAATGCTCTAAAGAGCTGTAATCCCACATAAAATAACATATAAATTAAGGACAAGTTACAAACCACCTTAATTGCTTTTTGGGCATGTAGACTGGGCTCTGTTTGGATAAAAAACAGTTTTATTTATTCTCATTTCATTATTACAATTTTTTTAAATTTCTACACAAAATATAATAAACAATTTAATTTTTTCAAATCTCAAAATAATAATAATAAAAATAATAATATTCTAACAATATTTTATTCAACTTTTAATTTTTATCTAAAATCATTTCATCTCATATCATTTTACTATCAAGCGAAGCTTTAGAAAAGATTTTTTTTTTTCGAGCTTTAGAAAGGAAATTTATTATACATAAACTATTATTCATTCGATATTTTTTATCTATAATTTTTTTATAAAATATGAAATATTTTCATAAGATATAAAAGAATTTTTCATCAAAAATTTTTCATTAAAAATTTTTGAATAGAAAGACAAGAAAGAGGTGGAGAGAGAGAGACGGAGGTGATGTTTGTCTGCATTAGGGCTGAGCTCCGACTCCGACGGAGTCGGAGTTGTCGTTTCCGACCTCCGACTCCGACATAAGTCGGAGTCGAATTTATCCTCCAACTCCGACTCCGAACTTGAGTCGGAATTCGACTCCGATCGGAGGTCGGAATCCGACCTCCGATCGGAACTCCGAGCGGAGGTCGGAACTCCGACTTCCGATCGGAACTCCGGCTGTTTATTTTGTGTATATAGTATATAAGACGTTGTAGAGACAAATTAAAATGTTTTTGGGGCGCCAATACTACCATATATATCAAAAGATTCAAAACTTTACAAGAATCTGATACTAAATAACATGTGTGATGTAGCCATAAGACTTAACAATCCCATTTATAATGTAATAACAAAACGGATTTCACTCAAATGCTTTATGGTCCATTGGTCATGCCTGAAAATTGAAATGAAAATAGAAAGTTGCAATCAATAAATGAAAAAAATTGATATTCATAATTTGAACACAGGAAAAGTATAATTTGATTCTTACCAAGAAAGGGGATTCTCCCAACTCCTCTCCAACTCTCAAGGGGCGTTCGTCTTTGACTCTCAGTCATCAGCAATTATGTTAGGGTTCACAACTAGATCTTTAAAATCATAAAAAGTAGAAGTTAGAAACATTAAAAATAATTAAATAATCATTTAAAAGCATATAAACTTACCCGACTCAAGTCTATAGCTCTCGGCATCAACGCCAACGGTATCTAGTCCAATAGGCGTTTCACTTATCCAATTCTGTGTGCAAACGAGGGCCTCCACGGTTGACGGTGACAATGAACTCCGATAAGCATCCAACACGCGACCTCCAGTGCTAAATGCCGACTCTGAGGCAACCGTAGTGACAGGAATGGCTAGCACATCTCGGGCTACACGGGAAAGGACTGGATACTTGGTGGAATTAACTTTCCACCAAGTTAATAACTGAAATATATCGCTAGGTGCCTCGACAGCTTCCATAAAATATCGTTCAACCTCAGATGTACAATGCATAATATTCCTTGTTGACATGAGTTGATGATACTGCTGCATAATACGATGTCCTCTAAGCCCTACAGATGGATTAGTATCACCTGAGGAAGCTGTCGACCCTGTCGGCCTCGAATGTGAAGAGGTATCAGCTGCGGATGAAGGCTGACAACTATTGCTGTAGTGATTATATAGATCATCAATATCACTTTTTAACACTTTAATAAACTCTGCAGCCTTCACTGCCCCGAGGACGGAATTTACCCAAAATTCCAGAATGGCCAACTTGTATCGGGGGTCAAGGATCACAGCCACAAATAGCAATCTATTTATCTTCTCAATATTCCTCCAATATTTATCATATTTGGTCTTCATCCTCGTAGCCATAGCAGATAACAATCCACCAGAGTCAGTACAACTATTTTCCAAGTGGAAGTGAAGCTCTGAGAGCTCACTGAAGAATGAGTTCGCAGTCGTATATTTGGATCCAGATAGCCGCATGGTTATGTCATAAAAAATTCTTAAAAATTCAACAAAG
This sequence comes from Cyclocarya paliurus, assembly GCA_029856935.1. Classification (NCBI taxonomy): domain Eukaryota; kingdom Viridiplantae; phylum Streptophyta; class Magnoliopsida; order Fagales; family Juglandaceae; genus Cyclocarya; species Cyclocarya paliurus. The sequence goes on along the minus strand of CM056946.1, from coordinate 23,624,519 downwards.
TAGCTCACATTGGTCCAATCATGTGCGTCCGGCGCACCGAGCCCCTGTCCTGCTGGCTCCAACAAAGCATACCTCAGGCCTCCATCCTCGACCTCCATCCGCTCGAATGCTTTTTGGTACTTCTGTGCCACATCCAACATCATGTATGTAGAGTTCCATCGAGTCGGAACGTCCAAACACAACATACTAGAACATTCAATCTTAAGATCTTCAGCTATTGCCTTAAACTTGGCAAGCCTTTGAGGGGAACCCCTCACATATCGTACAATGCTGCGGACTCGGGTAATGGAATCATCAACCTCTTTTAACCCCTCAACAACTATGAGGTTGATGATATGAGCACAACATCGAACGTGAATAAACTCGTGGGCCTGAATGACATCATCTCTCACTGTCGTGTTCCGCTTAAACCAATCAATTGCTGTTTCATTGGCACTAGCATTGTCAACTGTAATACACAGCACTTTTCGAATTCCCCAGTCCTTTAAACAATCATCCATCTTCGCCCCAATGGATGCACCTTTATGATCCACAATATCTTTAAAACCAATAATTTTTTTATGCAAAATCCACTCACTGTCAATGTAGTGTGCTGTGATACACATGTAGCAGACGTTCTGTATGGACGTCCATGTGTCAGTCGTAAACGACACTCTCTGGCCAGTGGTAATAAACATCTTCTTCATCTCCGCCTTGTCTTTCGCATGCCTCTTCATACAATCTCGCATCACCGTATACCGTGATGGAATAGGAAATCGTGGCTCAACAAAGTTTAGAAACTTTCTAAAGCCTCTTTTATCGACTGTGGTAAATGGCATCTCATCAGTAATTATCATCTCTGCAAGCATGTCCCTCAACATCTTCTCACTGTATTGAGGGATAACCAATTTCTTAGTCTGTGTACCATCAGTGGCTGTAGAAGTTTGGTAACTGAGGTTGGTCTGATCAGTGGCCGTCAATCCCTTCGCTATCTTATATCGTTGGCAACCAGTTAGATGTGCTATTAACACACTTGTACCTTGCTTCTTTGAATGGCATCCACAAAGTTGGCCACAATAATGGCATCTTGCTACCGGGTTCGCAATATCACCAGGAATTTTAGTGAAATGCTCCCATGTCCACGACCTCTTTTTAGAAGGCCGTGGTGGTTGTGGTTGATCTTGCTCAATGGGCATCTCCTCCTCTTCGTTGAACATATCCTCATCCTCTATATCTACTGGGAGTGGGAGTCGACTACTCGCACAAGATGTAGCTGCTCTAGATGTAGCTCCTCTAGATGTAGCTGCCCTAGATGTGGCTCTAGGGGTGGAAGTACCCACCGGTGTAGGAGTTGTAGCATTGGCATCCGCCACATCCCCTTGTGGACAATCATCTCCACTAGGTCTAGGATCCATATCACAATCAATGAAGCTGAAAAAATAAGTTAGAAGCAAAAAATTAGTTTAAAAATAAACTAGGCTATATTAAAAATTTAAATCAACGCGTTGATATAGGACATATATTATTGTATCATAATAAGCTGTCCACGATAAGCTAAAAATATTCCTTAGCAATAATAAGCTACAAGCCTGCATGCATGATAAGTTACAAATATCCACTAATTATGTTTAAATTTGGTTCTGATCTCGTATATTATATACATTAAGTTTGTTAATAAATAACATTAAAATAGAAGCTATCAAAGAAGCTCAAATAAGCTACGGTCGAGCGCAGGTCAACTCCCAGAAAGTCGCTCGAGCGGAACATCGAGCGAGACACTCTGCCTAGATTCGCTCGAGCGGTGGTCGAGCGTAGCACTCTGCCTAGATTCGCTCGAGCGGTGAGTCGAGCGGTGGTCGAGCGTAGCACTCTGCCTGACTTCGCTCGAGCGGTGAGTCGAGCGGTGGTCGAGCGATTTATCAAACACCCAGACGTGCATTTCAATCACAACAAAATTTTCAAAAGGAATTCATTTCAATCACAACAAAATACCCAGACGTGCATGCTATAAGACTATGAATAACGGAATACATAAAATTAAATCAAGCAATTTAATTTTAGGGCTCGGAATCGGGTTCTCACCGTAGGTTGAAGCTCGGATTGAAGTTGCGCACGTAGGAGGAGCAAAGTCTCACGACGGCAATAGAGAGGGAACGAGGTGGCGAGGTGGCTGGTTTAGAGCTCCGAACAAGACTGGCTGCCGGCTGGTTTAGAGAGAAAGAGGAACTGAGGAAGAGGAAGGATCCGAAGAAGGGAGAAGGGAGAAGGGAAAGAGGAGGGGGTCCTGCGTTTTGGACCCCCCTATGATGAAACGACGCCGTTCCACATTAAGTGGAACGGCGTCGTTTGATTTTTTTTAAAAAAATTCCAGATGTAAAACGACGTCGTTTTACATCTGGATTTTTTTTAAAAAAATCGGAGTCGGAGTTCGGAGCTACTTATAGCTCCGAACTCCGACTCCGACTCCGACTCTTATTCGGAGCCACTCCGCACTCCGACTCCGTTTTCCGAAAACTCCGACTCCGACGGAGTCGGAATCGGAGCGGATGTCGGGCGGAGTCGGAACTTTCGAAATTTTGCACAGCCCTAGTCTGCATGCGTAAAAGATAAGATTTCAGCAATCCAATACATTTATAGAAATACAAACTAGGAATCACGTGTGAGAGAGTGGCTTCTCTATATGGCCTCCTTTTCACATTATTCAATTACCCTAAAATTGTTTTTCCACAAAGCAGCCTCCATTCTTTCACAAGACATTTCACGTGCATTCTGTGCCAAACTCCCGCACCGCCACCACCCCTTTTGGCTTTACAGCCAAGACTACGAGAAGCAATATAAACTCCCCAATTATACCAGGACAGCTCACTATATATTCTAAAAAAAATGTGACGTGGCTAGTCTTGATTGGTAGATGGATAAAGCTCGTATGCCCTCTCCATCTGATCGCTGGTCAAAAAAAAAAATTCTTATTTTTTTTTGTTTAGTGATTAAGGAAGTAATTTTAAGTGTATTAATATATTTTTTTTTATTTTTTAAAAATATTTAACTGTATTAAAAAAATGTAAAAAAAATAAAAATAAAGAAAAAAAAAAACGCCTGAGCGGTATGTCAACAGTAAACGCTGGCGGCAGAGCAGCGTGATCCTTGGTAGATAACATGGGCCGGTGTGTGGTAGGGAAACTCATGCACATTACGATAATGTTTTTCTTTCGGGGTTTTAGTCCCCAAAAGGGTCACAGACTTTGAGAGAGGGAGCATTAATGGCGTAAAGATCGAGAAGACATGTTTCACGTCAACATGCGTGCACTCTACCTCAAAATTGTAAAGCCTGTGCCAACCAATGCAATGGTGGCATCCTTGTACACTGTGTCCTTGTCAGTACTGGTCTGACATAATTCTATTTATAACACTATTACTATTATTTATATTTTGAGCCGTAAGAACGTACGTACGCTTCTATATATATATAATATTTATATATATATGACTTTTTTGTTATTCATATTGATCTGAAAAACCTGATATCTATCTATTTGCCCGTGACTGATCTCAATTACCACGTTTTTCTCTTGCTTTATTTATTTATTTATTTTTAAATTAGTTTTTTTCTTGCTTTATTTACTTCATCCTTGAAATTTGAAAACCATTGCTTATTTGTAACGTGAAGCGCCAATTGCAGTTAGCTCAAACATTATAAGAAAATGTTTACATGTGATTAGTTGTTTTACGGTGAAAATTGCTATTATTTTATAAAAAAAATATTAGTTATTATTCATCACTTTACATCTAATAGATCACATTTTATAAAAAATACTTCTACATCTTATAAAAAAATTATAGATATAGAATATAAGAATGAATAATAACTGAATTATAATAAATCTCTTTTTCAATTAAGATAAGTATATTCTCATCACAAATAATTATTTTTTAAAATAAAATATTAAGAAATTTGATATCAGAGTAAAGTAGGTTTTGTTTTAGGGCTGCTCTTTCACAATAATTGACCAATTCTTATCATTTTTTTTTAATGGGAAGCTTCATATTCATAAACAAAAAGACATTACAAAAAAAAAAGTGTTTGTCCAGTCATACAGCTTGGCTTACATGAACTATTGGTTCCAAATTTCAAGCTAATGGTTTGATCCACCGCTACCTTTTCCCAACAAAGAAATTTTAGATAACAACAATAAAGTAGGTGTGAAGGACCAACCCACACTTTGTCGTGACTGAAAAAAGGTGTCTTTGTTAATTGAACCTTTATCTTTTGTTTAAATTTAATAATATGTGTGTTGGATTTTATGACATTTTATTATCTCCATAAATAAAACGTGATAGAGTAAATTTAAAAGTTCTTCGACAAAATTCTCAAAAATTTAGTAAAACTTGTGATTGTAGACTGTAGTCAAATCTTCCAAAATAGATTGAATTCAACCACCAGCTCTATTATTGTTTAAACTAGAGAGGGTCCATCAGTTTTCAACAAATGGGAAGATGGTCAAAAAGTTATCTGATAATGCAAACTTTATATGCATTCATAATGTAAGTAAACAAATTTAGCTTTATATTAATTATCAACCCTATACTGACACACACATAGTGTATACATACATATATATTTATATATATATATATATTATTATATATAGGGTGGTCTACTCCACCGTTGGAAGCCTGCTAGATGATTTTGGTTTTTTATTTTTATTTTTTTACATGTATTTTATTCACACTTTTAATTAAGAATAGATCTCCGCAATCGAAACCCTGCATGCACGGAAACAACTAGAGAAATATGGCCATTTCTCACATATATTTCGCACGGTAAAAATTTGTCTATAATGTGTCTATCGACAAAAGACGCCATGCAAACTTCATTTGAAGCGAACGTCAGACTTCACCAAAATCTCGAATATTTAGATCACCTTCCCGAATAGGTTTAAACAAATGCACCAAAGCACGCCACTTCTTTTTCTACTTATCATTTGTTTCTCCCCAAAATAAAGTAGAAAGAAGTGCATTGATTTTGTTGAGAACTACAAGTGAGTAGCCATGCTCGAAAGAACATGTCTAAAGCCTAGTTTGGATAGCGAGAAGTGTTGAGAAGTGTTGTGAGTAGAAATTAGAGTGAGTTTGTGGGTCCCATTGAAAATAGTTTGAGTTATTTATGTATGAAGTATGTTGAGTTGTTGACTTTTAGATAGATAGTTGAAAAAAATGTAAGCCCCATAAATATTATAGTGATTTTATTTTAGTTTTATATATAATAATGATAAATATTATAGTAGTTTTATTTTATTTTTATATCTAATAGTGATAAATATTTTAATAATTTTATTTTTAATTTATATATAATAATGATAAATATTATAGTTCTTTATATATATATATAATAGTGATAAATATTATAGTTCTTTATATATATATATATATATAATAGTGATAAATATTATAGTATTTTTTCCTTCACTTTCTGGCCCGATTCTCTCCCACGCCCGAAATGGGTTTCAGCCCAATCCGGCGTCGCCTTGTGCCACCCAGCCACACCGCCACCACCGGTGACTCCCCCTCATGCCGGCAACTCCTCCAGCCACCATCGATCTCCTCCACGCGCAGCTCTCTCTCTCTCTCCTCTAGCCCGATTCTCCCCCACGTCCGAAATGGGTTTCAGCCCAATCCGGTGCTGCCGGTGCGCCGCCCAGCCTCACCGCCACCTCCGACGACTCTCCCTCACGCCGGTGACTCCCCCCAGCCACCACCGATCTCCCCCACGCGCAGCTCTCTCTCTCCTGTGATATCCCAACTGAAATGCGTTTCACCCATTTCTCTCTGTCGTACGCGGCCACCTAGGCTACCGCACCTCCACCACCTCACGAGGACACAGTGGTATTCGCACGTTGACGTTGATCTCGGCTCACGGGGACACAATGGGCTGCGAATGGTTGATTTTGGCAGTACACTCGCTGCTGGAAAACGGTGCAAAGAGAGAGGACGTTAGGCTGCGTAGACACAGAAGAGAGAGGGAAGGAGTCTGAAATAGGTTAGCTAAAGTTGTTTGGATGTTGAGGAACTCTAGTCCGAACAAGAAGTGATGAGAACACTTGGGATACTTTGAGTACCCAAACCCAACCTAAGTATAATGAGCCTACCATCATGAGAAAGAAGTTTAAATTTCCAACCCGCATCTTTCCTTCTTATTTTGGTCACCAAAAGCTCCAAATCACAAACTTTAAGACGCCCCACAACAATAGGAGCCCCAAGATAAATCATTGGGAATGAGACCTCAACAAAACTAGTCAATTGCATCAAACTCCGTCTCCTACACGTAGAAATATACTTGGAAAAGAAAAAGGTAGATTTTTCTTTACTAATCAATTGCCCTCACCATTTCTCATAAATTTCCAAAATCTGTACAAGGCATTGTATGGATCTCTTCTTGCCATTAACAAAAACTAACAGATCATTTGCATAAAATAAATGAGAAATCAAAGGCACACCCGTTGGATGTGATTTTCATGGGAAGAACTTCCGTTTTTTATTTTATTACTCACTGAATGTGTGTGGTTTTAAATGAAAGAAATGCATGTTGGGTGTTTGGGGTTCTCGATTGAACCATGGAAATGTAGTTTTTGTATGGGCTGGATGTCAAATGGGAGTTGTAACTAGTCAAGAAAATGCTGGTGGTTGGTTGTAGTCCATGGAATGATATTATGATAGTGTGAAGTTAAGTTTTGACAGCTTGGTTTTGTATTGATTGGGACTTGATTCTCACTCTTGATCTGATTTACGGTTTGTGAATGCTTGCTAGAAATTGTCCTTCTTACACTATTTTTCATTATGTAATTGTTGCGGAATTTCTTATCATTGGGGTGTCTATAGCATGTAAATTAATTGCTGAATTTTATCATTTAATTGTTTTATCATTTGTAACTACTTGTTGATTTTTTTTTTTACCAAATTTAGTATGTAAATTGGATTCTAAAATATTATTGGTTGATAGATTAAAAGATTTTTTCTTATAGTGTATAAGTATCACGACTCTAAGCTGAGATGATGCATTATCTTAGTAGAGCTCCTCTAATCACTCAAGAGTGCATAATACTGAGTGATGTCCCATTGGTTGTCGTTCGGTGACAATGAGCTCGGGCAAAACGCTAATGCTCTCGGGTCGAAGCTGTGGTGTCTATAGTGGCGACAGCAGAAGACGTCGTGGTCAAGGATGAAGAGTGAAGCCAAAGCTTCATTCAGAGCAAATTCATACACATAGTCGTTATCTGTGATGTAGCAAAGAGAGCCAAGGTATGTGGATGGTTCATTTTGGGGAGTCCATGGTGCACACATTAATAAAATGGATATTTCGAAAATCATTTTTTGGTGTGTTTCCACTTTCGTGGAAATTGTGTTGTGTACTTGGGTATTGTTAAGCGGTAGACTTTTGGATGAAATTGACTGCTACTCGGTTATATTTAATTTGATTAAATGTGCAACGCTAATTATAATTTTCCATGCATCAATTACTTGCATATTTTCATTTCCATTGATATGCATTTTTTAGGTTAGTTTTAATTATAATTACTGAGATTTTTTGAAATCTCATCTTGGTAGTCCCACTACAGTTCTGCTCCTCAGAACCATAGATTTTGATGAAAATTGAGACTTTGGTCGTCATTATGGATATGGAGATCCAGCGTAGTCCGAGGATTGAGGATCGAGGATTTTCCCCGTTTTGTTAAGTTGTTATATTTAACTTTCTTGAACAACTGGAAGACCACAAAAATTTCTTTAGTTTATGGTTTGGAGACAAGTAGCTTATGGATATAGTGGCTGTGATGTATTTAATCTTCTCTGGTACTGTTAGTTAGATTTAATGATGACTCTTTATTTTTCACTACAAATTAATTGTATACTTTTTTATTGAGCATGTGAGCACACACTTGCTATCACAATAGGCACGGGGTCTATGACCCGTGTGGCCAACATCATGAGTACACACTTGTGTCCAAAGTTTTGTTTTAAATGAGGGACATTTTTATAAAATAACTTATAAAAGTAACATAAGTTTATAGAAATATCCTTAATGTATAAAGGATTGTAAAAAAACTCAGGCAGATATTATTAATCTTAGACAAATATAACCAAATCTATCTTAATTATATTGTCCTAAACTTTAGACCAAAAAAATAAGTACTCAATTTGATTTGCCTATGTTATATCCTTATTATTCATCAAGTCTACAGCATCACAAGTAGGGTTAACAAAAACTATTGGAATCGACCCTCGCCAACTATAATCGGTCGAAACTAATAGAGAATTAGTTGGCCGACAATCCAAATATCGTGAAGCCGACATAGGTCAATTTGATTCATGTTTGAACCATATTCAAACTGGTGAACCGACCAATATTATATATATTTATTTTATTCCTAGATAAAATGACGTCATTTAACTTAAGTAAGTTAAACGAGGTCGTTTTATAATTGTTTGTTACAAAAATAAATAATTGAAACGATGTCGTTTGGGTTAAGGCCGAGCCCCTCTTCCCCCACTTCCTCATTTCTCTCATCTCCACTCTCCAATGTCGTTTCTCTCTCATCTCTTAGAGCTCTCTCAGTTCTCCATCCGGACATCGCACGCCTGTCCATCGATGAGACTCAACTTGCTGGCTCTTTCTCTCTCATCTCTCAAACCATCTCACCTTCTCTCAGTAAATGCGTGAAGTAAAGCAAATCTGTTTCCGATTATGTTCTCGAACCTTAATCTTTTGCCATTTTGATTGAATCTAAATTATTTTATTTGATAATTACTTTGAATAATTGTGTTCTTTGAATCTTTCTTGTTTAAGGGGTTTTTTCCCCCTATTGGCCCTTAAAGTAAGCCCACGAGGGATCACTAGAAAAATAAGTCAGAAAGCCTAGTCAAGCTCAATCAAGGCCATCAACCTTCCCTCAAAGGAGTCAGTGGGCCTCTACAGAATACTCGACCCATGAGTAAAACCCACCCCCAAAGCAATCCACACACAGAGAAAGCAGATGACAGGGACAGATGGTACTCGCCGCCCAGACACCATCTTGATGACACCCTGCCCTCTTGAACCTGCACAGGCAAGTAGGCAGGAAATATGGAGAATCCTTGATCTCTTAACAGCAGGCATGGAGAGACTTTTTTTTTTTTAAAGACGAAAATCACCTATCCATGAGTGACCCCCTCTCGTTCGTTTATTAAAAAACCCTTACTTATGGCTGAGGAATATCGTAAATACAAAAGATAATAAAACCAACAAAGCAAATCAAAGCAAAAATGACAACTTAAAATCTTATAGAAGGAAGACCAATCTTATCCATACGAATCATGCCCCTCACATCACGAGATAGAAGCTCAGATCTTCCATATGTCCTTGTGACTCCAGATTCCCCTTGATGAGCAAAAAAATCAGCAATTGTGTTACCCTCACGAAAAATATGTGAAATAGAAAAGACTAAGCCATCAAGACTTGCAAGCAATAACTCCCAATAGTCCCATAGATACCAAACATTGCAGGCACCCGATGTCAACCAGTGAACAACCAACGCAGAGTCACACTCTATCTCCACATGAGTAAAGCCAATCTCTTTGCAAACCACGATGCCTCTCAAAAGCGCCCTTAATTTTGCCGCATTATTCGTACCAACACCCAAATGCTCCGAATAGGCAGCCTGTACCTTCCCTTGGTTTTCTCCACACCACCGCACAGGGTCTGCACCCAGAAACCTATTTGATAGGCACATTCAGTTTGCGATGAAGCTCATAATCTCTCGCAGAAAGCCGCATGCACTTAGTCATATTTTCAGAGATGTGACTAAGCCAAAACTTAACCGCAAGCCACACCACCTCAGCTGATTCGTATGTTGACTCCATTCGAGCCTTAGACCGTCTAACCCACAGCCTCTAAGTAACCAGACATGGAAGAAGACCTACAAGGTCTCCATGCTGGGAGGAACGCTTTGCACAGCTGAACCAACAAGAAATATGTGTGCGCCATGAAGAAGCTACGCCACATTAATGTCACTATTACCTAGACTTCACGTCACATTAATGATGCCGCCCAGAAGTCACACCGCATTAAAAAATTCTGACAAATGAAGAGTGGAAATGACATAGGTTCCTTAAATTCAAGGATAGACTATCCCCACCCAAAACTTAGTAAAAAATTTTAGCCTTAGGTACGAAAAACTCTCTCTGATCCTTCTAAACTTACGCAAAAACTACTAAGGAGATATATTGACTTTAGCATCGAAGACTCTCTAGCCACCACCATGGCCTTCCATTCTCCGTGTTTGCTTAAATGTGTAGGTAAAAGGTCGAAGACCCGAGTTGCTGGAACCCGCCCAAAGGCATACAAAACACAACATTAAGAGTGGTGCCATATGTGTGATAGCTCTAGACTTCACATGTCCTTTGTATGCCAGCAACAACCCGTTTTCAAAAAATTCGAGGATAAGAAGAAGCTATGTCGAGAAACATTGAAATAAGGCTCGTCGCAATGGAACAATTGGTGGGAAAACTAACCACCAGGGTGGAGACCCTCCGGAATGAAATGAAGCGAAATTAAGCAACAACGAGGACGTGGGATCCAAGAACTCAAGAGAAGGAGGTGACACAGAAGAAGAAAGAAAAAACATGCAGGACAAGCTACGTAACCTAAAAGCAAAGTACGAAGAGATGGTAAGGAAGATGGGCGCATCGTCACCAGTAGACCAATTGCTCACCAATACGGGCCTACCTTACAACGAGGAGGTATGGTCCTACCCCTACCACCAAAGTTTCGAATGACCCTCATGGACATGTACGATGGGACTAAAGATCCTTTTGAACACCTAGAAACCTTCAAAACCCACATGACTCTGCATGGTTTTTCGAGAAAAGTGGCCTGCAGGGCTTTCCCACTGACCTTGAAGGAGTTGGCAAAAGTTTGGTTTGGGTTTTTGGCACTCGGGTCCATAGATGGTTTTGGAGAATTGGCCCACCTATTTCTCACACAATTTATGGTGAGCTGGAGAAGGAGATGGCCCGCGGCATACCTCCTCACCATCAAGCAGGGGCAAGACGAGAGCCTAAAGACGTACCTAAATAGGTTCAACAAAGAACGAATGACTGCAGATGATTAGGACAAGAAGATAACTTTGGCGGTGCTCTTGGGAGGAGTGTGGCCCCGATTCCAGCTCATAGAAAAATTGGCAAGGAGAACTCCCGCCATACTGCGAGAATTCATGGATCAAGCTAACAACTATATTAATGCTGAGGACACACTTTGGGGCTTGACCGAGCCGAAGAGGGAAGAACTGGCATAAGCAGAAAAGAAAGGAAAAGCACTAACCAAGGGTAAGGCCCGTGAGAAGCCAAAGAAAGGGTCGCGTGAAAAAAGGAGAGAAGAAGCCCTTACGAAGGGCCTGGGCCTTCAATTTGATATGGCGGCGCTCACCATCCAGAAAGATGACTGCCAATGCACCCAAGAAGACGATTATAAGGGCACTAGCCACAACTATTGCACCTACCACTAGTCTCCCACTCATGACACCAAAGATTTCCTTTCCTTGAAAGAGGAAAGAGAACAAGCTAAGCGGTCGAGGCCGTGGTACCCTCCTGCCCGGAGGCCTGAGCGGGAGTGGAGGTGGAGATCACAAGAAAGAAGTGCAAAGAGTGTCAGAAAGCCAAGGAGGGAAGGGAGTCCAAGGCAAAGGGTGGCCACACAAGGATTCCAACGCAATCATCCCCTCACACAACATTAAGAAGGGCCACAGCTGGGGGAAATCATAACCACTGTGGGAGGGTTCACTGGCGGGGGCACAACCTCATCCGAGCGGAAGGCACATGCTAGGTGAACGAGATGCTAAGAAGTGTATTCAGCAGAGTGCCACCCTACCAAGTTTAGAAGAAAAGAACAGGCCCCCATCATTTCCTTTGGAGAGGACGAGAAGGAAATGGTCCTTTACCTGCATGATGATGCCCTGGTGGTGACTATGTTGGTTGCCAACTTCACCACTAAAAGGATCCTTAATGACAATGATGGCTCAGTAGAGGTCATATTCTGAAAAGCCTTTACAAGGATGGGGATATATGCCTCTCGACTCCAACCAGTCCCCATGCCACTGAAAGGTTTCCCTGGTGACATAGTTCAGCCTGTCAAAACCATCACACTGTCAGTCTTGGCGGGCACTTCTCTCTCGACGGCCTCTATCATGGTCAACTTCTTGGTAGTAAAGGCTCATTCATCATATAATGCCATAATCGGTAGACTCACCCTCAATAGTCTAAAGTCGGTAACATCGACCTATCATTTGTTGATAAAGTTCTCAACTTCTCAGGGGGTGAGAGAAATTCGAGGAAAACATGTCTTAGCACAAGAGTGTTACGCATAATAATTGAAGCCAAGGGATGGCGAGGTCCACGCGGTCCACACCCACAGGACGCCGAGCATCTGCAAGAGTTTTAGAGTGAAAGAGCCTTATGACTTGTAATTTAAATTTCCATGTCGTAAATTCTATTATTGAGAATGTGGCTTTTCAAGGATAAAATGTGTCTCACCTATCTTGTCCCTCCTGCAACGAAGAGCGGGTCAAGCCACTTGACTAGCTGAAAACTTATCCCGACCTCTACAACACCGAAGAGTGAGATCAACGTTGGCCTGACCCAACACTTACCTTCTCTGTGATGTCAACAGGTGAGAGCGGCTCTAACTTTTTGGCTGCCCGACAACTTACGCCACCCCTATCATGGCGAAGAGCGGATTGACTTTTAAACCATCCAATAAATTACCTCTTCGGGACGCCAAAAGGGCAGGCTTAGCCTAAGGCATCCTAACCTTCTCTGGTGGAGAGCGAGTTTAGTTCTTCGACTACCCGACACTATGCCATCTCCACAATTGAACGCCAAACAAGTGAAGCTATAGACTCCTCGTCTCTTATTTACCAAAATGGAACACCAAGTGACTAATGCCTCATGTCTTTTACAAAACAACTTAGGTTTGCAAATTCCACACTTGTGAATCGAGGATAAATTAATCTAACTTATTTATTTTGTCTAGCAGTATATTAGACACCCCCACTCATCTCACAGTGAAGAGCAGACCACCTTCTTAGCGGATCAAAACATTACCTCATCGAGGGAACAAATGGGCGAGCTTGGCCTAAGGCATCCCGACCCCTCCTCCAGTAGAGAGTAGGTTTAATCCTTTAACTACCGAACATAGCGCCATCATCTCCAACAACAAAACACCAGACATATAACGCCTCATAATCAACACCTAACTCCTCCTCCACCAAATGAGAAGCCAGAGCGAGATGACTCCTAAACTACGTGGCTACTCACACTGCCCCCTATAGAATATAGGCATGTACTCTCCGCAACACAAGAAAAGCGTCAATATAAGAAGAGGGATGTTTAGATGGTGGGGTTGCTTGAGAGTGCGCTTGACATCAGCTCCTTCCCTATCGAGGCCCCACGTTCTTGTGTTGTCAGGTCCGGAGGGAGTACTTACACTCTCGGTGCCCTCGAATTGCTTTGGGGATTCAAAAGCACGAGATCTCTCACTCTCTCCAAATTCTCCAGATAGCCGTGATTCCAAGCGTCACCATGTCTCAGTAGATTTGTCAGCCTATAAGGCCAATGAGAAGACTTGGGAAGCTAAGTACAGTGTTTCCACAGACTTGCCTAATCCTTGCCCAAGTTACGAGACTGACGAGAAGATCAGGGGAGCCAATCACCGTGTTCCCATTGACTTGCCTAGGTTGACAATGCCGGTGAGAAGGCTAGCGAGCCTAGTATCGTATCTCCATGGACTTGACTTATCCCTCACATTAGGCCTGCTGGGCTGGCAAAAGAAAAAGCAGAGGAAAAAAAACATTAAGGAAAAGACCGAGCAAATGGAAAAGAAAAAAGACAATTTTATTGACAAGTTCAAAGTATACAAAGCACAAGCAAATGACCGTAAGGACGTATAAAGATAATTAGTCAGAGTTTCCTACAAGAAAAGGAAATAATGTTTCTAACTTTACAAAGAGAGAAACCTGAACAAAGACTAAGGTGCATTGGCGTTAGGATTTTGCTCGGGAGCATTGGGCCTAGCACAAGCACATTTGGATTTGGGTTGGGAGCATTAGAATCGAAAGGGAAGGAGTCAGAAATTATGTCTCTGCCCAAGGTGCAGCCATGCTCGAGCGCTTCAGGGTATGGAGTGAGGTCGTGGGCGTTAAGGGCTCTTAAGTGTGTCTCCAGGGCTCCTAAGTCCGCCTGAGGGTTCTCCAGGATGTGGTCTCATATCCTCTTGAGGCCTTTAATGTATCCATATGATCAAGCCTGATCGCGGACGAAGACAAACAACCTCAGCTACTCTTTTAAGTGGGGAACAACCTTCTGAACTTGAGACAAGTCACTCTACAAATCTTCAATGACCATCATCTAGGCGGCTAACCTTTTATCGGTCATTTTAAATCTTCGGATGCTTGGTTGACCTTCCTTTTCTCTTGGTTGGTAGCTGTTTGGGTGACTGCTAATGAGTCTTCCCGTCCTTTCAAAGCCGCAGAAAGGGATTGATAGTCTTTATCCAACTGCGCAAGCCACTGGGCTTAGAGTCTCAACTGCCCCTCAAGTCAGCATTCTTCCCTTGCAACTAGCTCCATGATTCCTCAAGAGCTGCCAACTTCACAGTCAGTTTATCAACTAACCCATCGTCCGAGCTCCTCCCCCCTAATGCAGTAAGGACATCATTAAGAGCCAACTCGGCCTACTCTTTTGTTGTGACAAGCTCAACTTTTAATGTCTTTCGTCGACGACGGAGCTGCTTGGCCTGCCCTTGGCTCTTTTTATGGGCAAGCTGGGCTTTCACTAGCTCCACTTCCAGACACTCCTTCTCCTCCTCTCCCTTCGAGCATATCGCAGGACTTGTCGTGCTAGTGAGTGGAGAGCCTGGTTCTTTCCTTAAACTGTTTCCTAGCAATCTACAATGAAGGCGGCTAGCCGAGATGCACCCTGTCGCCAACAAGATAAAAAACGGGAATAGTTAGCGTAGCATTCCTAAGTGATAAAACAACAAAGAAGAACAAACCAATGCAAAAGACCTCAGAGAATAAGCCTATTAAAGATTTGGGCACCCATTTGAGAGACTCTACTTGAGCTCCTCCCCTCTGTGATCGAGCCGAGAGAGGAATGGCCTTCATGGGGCTCTCTTCAGGGGATGGCTGGGTAGTCACCCCCATATCTTCAACGACACCCATAACCCTCTCGATAGGGCTGATAGAGGGTTGGGAGAGCAAGTGGCCAGTCTCTCACTGGAGCTCTGCGAACTATCTCCCTCGCTCCTTGCCTCCATGACCACCTCAATTTTGGCTGTTGGCGATGCTGTGACAGGCACCAGAGAGAGAGCAATGGCCAACTTCTCTGCGGCAAGTTTAGAAACCATGGATCTCAACGATAGTGGTGGCAGGAGTAAGGCCCTCTGGTGGCGGCTGGGTGCGGAGGGACTTAGGGGAAGACATCCTCTCCACACCTGGACTGGAACCCCTTGTGCAATCCTCAACAACACCCTCGAAGACTTGACCTTCAATGACAAATGGCGTTATAGATTTGGAGGAGTGGATCATCTCCACGTTCACCTCAAGAGGAGGCTCCACCAGTGTTGACTTACAAGGAGTTGGTTCCAAGAAGGTCCCATAGAAATGCGTTGAGAGCATATTTGCCTCGCGAGACAACTTGTGCAGACCTTTCGACGCGGCTGGCAAAGCTGGGACTGCGACCGTGACGACCTTAGTGGTCAAAGTAGTTGTGTTAGGAGGAGTGGTCGGTGCCTCCGGGATGGCAGGGCTTTTGCCTCTTTGGCTCCTTGGTGGATTCAATTGATGGATAGATGGAGTTGGCCATGGGGGAGGCATAAATGGTGGAGGATGTCGTACTACAATTAGTATTGAGGACTGCCCCAAAAGAAATCGAGGAGGGGAAACTGGGCTGCAGTCGGCCTTAGCAACCTCCATGCAAACTTTCTTCCCCTTGCCTGTGAGAGAAGGGCTCACTGAACGCTTCCATGCCGGGGTGGCTCTAGGCTATTTAGGAATGGTGTAGTTGTAAAAAACGGTGTAGCTGAAAGGAGATAAGAAGGCCCTTATGTTTTTCTCCCTATGGTGAGCCTCTTAGAGGATATTATTTGGTGTTTCTATACCCATTCTCTAACCAGAGCAATACGAAGTAGCTCCTCAGAGAGGCCTTCGACCTTACTACTTTGTCGTCTGGAACTACCCCCTATATGGCCCAAACGGGGAACTCATTGGGATTCAATTGCCTAACAAGAAATTTCTAACTCACAGTGGGACACAAAGAAAAACTTGGGAGTCCAATCATTGACTTTGCGATAGCGCGGTTCTAGAGAAACAAGGGAGTGCATTGCCCTGAAACTGCAAATATTCCCCTTACGCTTTATAAGGTTATAAGTCATGAGAAACTCACGATCAGTAAGGTCAACATGCTTTGGGTCTGACTTCGACAAAGTTCATTGCCAGAGGATGTGGCAACACATCAAGATCTTCCAAGCATTTGGGCGGAGTTGAGAAGGGGCCAATGTGAGGCGATCTAGTAGGTCACGAAGAGGATGAGGGAAGGGTAATCTCAGCCCACAAGAGAACATGTGGGGGAAAAGAGCGACGTTCATAGCATAACCCTCATCGTGGACAACCCCCTCATAAGGCCCAAGAACCTCAAAAACCACATTCTTAGGGACTTGAAAAGTGGAAGCCAGTGACGATAAGAACTCAAGGGTGACATTTGATCGTCAGTGATCTCCAATGTACAATTGCTCTTTAGTGTGAACCTTGTGCTGGTCCAATTTCCTAGGAATCTTGGGTCGAACGGTTTTCTTGGGGCAAATGGAGAGAAAGAGGAGTCAAGCAAAGGGAACAAGTAAGTTAGAACATAAAGAGATGAGGATGTGAAAAAGGTGGAAAAAAGAGGGTAGAGCTATATTTACATAAAAGGGAAATGACGGTTGCCCTTCCGTACCCCTGTGGTAGAATAGGGGATATGAAAGGGTTCAGATCTCATGAAACGCGCGACAGGATGCAATGTGGAAAACAAAACAACGCCTTAAGACAAGTCTGAGGAGTCTAGTTGTCAGGATTGTAAGGGTAGAAATGTAAAAAAAAAAAAAAGGAAGGAGAAAGACTAAGAAGAGCGCCCCAACGACCAAAGGGGAAATTTAAATAAACAGCCGCGACAGTTAGGAACGCACGTGCTCAACGGAGCTGGAAAGACGTGAGTGCACCCCAAAGCACGTGCTGTGCGATGCGACTTGGAGAGAATGAGCCACCTAACACCATCAATGCTGAGAGAACTAGAAGGACACAATCAAGTGCGGATTCCAACTGTTAGAAAACTTGCTAATAAAGTCGGGAGGAGAACTGTCACTCAACATCACTAAAATAATGAAAAAGCCACAAGGGCTTAATCTTGAGTTGTGAGCCTTACAAGTGGAAAAATGGGAGACTAATAACCACCCATTTCTAGGGAAGATGATCACAACGACAGAGACAACAGAGAAGTATATAACATGGAGACAAAGGCAAAAAAGAATTATCATTGGACAAGTCCAATAATAATTGGTGGGGTAACTATAAGCGAGTTTTTCTCCCCTATTGGCCTTTAAGGCAAGCACACGAGGGACCACTGGAGGAAGAAAGTGAAAGAGCCCGGCCAAGCACAATCAAGGCCAACAACCCTCACCCAAAGGAGTAAGTGGGCCTTTGTAGAATATTCTGCCCATGAGCATAACCTACCCTCAAAAGCAATCCATGCACAAGGAAAGCGGACGGTAGAAACATATGAGACTTGTTGCCCAGACACTATCCCGATGACACCCTGCCTTTTAGAACCTACACAGGCAGGTAGGCGGGAAATATAAAAAATCCTCGATCTCTTAACAGCAAGCATGAAGAGACTTAACAGGGAACGCCTACAGGATAAAATGAATCAAGATGCCACACCGCATTAATGACATCACTACCCGGATTTCATGTTATATTAATGATGCCATCCCAGAAGGCACAGGGCATTAAAGATTCTAACAAATAAATAGTGGAAAGGACATAAGTTTCTCAAAGTTAGGGATGAGTTGTCCCCATATTAAATGTAGTAGAAAAGTCGATTTCCAGGTACAAAGAACTTTCTCTGATTCTTCTACGCTTACGCACAAACTATTAAGGAGATATACTAACTTTGGCATCGGATAGTCCTTAGCCACTACCAAGGCACCCCATTTTTAATGTTTTCTTAAATGTGCAGGTGAAAGTCTGAAGACCCAAGTTGTTATAATTTAATCCAAAGACTTGCGAAACACGACGTTAACATTTTATATGAATTTAATCTGTGTTAGCTTGTGTTGAATAGGTTAGAGATGTACTTCTATTTTTTTGGATGTGACCAAATAAATGAGTATAAGGTTTAAAATCGACTTCAAAATCGCATAATTGATAAAAACTGACATAAATTGGTCTGGCTGGTTCTCTCTCTCTTATCGGTTCTACTGATTTTAAGCAAATAAGATCTCGTTTGGTTATACAAATTATTTCATTTCATTTAATCATTATAAATTTTTCAAATTCTTACACAAAATATAATAAATAATTCAGTTTTTTTAAATTCTAAAATAAAAATTATATTATAAAAATATGTTATTTAACTTTTAACTTTCATTTAAATAATATAACCAAACGACATCTGTGTAACCAAATGAGAGTTAAGTAACCTGTGAATCGTCCTATTTAGGCTGTGTGTGGATGTTGAATTGAATTGAGTTGAGTTGATAAAATATTAGTAGAATATTATTTTTTAACATTGTTATTATTTTAGGATTTGAAAATATTCAATTATTTATTATATTTTATATTAAAATTTAAAAAAATTATAATAATGAATTGAGATGGATTTAAGATCAAATTAGCCCTTAGATTCAAAGTTAATCTAAACTCATCTCATTTAATCATTATAACATTTCTAAACTTTTATATAAAATATAATAAGTAATTTAATTTTTTTAAATTTTAAAATAATTATAATATTTTATTTAAAATTTTACTTATATCTGAATTAATCGCAACTCAATTCATTATACAAACTTCACCTGCCCTTACTTCCCAATACAAAAAGGGTTTTGCTTATGTCCGATACATCACAGGAATCATTTTCCCTCCGATCACACGCAAATCATCAATGCCCTCGAGATTCACTTCCACAGTTTAAAGAAAGAAGAAAAAAAAGAAAACATTTGGGTCTCTCAAATGTCAATCACACCAAATTTTGCCAGTTTGTGCAATAATGGCTGCCTTTAATGTAACCCAAAACTCTTTGAAGTTTGAACAGTACTATTCCAGCTGTGCTATGCCCACATAATACATATCTCAACGGTCGACTGTACCGGTGTATTCATGTGTGTATTTGAAACTTAAAAGACCACAAAAATATCTTCTTCCACGTGGAGATATGCGATTGGATTATCTGGATCTTTAATTACATTGTTGGGTGACCACCGGGATGCTTTTCCTGCATAGGATAAAGGTGAAAAAACAATGATAATTGTACCAAAACTCTGAAGCCCTTCCCTTCAACTTTACAACCCATAAATTCGTCCTAACCACTTAAAATTGACAAAAAGCCATAAGAAACTCATTACAGGTCCACTAGGTTAGGTCTTTTTTCTATGGACTCTCTCTCTCTCACTCTGATTAAGGTGGCAATGATCATAAATCTCATTACTTTGGTACAAAAAGTTTTAATAAAAACAATGGTTTTTGGATCTCAAATCTTATGCTATATCTTTTCTATTATCCCCTGTTAAACAATATGTTGAAAGTTTTCACCCCAAAAAATCATTTAATTTGGACCCCATATCTTCCAATCATGACTAAAATTACTAATTATTGGAAGAAGTAGAGTATGGAGATGAGAATGCAAAAAAGAGAAATACTCCATAGATTTATTTATTTTGCCAAAATAACAAGCCTTTTAAGCTGAATAATGTCGACCAATCTCCCATACAATCCGCTGAGACAACCTATTCTGCCATGAAATCTTCAGGCAACTATAAAATAATTCGATAAAGACAATGTTATGATCTTTGTAATTAAATGTGTACTGTTTCATTGGTTCGGAAATCTGTCAAAAAAGAAGAACAAAACATGAGCCCCACTTTGCCCCATTCCCCACATCGATTAGCAGTCAGTCCACTTGCCAATTCTCTATTATATGGCACATTTCTCGAGTCCACCTTGCCCATTAATAAAATAAAATAATTAAATTATTTTATAAAAATAACCCTTCATTTAAAATATAATTATAAAAAAACTATAAAAACAACTTTCATCTTTCTTTTAACCTTACACGAGAAATTGCATGGTATGGGCCGTACCATAGTACTCTCCAGCTGGCACTGCCTAAAGCAGAACAAAAACACAGAAGGCAATTGCCAGTACTCTGCGTTCCAGCTGGACAAAAACACAAAATTCGGTTACGTGTCACTTGGATGGAGCGGGTATAGCCAAAAAAGCACGCGCGAGAGGAATCTCGAAAGACATTTCTTCAAAGCCATTTTAAACCAATGATGCCAGTGACAACTGGACAGATGAGTGAGCCAGCTGTAGTATCCCACGTGGCGGATTATGGTTGGGTGAGATTTGATCCCATCCTCTTTTGGGCAGACTGCAGAGAAATGTCGTTCTGTGTCTTGGGTGCCACTCCACACAGTACCCAGCTTGAGCCAGCTTGTTAAGTGGGCAATACGAACCTAACGGCTACCTTTTTAAATTTGCAGTCTTGTTTTATAGTAAATTTTAATTTTGTGGAAAGAATAAATCTATTTTTAAATTTTATTTATTTATTTATATTCTAAATTTCTAATCATTTTAGTGATGTAAAATTCTCATCCATTAGTTGATATAAAAATATAATTGTATTTTAATATATTTTATAAATATAATGGATTTAAATGGTATGTAAGAAAGTAAGCTTATAAATAGCATAATTCTATCAAAAGCATCAATTAGATCATTTTTTTTTCTTTAAAAAGAGTTACGGAGTAATGTTATTTTTTCTATTGAATTTTATAATATCTATTTAAATAAATTGATGTTTCACATTTTAAATAATTTATTTTATCCATTATCTCTTTTTTATAATTAAATCAACTATTTTTCAAAAAATATAAAAAATTCAATAATTGCTAAATAATGACACATTGAACATAAGAATAGAAATAAGATGAGATTAATAAGAGTAATGCTATATGTAATTATAAAGTGTGTAAGTACTATGTAGTCACTATGAAAAATAGTAGGATCTATTATTAAAAAAATAATTTTTTTTATATAAATCATGTATATATTTACTTTTTTCAAAATGATTATATAGTGCTTACGCATTCAAAACTGTAACTATCATTCATTTACTGATAAATATCATTTTTTTTTGCAATAATAAACATAATAAGATAAATAAAAAATAAGAATGGGGTAACGTGTTGTATAAAAAATTACTTTATCTTATTTGTCTTGTTTTTGTGAATTTTCTCAAGTTTCGAACTTTAGAATTTTGGTGTGTTTAATTCATTCATCGTGGGATTTATTATGCTTACAAAAATTATTTAAATGCGAGTGCTTTTCTTATTATTATTTTGGTATTCATTTAAAAAAATCTGTTGGGTGAGTTAAGAATTTTAAATATGTATTTTTATTTTAAAAACTTTTATTTATCATTCTACATATTACATATTATTTTTTTTATTAAATTTGTAGTATATAGATAATGAGTAGAAAATTTTAATTAATTTAAAAGAATAAAATAAAAAATAAAAAATAAAGAAACATATTGTGTATGTGATATGTAAATATGATGAGTCTTTATTTGTTTATTGATTTATTAATAAGAATTTGAATACCACGTGGCATGTGATAAAAAATGACGTGGAATGTGGAAGAGGGCCCGGGGGGTGGTGCGAGCTTGTGGAAGAAGCCAACAACCCAATAGAAATTGGCTATAAAATGCCAGTGTATTGTGAAGACCTACAGAGCATTTCAGTGTAGAAGCTTCACTTTGCTCACTCTTTCAAACCCTCGTTCCTGCAATGGCTGTTTCAGTGACTATGTTCTTAAGTTTCTTTGTGGCACTTGTATCGCTGGGTTTGGTTAGCTCGGCGAAGTTTGAGGAGCTCTTTCAGCCTAGCTGGGCTATGGACCATTTCATGTATGAAGGAGAGCTTCTCAAGCTCAAACTCGACAATTTTTCCGGTAAAAGAAAAAACTTTCTTGCTTAACATATCAATGGGTCTACTGTGTTTGCGTTGTATTATATTGATGATTCTCTATCTGCATCTATCGTACAGTTCTTGACTGTAATGTTATGTGTTGTAGTTATATTTCTGTGGTGTTGCTTACGCTAATTAAATGAGAATGGTAATCTAATTGCGTTTGGGAAATTCAGGCGCCGGGTTTTCATCGAAGAGCAAGTATATGTTTGGGAAAGTGAGCATTCAGATCAAGCTTGTGGAGGGTGACTCTGCCGGAACTGTTACTGCTTTCTATGTAAGTAGTCGGTTTTCATCTCTAGTTCTAAGTTTAACTGTTCTTTCGTCTTACTCTTGCTCTTACTTCTGTACCATCTTCATATGTGAGTTAGCCAATAGCTGAAGTTGGTGTACGGCAGAACCTGTGACCCCATTCAATTAGTCGACACCGTTCATTCGATGCAATGAACAATTTTCCCATATGCAGACAATGGACTCTTTGATCTTATTTGAACCTATAATAAATAGGCTACAACCTACTCCCTTTCACACTCATGTATTTCTGCAAATTTCATTTCTTCTCCATTTATTATTTTTGTCCTCATCAAAACCCATGAACCAATGGTTACTTTAGACCGCAAAGCTTTATTTTTGCTAAGCAATTTCATCTAAAATATTTTGTTATTTAATGATTCAATTATTGTACTATCTTTGAGACCCTGACATTGCCAATCAATTCTCTTTACTCATTTGTTCGTGCTGTTGATGATTATTTGCGGGGTCCATTTCATTTTTCTTATTTGTTCTCTTTGACGCAGATGTCATCGGACGGTCCAAATCACAATGAGTTTGATTTCGAGTTCCTTGGCAACACCACAGGAGAGCCTTACACGGTCCAGACCAATGTGTATGTGAACGGCGTGGGTAACCGGGAGCAAAGGTTGAACCTTTGGTTCGACCCCACCAAAGAGTTCCACTCCTACTCCCTCTTCTGGAACCAGCGCCAAGTTGTGTAAGTACTCCTATTCCTCTCACCATATTTATGGCTATAGACTTTATGATACATTTATGTATATATATATATATATATATATATATATATATATATACACTACATATGTACGTGTCTATTTGTATGCAAGTATGCGTACTCGGAAAGTTTTACTGGCGTGTGCATGTTACTTTAATGATTCCAAATGGGCAAGAGTTAGGCACACTATTTTCATGGGACTGAAAAGCTCTGCATAAAGCAAAGAATGCTATGTTAATCAGAGATGAGTGTTCTACGTATGCGACACTGGGGGGTCCAAAACAAAGAAGAAACCAACCATCGGAAAAGTTAGTAGAGTCTCTGAATGTCTGCATGATTTCTGTCCCCCATAAATGACTGACCACATACTAGATTTACAGAGATAAATCAGATGCCTATTCTTTTCTGCTTGTGGTGTTGGGTTTGGCGCGTGGACACATCTGTTTGGACCGTAGCTCAATGATTCAGTGTTTTTTTTTTTTCCTGATTTAAACCCTTGTATTTTTACATCTCTCTATGTTTCACAGCTCAATGATATTCTATTTTGTTCGTTATGTTTTAGATTTTTGGTGGATGAGACCCCAATAAGAGTGCATACCAACATGGAAAACAAAGGAATACCATTTCCCAAGGACCAGGCCATGGGTGTGTACAGCTCAATTTGGAATGCGGATGACTGGGCCACACAAGGCGGTAGGGTCAAGACGGACTGGACACACGCACCCTTCATTGCCACCTACAAGAACTTCGAAATCGATGGTTGCGAGTGCCCAGTAACGGTGGCAGCAGTAGACAGTGCCAAGAAGTGTGTGAGTAGTGCAGAGAAGAGGTATTGGTGGGACGAGCCCACATTATCGGAGCTCAATGTGCACCAAAGCCACCAGCTGTTGTGGGTAAAGGCCAAACACATGGTCTATGACTATTGCACTGACACGGCTAGATTTCCTGTCATGCCTACAGAATGTGTGCACCACCGTCACTAGTGGTGTGGCCAATGCAGGAGATGGCCGGGGAAAGACTTTGTAAAAAAGGGTAGCGGGGGAGTTGTTGGGAGATCAAATCAAAGTCATAAAAACATTGTGATGGGTGTGCTTGGGAACATTGTAATATAAGAAAGTTGGGGGGGTAGGGGGATCAAATCAAAAAGTCGTCATAAAATTACATGTGCTTCATGTTGTGGTCTGTCATTTAACTTTCAGCTTGTATGATATATATGATGAATGATGATTTTATCATTTTTTTTTTCCAATTTTGCTACTTTATTTCAGATTTTGTTTCATCCTTACCAAGCAAATTTTTTTACCTTTACAAATCATGTACAAGTTAGTACTGTGGGAGGAGGAAAGCCATTGCGGGATTGTAAGCGGAGAATAAAAACACAATTGTGATACAAAAAACGGATAAAGTTCAGGCGTGGTGGACCCACTCATCTTTTTTGTGGAGAGTGGACAACCATTTTGGTAAAATTTTCAGAGAAGACATTTCTGTCTTCGTCTTTTGGGCACCTCGTGGTATACTTTGTCCAAATTTGTGGGGGTAAAAACAAACTGGTCCGAAGGACTCTTGTATCATCGAGAGGATGTCCACACCGTCTGTGGGATCCATGCATATCCTGCTATCTCCTACATTAATGAACTCAGCAAAATCACTAATAACAGTCCTAAAGTTGGCATTTACCTACTAAGTTAGGATTTTAATGCTAATAAAGTTGGCATTTAACTTAATTCGGGAGCCAAGTCTGCCATCCCACACATAAATCCGGGACATGGAAATTGTCCTCATCTAACATGTGGAACTTATGCAATAGTTACTTGGCATTATTTAGTAGCGTGGGTAGAGTTAATTAACACTATCTGATGTGGTGGACCCTGGATTAGGTTCATGGACCATGTCATGTTATATGATTTAAGGTCCCTTTTATCAGTTCCTTTGTCAGGTTTCCCTTCAAGTTTCAACCCTCTGTGGCTTGGTACGACTGATACTTTTCGGTGTCAATAATTCACACCAAATATCGAGAGAGAGAGAGAGAGAGAGGGGAGGTGATGCCTATCTACTCAAGGCAAACTACTTAATTAAATGAAAGGTTTGCAACAAAGGTTATATAGGAACATCAAATGAGTCTGGCTTGGTACGACTGATACTTTTCGGTGTCAATAATTCACACCAAATATCGAGAGAGAGAGAGAGAGAGAGAGAGAGAGGAGGTGATGCCTATCTACTCAAGGCAAACTACTTAATTAAATGAAAGGTTTGCAACAAAGGTTATATAGGAACATCAAATGAGTCTCTGGATGGCCCTTTCTGGCGTAAAGAATGCTAGTCCACAGTAAGCCGCACTTTGGAATGAATTTACAACAATAATGTACTGTTTAACCATTGAAATCAAACTTTCAAACAAACGTCTCAATACAGTGTTTGCAATAATTAAAAGAAAAATAAAAAATAAAGATAACAAAGGCAACGAACCAAAGCCCAGGCCTTGTTTTTAGGCTTTGATAATAAGGCGACCCCAAAGGCGGTTTCCTGTAGTCCTGAGTTGACAGAAGGCTTGAAATCAAAGATCCTAACAAGAGCACCGGAAGTAACTGTTTTGACGATTTTGCTGGAGATTCTACGTCCACTACATCGATGTCCTCATTTAATAAAAGCAGAAACATAGTAGGGTAACTTCGTTCACTACATATGTGTCGTCTATTGGTGGCCGGAGGGCAGTGGATCTAAACATTTCCAACATAGTGTGGAAAGCTAAAGGAAAAATCTATGGATCTATGGACAAGAGAGGGACAAGGAAGGGGAAGAGAGGAGGGAGGGAGGGAAGGGGATGAACTTGACCTCCTCCTCATCAGTAATGGAAGATGATGGTTTTGTTTAGAGAGGAGGAAAAAATATTTTTAGAGAGAGAGAGAGGGGAGTCCTGATAAATCCTTCCATAGATATATTATTTATTCATCATGCAAGATTAGTAAAAACCATCGATGGCATGAAAGTGCTCTTAAATTCACGTTTGCAGCAATGGCACTACTCATATTGTAGGAAACAATGAAAGCAATGACCTTGATCCATTGGTAGAGCTTCAAAAGGGGATTGCAATTAGGGGTGTGCATCCGGACCGGAACCTAGAAATTCAGGTGAATATGGGCGTTTATCCACACGGGTTGGACTTGGGTGGATAGAATATTTTTCTATCCGCCTAAATCTAATTATTTAACCGGGTGTTTTTTTTTAAACCAAAATTTTTGTTTCAAATTGATATTGTTTTTGTACATGCAAAACGACGTCTTTTCTATGTTATCAGCATGAGACTCTAACCAATCATTATATTCTTTTGATCTTTGGCAAGAAACTTGCATAACATTTCCGACCACTGATTTTAAAAACTTCTTTCACATTCAATACTTATCGTATTTGTTATAGATTATGTCAAATCTTACAAAACTCAAATTTGTTACTCACAATATTTCTGGCAACAATTATTTATCATAGATCATTATGCTAAGATTTATTTTAATGAATGAATCTCAAAAATACTATTAAGGAAATAAAGCATCACTACAAGATAGTGTTAAAGCAATGATTTTCTTTCGCCGTCATCTATATGAAGAACTGAAAACTGAGTACTCACGATAAGAGATCCATGGATTCTATGAGATAGTTTAATGAAGAGATAAGTATACCAGAAGACCATGATCCCAAAAGCTCATTTTGGTTGGATGCACTTGAAGTTGCAAGATTATTAGTATATACAACTCTACATTTAAAAAAAAGAAAAGAAAAAAGTTCACAATTGAAATTGTGTTGAGACAAACCCACTAACGAGGATATGTTTGAAATGAAACATATAACATATACATATCTCGTTTGTTCATGTAGCAGCAATATCAAGTGCAAAAGTTCATTACGTACTATCAAATAATATCTTGTTTACTAGTGGTTGAACAAAATAACGAGCTGTTAATAAAAAATCACAAGTCTCATCTAACCGGTTCTACTCCATTCCCTAAAGCAAATGGAATCTTATTTCATCATAATAAAGGAAACCATGGTCGTGAACGTAGACATTGTAGAAAGAAAAACTATCGAGATCAAGTGAAGCGTATTTAAGGTTTTTCCAAGAGAAATGCTACATACCACCAGAAGTGGAACCACACTGAGATAAAGTAAGAAGAAATCAAATGCTTGTAGAATAAGCCTGTAAAGGAATATGAAGATAAATGTCGCTGGTATGGTATGAAAGGGCATTGGTCATGTACCTGTTGTACATTTAAATATTTGGTGCCTATATCAAACATCTATGAAGGAAAAAGAAAAATAGATCGAAATGAATTTTGCACACCACAATGATCCAGAAGATCATCTAACTTGTTTTAATGATTCAAATAAGATGGATCTAACTCATCTTGATATTTTTTATTTCTTTGTGAATCCAAACGGAGACAATGATATTTATTTTATTTTATTTTATCAATATGCATATGGCCATAACAATTGATTTTCTTTTTTTGTTATAACACATTATGTTTGAATTGTTATCTTTTAATACATCCTGTTAAAGTAAGTTTTTTTTTTTTTTTTTGCATTAATAAAATTTTATACATAATTTTGTTTGTAAGGAGATATAAGTTTTATTGATATATTGACTAATTCAAAGATGATTGGTAAAGATCCCTGTCTTGCAGACAGTTGTACAACACAAGAAATTCAAGGTTGATAATATTGAGCTCCTGAGAGCTAGTTTCCTATATTGCAATATTTCAATTCTCTTGGTATTTCTCTTTCAAGATTTTTGTCTAGAAGATAGTTGTATAACATATAATTCTTAAAAATAATACATATTTTCAATATTTAACTTTTATTTAAAACCAAACTTAATACAATATTCAGTTCATCGAACTTGATTGAACGCTCTAGAAGAGCCAATATCATGTTACTAAAATTATCAAAATTTTGTATTTTTCAAAATCTAGAAGAGATTTACTCAGCTTTAAATATATTCATGATAATAGTTATCATGTTGAAACCACCAATAAATGTAGTGATGAATATCTTTATATTGCAACAATAAATTTGGGCCATAAGTTCATATTAGAAAAACTACCAGCTTTCTCTTTAAGGTTATATTATAAAACAATGAAAACAAATGAATCACATGTTGTAGTGCACCATAAGTGCTTTGATTTAAATATCTTTATGGTTTTGTATGATCATCTTTGTCATCCGGAATCAATCATAATGCATCAAATAAATAAGAATTCATAAGGATATTACTTAAAAAACCATAAGATTTTTTAACCAAATGATTATCCATGTGTAGCAGATTCCAAAGGAAAACTAATTATCAAATCTTCCCCTTTGAACTTTCAAGGTAATTATTAAATCTCCACCATTTTTATAAAAAATATAGAAAAATATATGTGGACCTATATATCGACCAAATGGGTCATTTAGATATATATATATATATATATATAGATATATATATATATATATATATATATTACTTTAATAGATGTATCAATCAGATGCTTACATGTTTATCTACTCTCTACTCGAAATGTTACATTTGCTAGACTTCTTGTATAAATTATTAGATTATAGGCTCAATTTTGTAATTATCTAATTTAGTCTATTTGATTGGATAATGTAAGAGAATCTCCATTTAAAAATTTTGCCCATATACATACTCAGAATGCAAGACACCACACAAAAAGAAAAAAAAAAGAAAAGAAAAGAAAAGAGAGAGGTGCAAAACACACTATTTCATCAAGCATTTTTCTTTTTCATTTTCTTTCCTTCCCTAGGCCCGATGCCCTACCTTTTCCATCCTATGCAGATGCCCCCCTAACGCCCCACCTTCTCTCAGACTGTTTTCTTTCACTTCTCTGTGGTTGCATCTTGATTAGGTCGCCGTTCACGCTGCCAGTGTTAGTGTCAAAACCCTAAGTTTAGTGGCCCATGTCCAAACTGCCAACCATGCTATGACTAGCCTTGAAGGGCCCATGACCGATGCCTTGACACTATCATTGACAAGGTTGGACAACCCCACAACCCATGCCTCGACACTACTACTGACAAGCCTTGATAGCAGTGTTTTAAATATCGTACCATACAGGCCGGTACCACTAATATTTTTCGTACCGGCCACTGGTCCAGTACAGGTATTACACACATTTCTTACAAGCTGAAATACCTACCGTACCAGCCAATATTCGGCCTGTACTGGCCTATATTTCGGCCTGTACTAGCCGATATTTCGGCCTCTAATTTTTTTGTTTTTTTTCATTTTTCAAACTACAATCTCATTTTTTGACTCCCAATTTAGACTAAACTATTTATAATTTATATATCTATGTATTTATGTATAATTTATTCATATATAGACTATTATTTTGGAATATAATTTATATGTATATATTTATATATATAATTTATTAATATATCGACTATCTCGAAACGGTACTGGTATTGAAATATTTCGTTCCAGTGCTTTGACCGGTACGACGTCCGATACGACATTCAAAACATTGCTTGATAGCCCTACGGGTCATGCCTCGACACTATTGTTGCCAAGCCCTGACAGCCCCATAGATGTGCCACAGGCATGCCATGACATGCCCAGGGCAACCCTACATGCATGCCATAACCCCTGCCATGACAGCCCAGCCAGGGTAGCCAATGAGGTTAGTGGCTGCCTAGGCCAACTATGGCACGCCTAGTGTGCAACAACCCAGCAGCATGCGCAGCACAACCCTAGTGCCCAGGCCCCTTGAAGGGTCCATGGCTGATGCCTTGACACTATCACTGATAAGGTTGGACAGCCCCACGACCCATTCCTCGACACTACTACTGACAAACCTTGATAACCCTATGGGCCATGCCTCGATACTATCGTTGACAAGCCTTGACAGCCCCACAGACGTGCCACAAGCATGCCATGACATGCCCAAGACAACCCCACAGGCATGCTATGACCCCTGCCATGACAGCCCAGCCAGGGAAGCCAGCGGGGTTAGTGGCTGCCTAGGTCAGCAATGGCACGCCTAGTGCACAGCAGCCTAGCAGCGTGAGCAGCACAACCCTAGCTCCCAGGCACCTTGCCTGGGCCATGCCAGCCACATGCTAGTAACCATGCCAGCCATGCCCATGGCCCATGCCATGAGCTACCCTAGGCCACCAAGGGCCAACACATGCCATGGGCCATCATGGGGCCCATGCAAGACCTATTTTACAAGGGGGCCTTTTAGGGTTTCCCACTTATGTTATTGTTTTAAATAAGACATTTAGACATTTCATTTACATCTTTGGACAATTTTCTTTGTGAACAGTTTGTTTGTTCTTAAGATCATTTTCGATGCCTTTGCACTTAAGATACTTGGATTCAATTCATGAATCCCAAGGAGAGGAACATCACCTTACAATTCGTGAATAGGTGTTGTTCCATTTATCTATATTATTATTTTTATCACCTTGCAATCAGTGAATAGGTGTTGATTTCCTTTATATCTATCTCATGATTATTTTCCACTCAATACCCAAATTATCCATTGTTTTTTCATATATTTTCTATTTTGTTCTCATATTTTCTTGCATTTTCTCATATACCAAACATACTCCAAGCTTCATATTCCATATCCTTTGATTCCCTACATTAAACCCTAGCCTTCCATAAGGATTTCCTAAGTTTTAGGAATCCTAACCCTAGTCTCCCTTTACAATTCCTATATTTTAGGATTATCTCTTGACTAGTAAAAACCCTAATCCATCTTCCAATCCCTCAAAAATTCGAAATACATCCCGTACCCTTATTCAAACCTCAAATCCTAACAACTCCCATCTATCTTATCATTTAAAATCAAACCCTAACCACCTTATCCATCATCCAAACCCTATATTCCATCTCCAAATCCCTAAATTTTAGGAATTACCCTAGACCAATTCAAACCCTAATTTCCATCTCTTTCTTGCCCTAGCCGAAACACTCTAGCCCTGATACATCCCTCTAATTTCAAAATTTCCATTCGCCACCATCCAAACCCTATCCTCACTTCACCATACCAACCCTAATTATTACCCAAGTGGCGCCAACACCAAGGATCATCATCAAGCCATGCCACATTGCATCAAACACACAAATTAATCACTTAGATCACCCTTTTACACTATAAACAATACAAACAGCAATCCCACCACTAAACACACTCCATTAATCTAGGGACCCTCCATTGCCATAATTCATTCAAGACGAAGCAAATAGACAAAAGGCATTTGGTCATCAAAAGGCAAAGCGAGCTCGTAGATCCTTAGTGTTTAGGAACTTGACCGAGGTTCCTTACAGTTAGGCCGTCGTCGTTCACCCCTTTATTTTGCTCAGTGGGAACTCAGCTCGTGCCATCTCCCTGCCGTTTCATCCTCTCTAGGTTACGCTGCCACTCTGATAATGATTGTCACCAACTCTCTCTCTCTCTCCACCATGAGTGCTATCATACTTCGTGCAACAACACCATCGGCAATAAGCCCATATTTCTACCCGCTACTTTTCGATTAGCCCACTCGGTCTAATTTTGTCCTTGCATTGTGTGCCACTTCACTATTCTAAAATTTGGTTTTGATGTATTTTCAATATCACAGTGCATCCCGAGCGTTAATAGGTAGCGTGGTCACACCGTCGAACTGGACTGATTGCCGCTCAGAGAGTTGGTAAGGTACTCTCGAGCTTTAGCCTCATTATCGTCGTTAAATTTGTATCTCTTGTAATTGTGCCCATTAGAAGTTGGGTTACCCTTTTATATGTTTGATGTTGGGATTGGTAGTTGCAAGATTGCAGGATTTTTTGGCGTTTGGAGGTTCTCTGGTTATGATTGTCGTGGTCGGAGGAGGGAATGAATGTAAATGTTATGTTCGTTGTGGTGAGGCCTAAAGTGAATCTGAGGTTGTACTAATTTATTGGAGTAGTGCATTGGATGTTGTGCTTGGGCCTTAATAGAACCAAATCACGATGATGGTCTATGGGTCGTTTATTTGGCTCGTATTGAATTATAGTTTGGATTTTAGAATTTTATTAGTAGTATGACTTTGTGTTAAATTCAAATTCTTATATATTAGTGGTATTTTGGATTAGGTCTTGATACTAGTTATGTTTGAGTTCAAAACTTATTAGTTTACTGCAAATGCTAGGTGAGTGGTACTCCTATGTTAGACTTTGCCTAAAATTGTCTAAGGTCGATTTTGTGAAAACCTACATATTTTATTATGAAAACAACCTCGGTTATTTTTCGCACTAATCTCTATTTTGAACTTTGAAATTTGACATTTTATCATAATTGGTCTAGACATGATCAAATCTTTGCATTTTGTTTATCTATTACATAAACTGTGAATATAAAATCTGAAATATATCTGATTATATGATATTATCTAATTTGTATACTATTCATATTATTTAATTGCATATGAAAATCCTGAGGCATAAGATTCTGTTCTATTTTGGTTATGGGCTCGGTTTATAAATTTGGCTTCTGATGTCTAACATTGCCATGGGGGTAAAATTGTTGCCTTTGATATCTAACTTTGCCACAGGTGTAAAATAGTGACCTCTAATGTTTGAACTTCCAACGGGTATAAAATTATGGCCTATGATTTCTGAGTGCAATCGTTTTGCTAGCTTAGTGATTTAGGTTCTGTTTAGCTATCTGCAGAATGCACAACCCTACCACAACTGTAACGCCCCATGCCTGGAGGGTCAGGGAGTTAGTTCGTGTCACTTAAAATTACATTCCACAATACAAATATAAACTCCAAAATCTCAATAACACATAAAACTCATTGATTCAATCCAAAATATACGTTCCTCTAGAACATTGATGAACTACTTCAACATAATTAACTAAGAACTCCACGGTCTCAAAAACAACATCAATATCCCAAAATACTACTCAAATAAAAATAACAAATTTTTTGAATAAGCCTTTTCACTAATTACTTATACCATTTGGCACGTATTCCTTTACACTCAATTAATCTTGTCCGAGCTTCCTATTTCTGATCCCCAATTGAATTCCCAATGCCATTTGAGAAATTATGAAGATAATTAGGTGTGTTTTCAACAACTCAGTAAGCAACAGACATATACTAGTGTAAAAACATGAGTAAGTTACAAAATGCAGAAATAGACAATTCACAAAATAGTAGTGATAATTTCAAAAACATTCCTTTATCCATAATAAAATATTTACAAAAAGACCTTAGGCACAAACATAACTGAACAACATTAGAAATAGAAACAGAGGTCATGTTTACCCCCGTGGTAGGGTTGTGCATGTCTGCGAATAACTAAGCTGAACGTAAATCATTGTTTTGTCACCAAATTGATGCACTTAAAACAAAAGCCATGTTTTCCCTTGTGGCAGGATTATGCAATATGTGGATAGCCAGGTAGAAAATAAATAATTAAGTTAGTAAAGCGATTGCAGTCAGAAATCATAAGCCACAATTTTACACCCGTGGTGGGGTCAAACATTAGAGTCCACCTTTTACACTCGTGGCAAGGTCAAATAGCGGAGGTCACCCTTTTACACCCGTGGCAAGGTCAGACATTAGAAGCCAAATTTATAAACCGGGCCCGTAACCAAAACGGAACAAAATCTTATGCTTGAGGATTTTCATATGCAATGCAATAATAGGAATAATATACTAATAAGATAATATCATATAATCAAATAACTATTTCAGATTCCATATTCACAATTTATGCAATAGAGAAAATATAGTACAAAAATTGTTAACATCTGCACCAGTTCATGACAAAATGTCAAATCTACAAAGTTCAGAACAAAGACTAGTGCAGAAAAATAACCGAGATTGGTTTCATAACAAAACATGCAAGTTTTTCATAAAATCAATCCAGTCAATTTTTGGCAAAGTTTAGCATAGGAACATCGTTTATCTGATCCTTATAGTGCATTAACTACGCTTCGGGCCCGTTCTCTAGCAGTATCACAACAACCTAAACAGAAAGATATTTACTAAAGTATTAATAATCTGCACAAGTCGACTTCAATCTAATTATTGAAATCCATAATTCCAAGCTATATTTTAGCCCACACAATTTCATCAAAACTCGGTTATTTAAAACCACACAACACTACTTCCAAATAACAATACACCAACAGTTTATCCCATCCTCCTTGAATTCATTTTACCATTCAAAATCTGCATGTCAATCAAACAATGCCACGTTCAAAAACACTTATGCCTTGCTTTATCAAACCAAACTACGTTTGCCCGACATGTCAAACCGACATCTCCAACAACCCAACAACAACATGTAAATCCCCAAATAACCACACCACTTGACCCACACAACTACACATCAGCCCAAACAACCAAACAACCAAACAACTCAACCCACACAACCACACATCAACCCAACAACCACACGTCAACCCAACAGTCACACAATCAGGTATTCTCCGCCCACAACACTACAACCAGCGACTCCCGACATGTCAGGCAACAAACATCTCTCGGGCT
Organism: Cyclocarya paliurus; assembly: GCA_029856935.1. Classification (NCBI taxonomy): domain Eukaryota; kingdom Viridiplantae; phylum Streptophyta; class Magnoliopsida; order Fagales; family Juglandaceae; genus Cyclocarya; species Cyclocarya paliurus. The sequence goes on along the minus strand of CM056946.1, from coordinate 23,589,699 downwards.
AACATATCAAGCAATCACACATCTCAAGCAATCACATACAATCCATATGGCAACCCAAAAGACAACAATTGGTGTGCAAAATGGGCCTAATAACCTACGTTTCATACCTAATCTTGGGTGGTGGCCTGTGGATTTTGAGAGCGAAGCAATGCTATCTAGGGACGTAACTACTACCCTTCATGGCACTTCGAAACAGAGGCTACGAGATGCCATGGCCTCCACTGGTCATGATAGCGGCACTAACAGAGAGAACAATTTAGGGTTTAGAGAAAGTGAGAGAGAGAGCCCATAACTAAGAGAACATAAGGGTGGCAGAGTTACGGACAGAGCCTTACCAGCGTTGATGTGTGGCTTTGGGATAGCGGCGTGGGCAACAGAGTCCACGAACAGGGGCGGTTGTGCACTGGGTATTTCGTGATAATATAAATCTCGAGATAGAGGAATAAACACAGAGAGAGAAATAGAGAGGCGAAGAGACAACGAGGCTTACCAACTTGGTGAGGGCAGCTTATGGCAACGGCTAGGTAGCAATTATGCACAACAAGGAGGAGAAACATGATCGGTCGGCGAGACAGGACCAAATAGCTTGGCATAAGGGATCGAGAGGGAAGGAGAAATCGGGAAAGGTAGCTTCAGGTGGCCTTGCTGCCATGGGATACTTAACTCCAGATGGGCAGCGAATGACTTGCACTGGAGTGGTTCCTGGTTTGCCATGGCTTGTGGCTGGCGGTGGTGGTAGCGGAAGGGAAGAAATTGAGATGAAAGGAGGGTTTGGACACTGGAGAAGGGGGTGGGCTACGTAGGAGGTCTGGGGAGAAATAGGGGAGAGAAAAAAAATAGAAGAAAAATAATGTAGGCTTTTTATGGGCTCGGGCCTGGGCTTTGGTTTGGGTTGGGTTATTACAATCGCGGTAGACATGACCTTTGTTCTATCTATGATATTGTTTTAGTATATTTGTACCGAAGGTCTTTTTATATAATAATAATAATAATAATAATAATAATAATAATAATAATAATCATTGAAATAAGATGTTAATGAAACTATTACAACTATTTTGATAATTGTTTGTCTTATGCATTTTGTAAATGACTCATGTTTGCACACTAGTATAGGATCGCTGCTTATTGAGTTGTTGATAATCTCACTCCTTTATCTCTAATATTTTTCAGATGACTCTTAAGTGCCAGTTGAAGATCAGGATGAGGAAACATATGTGAGACTAGTTAAGCATAGAGGAATAAATGCTTGAGAGGCAAAAGTGGGTTACCGGTTTTAAATAAGTGCTAAAGGGTACAAGAGACCATTAGAATATTTATTAAAGAATTTAATTATTTACTATGATAGTATTTTGAGTTAATGGTGCATTATTTGAGACTTGTGAAGTTTCTTTTTCTAGTTCATGTTTATACTTTGGGGTTTGGTTAAGAAGGAACATCATTTAGAGTACATTTTTGAATTATTGAGTTGTGATTTTAAGACAGAAACTAACAACCGGATCTTCGAGTATGGCACATTACACATAATTGTTTAGCTGAACCATTTATTAAATGTTTGCATTTAATTGCTCAACTATTACTTTTCAAAACAAAACTACTTATCTCTGCTTGTGACATACAATTTTGCATGCAACATCATTGGTTCGGATAAGACCAATTGTATATAATAAATATTCTTTATTGCAACTTCCATACGACTAAACACCAAATATTTTTCATCTTAGTATTTTTTATTGTGCTGTGTATGTTCCAATTACACCTCCCCAAAGCACTAAGATAGGTCCTCAACTTAGACTTCAAAATTTATATTGGTTTTGATTCTCCATTCATCATTAGATACCTCGAGCCTTTAACTGGATAATGTTAATGCACATTTTAAAAATTATCATTTTGATAAAATAGTCTTCCCGCATTAAAGGGAGACAATTTTCTAGAAGTACAAAAATAAGTAACATTGAATGCTTTGACACTATCTCATCTTGCACCTCATACAAATCAATGTGAACTAAAAGTTCAAATGATTATTTATTTACAAGCTATTGCATATCAATTGTCGGATGTCTTTATTGACAATTAGAAAACAGTAAAATATCACATTCCAGCTACTACTAGTCCACCAAAAAATGATGCCCCAGTAAGACAATCGAATAATACAATAATACAATAACTAATGACTCTCTAGTACACCTGAGGCATGGAAGTCTTATTGATGCAAAGGATAAAACTCTCTGGAAGAGAAAAGTACAAATAGAAGAAATTGGTGCTTCTAAAAAGGCCATACCCACATAACATACAACATATTTTCATTTAAAATTACTCTATATATCACCAAAAAATGATGATAAAAATGAACAAAAAGCCGTCGAAGAATGTCGACTAGAAAAGATTGACCAAAATGGAAAGAAGTAATTCATACAGAATTGATGTCACTAGCAAAGCATGAAGTATTTGAACATGTAGCCCAAACACTTGAATGTGTAATGCCTATTGGACATAAGTGGGTATTTGTACGTAAATGTAACGAGACAAATGAAATTGTGAAATATAAAAACAATACATGTTGTACAAGGATTCTTGCATAAATCTAATATTGATTAGGAAGAAACATATTTACCTGTAGTGGATATAATTACATTCAGATTTTTTATTAGTTTTGTAGTCATAGAAAGTTTGTATATGCATTTAATAGATGTTGTTACAATATATTTATATGAATAACTGGATAGTAATATATATATATATATATATATATATATATATATATATTTGAAAATCTATTAAGGATATAAAATGCCTGAAGCATTCAATTCAAAATCTTGAAATATTTATTTTATCAAGCTACAAAGATTTTTATATTGATTAAAACAATTCGAATCCATGTGGTACAATTGTCCAAGTTAATATCTAATAAAAGAATGATTTGGAAATAATCCAGTTTGCCTATGTGTTTTTATAAAATTGAATTTTGATTTGCTATTGTTGTGGTATATGTAGATGATTTAAATTTTATAGGGACTCCAGAAGAGTCCATGAAAACTGCAATTTATTTGAAAAAAATGAGTTAGAAATGAAAGAACTTGGAAAAATAAAATTTTATCTTGGTCTACAAATTGAGAACTTTTTAAATTGAGTTATTGTCCATTAGTCAACATATACAGAAAAGGTACTGAAGTACTTTTATATGGACAAATCTCATCATTTGAGTACTCCAATAGTTGTCCAATCACTTAAAGTAAAAAATAATCTCTTTCGCCCTTAAGAAGATGGAGAAGAAATTCTTAATCTTGAAGTATCATATCATAGTGCAATTAGTGCTTTGATGTTTCTTGCAAATTGCACATAACTATATATTGCATTTTTAGTTAACTTATTTGTAAGATACAGTTATGTACCAGCTCGAATGAATGGTCAAACATATTCCACGCTATATTCGTGGAACAGCTGACATGAGAATGTTCTATCCAAAATGATTGATTCCTCAATTAATTGGTTATACAGATTTAGGTTATCTTTTTTATCCTCATAAAGAAAGATCCAAAAAGGGATAGCTATTCACTTGTGGCGATACTGCTATTTCATGAGAATCTATTAAGTAAACATCAGTTGCTATTTCTTCCAACTACTAAGAAATTATTGCAATTCATGAAACAAGCCCGTGAATATATTTGATTAAGATTAGTAATTGAACACATTCGAGAAAAGTGTGATTTATCCACAATCAAAGCTAGCCTAACCATATTATATGAAGATAATGTTGCTTCTATCACACAAATTTGGGAGGCTATATCAAAAGTAATAGAACTAAACATATTTCACAAAAGTTCTTTTATACACATGAGCTTCAAAAAGAGCAAAAAGATTGAACCTCTACATACTTTTGAGGGGGAGAAAAATAATCATACAGATTGTTCTTTTTTTTCTTCGCTAAGATTTTTTTCCATTGAATTTTCCTTTGCAAGATTTTGACGAGGCAATCCTACAGTAGTCTAAGGTACACAATAATATTGTACTCTTTTTTCCTTCGCCATTGGTTGTTCTTTTTCCATCGAGTTTTTCCTTAGTAAGGTTTTAACGAGGCATGTTCTTTATGTATGGTCATCTAAAGGAGAGTGTTATAAATGTATACATGAACTTGGTGGATGACTATTTAGTTTCCATTACTTTAAATTCTAGCTCATTCATGTATCAACTCTTGGAATTCTTAAACTCATTAATGTATCTTATTAATTCATGTATCACCCTTTCATATTCTTTATCCTTCTATGCCTATAAAATGGTGCATTGAGGATTATTTGTACAACACAAAAAATTATAAGTAAATGATATTGAGCTCTTGAAGAGCAAATTCCTTATTTGCTTTATCACTCATTTACATAATCAATATATGACACCATCCATGGTATTAGCTATATATTATAAATTTGACATATTTAAATTTTCTATGGTACTTAAAATAAGTGAGTTATATTATAAAATTCAAAAATCAACAAATTACTATAAAAACTCAAAAATGAAACATAACAAATATCAGCTCTTGAGGTCCTTAACATGGAGCTAATAAGGACTAAAGTGAGTTTTACCTATCCTCTCAAAGTAGTCAGTAATAACATGTTGAGATGAATGTCCTCTGATTATTTAGAATCTTGATCCTTGGAGTTTCAATTTTAGAGGACCTTCTGTCTAATATCTCTTGCAATACAAAAATCAAATGATTATTTACAATTAAAGATTTTCACGTTTCAAAATTTTAATTTTTTAAACTTAACTCAATTATAATATATGAGGCATTTTTGAAAATTTATTTATATTTAGGGTCAAACAATCACTAAAAATTTATTCATTTAGCATTATGACTTTTTGAAAATCTCTACTATAAGTATTATGGGACTATAGCCACTTATATATATATATATATATAAAAGTATTATGGGACAATAGCCAACAAAATTATATACAAATTAGAAAGATATCATATTAAATAAATAAATCAATAGGTATCAGTTTACCTTAAAATAACTCGCAAATGTTTGGGTTGATTAGTTTTGTGTCAAATTGACTCGAGCTAAATTATGTTTAACCAACTCCATTAATTTGTGTCGGGTCTGTAGATCGCGTAAAACATTGATAGTCCCCACAATTATATCCATAATGTCAATCAAACTCAAACTAGTATCAAATCTAAACAAACGACAATCAATTTCAACCTCAAAATAGTGAAGACAAACTTAAATTTGATATAGGACCGGTTTGGATAGCAAGATGCCAAGAGCCTCCCATCTCATCTCATACCATTTTATCTTAATTAATATTCAAACACTACAAATACAAACACTTTCAAATTTCAAATATTCAACTTTTTATCTAATAATTGGGTAATAATACTCTTACGTCTCCAGCCTACCTGTTTACTACCTATATATATTTTTTCATTTTTTCTATGAAGCTGGCTACCTTCTCTTTGTCCAAGTTCTGCACTTTCTTTTTCAAGCAGTACCCTTACTGTCAGAAGCTTTAAGTGAGATGAAGCTTTATTAAAAAAAGATTCTTTTGTTCTCTCAAGCCAGCCCAAAGCCTCCCGACTCTCTCTCTCTCACACACACACACTGAAGCTCGGCCCTCTTCTTTCGTTTTTGGTGGCCAGCACCGTGCAATGTGTTGATCGAGCGCACCTAAACTATACCTTGAGCCCATACCACCTTGACCTCCACCACAAGCCCAAATGTCCACTGGTGTGGGAGCAATGGCAGTGTCGAAGGTTTCAAAACCACATATCTTAGATAGAGACCCCTTTCGTTTCCTTTCAAAACCACATTTTTGTCTCCAAATTTAAGTTTTATGCTGCGTAGCTATTTAATGATCGCATCAATAAGATTCTAAGATAAAGTTCGACAAAAAACTATATATATAAAGGTTACAACTATTTGATGAAGGATTCTAAGCGAGAGTAGAGGAGAGAGAGTTTGTCGCAGGGTCGTCTTATGAGAGAGACCAAAAGAATGTTTTTTGAATAGCTTCATCTCACTTGAAAGAAGGTGCAGACCTTGGGAAGAGAGAAGGTAGGCAGCTGTAGAGAAAAAATGAAAAAAAAAGGGGTTGTAAACGGGGTAGGCCGGAGATGTATGGATATCATTATCCCTAAGCATTGTCTAATTATTATAATTGTTACAAATTTGAAAAAAAATATAAAAAATAATTCAATTTTTTTAAATTTTAAAATAAAAATAATATCAAAAAGTTATATTCTAAAAATATTTTAACTGTATAATATTTTTATTCAATTTTTTTTCTCATTTTCTAAAATTATATAAAGCCTCTTAATTCAAACTATTTCATTATTATTTACAAATTATTTCACTATTATTTACAAATTATTTCATCTTATTTTACTATCTAAATAAGGTCTATTTGATCAAATCTTCAGTGTGTGCCTTCACTACCCATGGCCATGGTTTTTTTTTTTTTAAATAATAATTCTCTATGCTTGACCTAATATTGCTCAAATATAATAGTAAAAAACTTGAGCACTTGAATGCAGCCACGTTCAAACCTAGCCCAGACAGACATAGATGCGTAGCTAATGGCATGGGCTGGGCTCCCAAGATCCCGGCGTATATACCGTTAGATTCTTTTTTTATTTTTTTGGGCTGCGAATATATAAATCTGCCAAAGTCGGCAACTAGGGTTTTCTTTTCGAAAATTTTCTGCTTCGTTCTCGTCGACACGTCCTCCTGCATTACTCGGATCCAAAACTTCCCTAAACCCTCTGATGAGCTAGGTCGGAGCCACAAGGTAAAACGCACCGTTTGGTTTCTCTCTCTCTCAATTAAATGACCGAACCCTAACCCTAAAGTTGTTTTTCTTCCTTCGATATGTTTCTTGTAGCTCAATCTAGGCTCCGCCTCTGGAGATCCAGTTCCAGTGGCAGAAAGGTAAAAGCTTTCTTTTCAAATTTGATCTCTTTTTAGTCCGATCTCGTATAAATGCTCTCAGAACTTTTCCGGATTCGTATACGATTCGCTTATCTCGTATTTCAGTTGTGATTCATTGATTTATTTTACTATTAAGTTTTATAACTGATTTATTGCATGCAACTGGACAAAATTGTAAAAGAAAGATGCTTTTTTTTTTTCTTCTGTTAAAGACCCTACGTGACTTTGAACTCGTTTCGTGGTCCTTGATACTAATCGTTAAAAACTCAACCATTGATCCAAAAGCTCTAGGATTGCTGAATACTAATTTGGTTAAGCCTTTAACCCTCGAGATCATAGCATTTTCTGGAACAAATAAGAAAATTGACCGATGATTTCATTTGATTAAGAAGCAAAGTTAAGAGTAGAGTTATGGTATATTGCTTATGATTGATGATACGCACTGATTGTAGATTGATGGGGAAATAATTAGATGTAAAAACCATTTGAATTGTGTGATTTTGTTTTTATTTTATGTTTGAGTTAGTTGGTATATTAGTGTTTCTATGAAGATAACGCGCTTGTGGTCTCTGTAGCTGTATGGAGTGATCTTGCTTTTGATTCTTTATTGTTTTTGTTCATTGGGAGCTTTTGTTTGGCGGTTTAGTGTTATGATCATGAGGGTTAAAGATTTAACCAAGTTAGTATCCAACAGTTTTAGGACTTTTGGATCAATGGTTGAGTTTTTAACAATTGGTATCAGAGCAGAGACTACGTCATGAAAGGGGTGACCAATAGGTTAGATTAAAATTTTTTGGTACTTTGTATGGTCATGGTGTTAGTCATTTAATACTGATATGAAGCTACCAAAAAGGAAAAGGGCTGCCACCGGGTCAGTGTCAATAGAGTGGGCCGCCCTAAGAATTAAAGACTTAAGTAAATTAGTATCCAACAGTCTTAGGGTTTTTGGATCAATGGTTGGGTCTTTAACATTTAGATAGGGAAATTACATATCTGTGTGGCTGTTAGTGTGCATAATTTCTGACAATTACCTTGAACGACACATCTTTGTCTGCCACCAATTGACAAATAGAATGGTGGTTCTTGGCTTGAATCCAAAATCTGTTCTCACCTATGATTGGTTATATTTTTAATAGGATTGTCAATTATATTGCATGTTTTCGGGTTTTCATTGCTGGCTACATTAAATTTGAGCCCTTTTTTTGCCTTTGTTTGTTGGCCTGTGTTTGGATTGGTGGTTGTCTTTGGCTAGTTCTTTGAGCAGAATAGATATTTTATCTCCCAAATTCGAGGGTTGTTCCATCACACTACAGCAGTTTTTTTATAGGTACATTACAGCATTCATGTTAATATACTCATTTCTGTATAAATGGGTGGAACTAGGATTTATTTTGTGGAAGTCATAATTTTGCATCTTATATCTTAATGCATAAGGCATCACTATATTAGGCAATAGCAAGACAATGGGAATTACACAGTTTCCTTGTACTTTCAAATTAGTATTTTTTCCCTGTTAGACTAGTAGGTGAGAAAAATTTACCATGGGAGCTTTGGCTAATTGGGCTATCATTTTTTTTCTCTCCTTTGGTCTCTGTAAGGATTTTTGGGTCAGTAGTGATTTATTGGATGATATAAATTTGGTAGCTTGTTAATTTACATCAATATGTTGCCTTGCGTGCATTGTGCAAGTTTGCTGCAGAGTTTTGGCTGGCTGTTTTTCTGACCTTAATAAGTAGTTTTGGCATGTTGATAACTTTTTAGGCACGTCATCCTGTTATTAGTTTTGGATGTTCTAAAATAAAGGTCTTCTTTTTAACATTGGCAGGTAATTCACATAGTTTTCTTGGGTTTTCTGTTCATTCCTAATTTCAATTTTTATGCGCAAGTTGGATAAAACCCATACCAGAGGGGATGGATCCAGATCCCTGGCCTCAATTCTTGAAAAGTGGAAAGAATATAATGAACAACTTGATGCTTGCAACAACGACCATAAACCAGTTCGCAAAGTTCCTGCCAAGGGTTCGAAGAAGGGATGTATGAAAGGAAAGGGAGGGCCAGAAAACTCGAGATGTAACTACAGAGGTGTACGGCAGAGGACATGGGGGAAGTGGGTTGCTGAAATTCGGGAGCCAAACAGGGGTAGTAGGCTTTGGCTAGGTACGTTTCCGACTGCCATTGGAGCTGCACTTGCATATGATGAAGCTGCGAGAGCGATGTATGGTTCCTCTGCCCGTCTCAACTTCCCCAACATTAAGATCTCCTGTTTCTCAAAGGAATCGACTGAGGATTCTTCTTTAGCTGCAATACCGTCAGTTTCTTTGTCGGGGGCAGTTCCATCAGGTTCCGAGTCCACAACAACATCAAACGACTCCGAGGTTTGTGCTACCACGGGCATTGATCTGAACCGTAATTCCCCTAATGTAAAGTGTGATGATGGGATGGGTGAATCAAAGATCAATTCTTCGCCTCCTCAGGTGTTATGATGAATATTTTCTTTTTCATATTTTTACTTGATATTGATGCTTCACCGAGCTATAATATTTCTTCTTTGTTCCTTTCGGTGGGATGGATGTGCTCCGACATCTTTAATCAAATGATCATTTGATATGTTATGCTTGATGATTAGTATTGCTTATAATCTTTCGAAAATTCTTACTTGATGCTATTTTTTTTTTTTTGTGTGAAAATCTGAGGGAAGTATTCATTTCTTGTTTCATATTTTAAAAAGAAAAATTTATATTCATCATCTTTACACACCATAAGTTACATTTTTTTTAAATTTATTTCTCTTATCAAATGTGTAGTATATGGATGATGAGTATAAGAATTTAATAAATTAAAGAAGAATAAAATCAAAAACAAATTTAAAGAAGAATAAAGTGTGGTGTGTGGAGATGATGAATAGCACAATTCAATTCTTCCAAAGGCCGAGGGATATGTGGTCCTGTGTTGTGTGCACGCGCAGATAAACATGTATACAAGTTATAATTAGATGCTCTTGAGAGTATTGATACATAATGTTATGTTATGGTTATGACAGGAATCTACAAAATATAGCAAATGATAAATTATAAATCAGTTTTCTTGTATTGTTCTTGTTTCTTCGAGTCTTGTCATACTCATTCGAAATTGGGATGCATCTCACGTTATCAGGTGATCATACCTTCATTTTTTGTTTTTGTATTGTTTATTTCTTTGACCATGCGGAAACTGCTGTTAAATATGAACAAAATAGAGAATGAGTAACACACTAACACTACTTTCATCTTAAGTTTTTTCTAATCCAGAGTCGCACCTAGCAATGTGGCATGTTTAAGTGATTGTATGTTTACCACTTAATGAATAACTACATAAAATGTTTCATATATGGGGAGAAAACTGGCAATGTCGGTCTCGACGCGATTCTGGTCGGTTTGTCGCTATCTTGTTAGTGGTGCGATGAGAGAAAGTACCAAGAGAATATCGTGATGAGAGAGAGAATGGTGTCGCATCTGCTTTGCGATGAGAGAGAGATGGGAGGTGCAATGACAAAGAGAGATTGGTGGTATTGCTGTGTGAGAGAGGAGAGAGGGAGATGAGTGGCAGTGGCAGTGGCACGTTGTGTGAGAGAGGAGAGAGAGAGAGTTTGAGAGATGAGAATTGAGAGAAGAAGATGGGGGAAGAGGTATTAAACTCTAAATCCATTGTTTTATTCTTTTTCTTTTTCTAAACGGTACATGTAAAATGACATTGTTTTACTTAAGATATATAATATATATATATAATATTAGTTCTTTGTCAGTTTCGGTAGATTTTGGACTCTGACAGTCGGTTCACGTTTGCGACGGCTGGTTTCATTAGTTTCTGTACAGTCCTAAGAAATAATAGCATTTCTCTAACCAAGATATGTTCATATTACCTTGGGAATTGATCTTTGAAGATAGGGATGAGCATCAACCAAGTCGGAATCAGTATGCCCTACATAGTTCTCTGACTTTGTCGGAGAATCCGACCTTCGATTATGACTCCGAAATGTGCATTTTTGCTCCATCTTCGACTCCGACTTATCAGAGCAGAGTTAGATTTTGAACTCTTTTTAACTTCATATTGACCAACTTTTTAAAAAAGAATCTTTGTGTGAGCTTTCAAATTTCAGTTGTTCCAAAAATTACAATCTAAACTAAATAATTGACTTTTACTTCAATTTTACTAAAAACATAATAAAAAATACAACTAAATAAACAACAAGTAACATACTAATATGCTTCGAAAAATTAGATAAAATTAAAAAGAAAGTCCTATTGTTACATGATCTGCTGGCTACTCCACTACAAGTCCCATGCATTTGCTCCAACATAATCCAAGAACAAAACATACAAAGACTACAACTAATCATTGTTGATTTACTGTAGCTTAGCAGCCAAAAGTAAAACATAAAATATAAACCTAATTCATTCCCTAAAAAAATTAATACAAGCCAACACTTAAAACAGTTCTCAGCCACAACCAACCTCCCAAATGATTCAGCCAACCCATCATCCAAATCATTCACATCCATCATACATCATAATGTTATTTCCATCCAACTACAACAATAAACATTTTCCAAATTCCATTCCAATAACAAAAGAAACGTAACAACAACAAAATTAAATGTCCTAACAACCACAAATGAACCAATTCCAAATTCTAAGTGCCATTCCAAGTTGTGCCTGAAGAAAAGATGACAACATTAATAAGGAAATAAAATAGGTCCACATATATTTATAAAAATTCAAGTTCACATGTGACACAACATAAAAACATAAAAACATAATACATTAGTAAGGAAATAAAACAAGTTCACATAATACAAGTTCACATGTGACACAGTCACACAACACAAAAACAGCCCCTTGCAAAAAATTCACCCAACCCCACCCCACTCCAGCTCAAAAACAGCCCCCAAAACAAGTATAAATTAGCCCCAAAACAACCCCAAAAACAAGTTCACATGTGACAACAGAAAATAGCCCCTTGCAAAAAATTCACACAACCCCACCCCACTCTAGCTCAAAAATAGCTCCAAAAAAAAGTATAAACTAGCCCCAAAAACAAGTATAAATCAGTAGTAGAGTTTCACAATAAGATTCCTCCCAATTCCCAAACCTTTTGAAATAAGAAATAAAAATAAATTAATTCTAATAAGTGCAGAGGCCATCAATTAAAAGTTACACATTGAAAGTGAAAAAAGAAAAAAAGATACTAAGCTCTTACTTTTTATACAAAAGCAAATAGTCTGTGAAGACAAAGGAACACGACTATTCATATATTGAAACTATTAAGAACCCTAGGGATTGCACTAATATTCCTTTTACAAACTCAAAAACGCCAGAAGTTATGAGGTACTAATCTGACCAAAACACATGATCTCCTTAACTAACACGTTAGCTCTAACAAATATATATATATATATTTATATATATATATATATATATATATATATATTTATATAATGATGCCGTAAACTCAAATGATAACCCATTTATAGGCTCTAGTGGACATTTTATTATACATATTTTGGGTAGTGATCCGCAACACACAGTCACCTTCTCAGCAAACAATTGATCCCCAACACAATGACTAGTACAATGACATTCAACTGAGGATATAAACAGTTTCTACTCACCAAACCCCACAATCAACTAGAAATAAGAAACAAAAATTAAAAAAAGTTCACATAATGGAAGAGACACTTACCGACGTCAATAGGCAGTGGTTGAGGACCCGACTGAGGGTCAGAGAGTAGGTTTGAGAGTGAGTGAGCGAACCTGGGTTCAGAAGGGTTGGATAGTGAGGGGGATTCGAAGGACGGCGTTTGCATGGCGGGGGACGAGATCGAGAGGTGAGCGATAGGTTGGAGGGACCTAGGGTTTTTTTTTTTAGAAACTAAGGGAGTGAGGTGTGGGTCGGTCGCCGGGGGGGGGGGGGGAGGGTAGGGGGATAAGATAAGATTTATGCTTCGTTTGGTTACAAACTCATCTCAACTCATCATTACAACTTTTTCAAATTCCAACACAAAATATAATAAACAATTCAACTTTTTCAAATTTCAAAATAATAATAATATTAAAAAATAATATTCTAACAATATTTTATCATCTCAACTCAACTTACTTCAACATCCAAATGTAGCATCAAAATGGCGCCATTTTGCTGGAGGAAGTAGAAAGGCTCAAAACCGTATCCAAGACCAATTTTTTTTTTTTTTTGAAAAAGGGCGCCGTTTTGACTGAGTTTGAGTTGTGTTTCGCCTTTTGGACTGGCCTACTTCGGTTTTTGACCTTTTGAGCTTCTAAACCTAATTGTTTCCCTCTGTATTGGGCTCTTTTTTTTTTTTTAAGCTAAATCCTAAACTAAACTCTACTTGTTAAAACACTAAATTTAATTTCAATTTTAATCTTTGTTTTAGGTTTTTAACCCTATTTTTTTTTTGTTTATGATTTTTATAATTGTTAGTATTGATCACTATTAGATATTAATGATATATTATCATCTTATACTTTTAACACTTTATCGTACTATAGTGTCTAATTATATGTTATCATTCTATTTTTTATTTTTATAATTTTTTTCATCACTCAATCTATTGATTAATAACAATTATTATTTAAATCGACTTGTACCATATTGTCTAAAATTTAAATAAAATTATTATATTACTGTTATTATACATTGGTATTATATGTACTATAAGTCTATAATGTTATTATACATTATTATAAATAGACTTGTACTATAGGGTTTAAATACAATTGTTATTATTTATACTTGTACTATAGTATTGGTTATTGACATTTATATATTATTATACTGTACTATTACATATTATTAACTCATTATACTTGTACTATACTAGACTACTAGTGTCTAACTTATTCCTATTATAGTCTATAGACTTGTACTATTGTGATTAATTACATATTATTATATTAGTTTGTAACTTATTTCTAACTTAATAATATACTAGACTTAATACAACATGTTATTATACTAGTGTTATTATACATTAGTATTACATGTTATTATCAATTTATAGATTATTGTTTCTACATTAGTACTAAATGTTATTATACATTAGTATTACACGTTATTACATTAGTTTATTATACATTAATATGATGTTTACATATGTCATATACTAAATTATTATTAGTCAATTTATCTTATAGTATAAGTATATTATTTTATAATAACTAGGTCGTACTATTATTGAATTTAACTAACTATATAAGTTATAATTATCTAAAATATATATCATGAGTGTATAGAAAATAGATATATTTTTGTAACATATGTATAATATTGGAGTCGGAGCAGAGTTGGAGTTGGTGGGACTCCACCTCCGACTCCGACTCCAACTTTTTTTGGTGTGAGACCCCAAAAATATCTAGTGTGTTTTCTTTTCTTTTATTTTTTTGAGGGAGATTTTGAGCCCAAATGGATGCTTGTGGGTTAATTGTTTGTTGTAAGGTTGTGGGCTGAATTTTAGGCTTGAGAGAGTGGGGAAATTGGACCCAGCTCATGAGCAGAGAAAAGCCCAGCCTTCCCACCAAAACGGCGCCATTTGGTTGGCTGGTAGGTAAATTTTTCCCCTCCCCAAAACGACATCGTTTGGAGCCTAAGGGTAAAAAAACCATACTTTCTTCTTCCCTCCCCCTCCCCTCTTCCCTTTCTCCTCTTCTTCTTTTTTTTTTTTTTTTTTCATTCTTCTTCCTCCTCCCACCTGCACACTTGTGAGCCCTATGCCTTCCCTGTGACCTGCAACGCCACTCCCCACCACCACGACCTCTGCTCCACTGTGTGTCTTGCCCAACCCACGCCTTCGGTACCTGCAACCTATGAGGTAATGGCAGCTGCTTGTTGCAATTGCCCACCACTCGTCGCAAGCCATGACTACGAACTCTGACCCCTAACCCTCTGCCTATAAATAGGCTAAGGATAGGTTTGGATGTTTTATTTTATACAAAATTTTCATCTTATCTCATTTCATCATTACAACATTTTCAAATTTCTATACAAAATATAATAAACAATTCAACTTTTTCAAATCCCAATACAACTTTTTCAAATTCCAATTTAACTTTTTCAAATCTTAAAACTAAAAAATAATATTTTAAACTTTAAAACATAACACAAAATTCTCATCTCACCTCCCAAACTTATCCTAAGTCTCTCCACCCCTAAATCATCCCTCAAGCATCATCTCCTCCCCTCAAATCGTGTTCATCGCCTCCTTTACCTCCAGATCTGACCTTCATAGCTTTTAGGAGTGTGTTTACCCTAGCACAACCACCAGCCATCACCCTTAGCCATGTTATGTGGCCGTGTGACCACCTCCTAGTCATCCCCTTCCAATTCCCGCCCTCCTCCCCTACTTCCACCCAACCCGTGAGCTAAAGCTCACTGTAGCCACTCCTCCACCATGCTTCACCTCGAAAATCCCCTCTTCACCCACTAGATCTACCACCCTTTTTTAAAGGACCCCATTTTAGCCCCCTGTTATGTCCAGTTTCACCACTGCCACTGCTGTCGCCACCGTGCTCTGCCCCTCTAGACACCATAACATGACTCGAACACACATTTGATCATCCAAAATTTTTGCCTTCCACGTTGTAAGTAAATCTCCAAATCGATCATTGATTTTCTAACGTGGAATTATCGCTAACTTTGTTGTAGTTTCGTTGTGATTAAGAAGTGGCTTGGGGTCCTGTGAAGTATTGGGTTTTTAATGACGTTCTTGTTCTCAGAAATAAGGGCCGGAGGCCGGCTGGAGACGTGTGTGGTTGAGATTTGTGGAATTGTGGAATTGTGACTTTTGTGTTGTTGTGTGATTGACTATTTTATGCTATACCATGCCATCCAATAATGTCTTATCATGCATCTGCATTTTTATTATTATTAATATCTACCATGATTTATTTAACTGTGTTATGTTTTATCTTATGCTGCATAATCTGAAAATTAGGGCTTTGGTGTCAGCGAAAATACATTTTGTGTGGGTGCGTCCGTGTCCCGACCCCAAATCGAGATGAGGTATTATCTCGGTGGAGCTCTTTTGATAACTCAAGAGAGTGTAAAATTGAGTGACGTCACTCTGCTATCACTAGGCGATAGCAGGCTCGGCCAAGACGGTAACACTCTTATTACAACTCTGGAACCCTTCTGCTGGTAGGGTCTAGAGGATGCCTAGTCAAGTTACGCGCCGGGCTAGAGCTGGGCATCGCTCATAACTAAGTCACACGCGTGGTCATTACCTATAGTGTGACAAATGGAGCCAGGGTGTGCGGGTGGACTGCTGAACACATTGGCTTGAATAATTTCATGTTTGAATCTCTTGGTTGTTGCTCTGTTGGTTTATTTAATGAGATTGCAAAATCTCATTGTGTTATTCCTACCTATGGTAGATTTTGATGCAGAGGATGAGTATGAGCAGGAGGACCGATCCCACCTCAGGAGTGATGGCATGGACTTTACCCGTTATTATTGTTGGACCTTTTTTTTTTATTCTTTTCTTTGATACGATTGGATGACTGTATTAACCTCTTGGAGGACCTTTTGTTGGGTTGTTTTTGCTTAAAATTTTATGGTACTTATTTTGATACTGCTTTATTTCTTTTCGTTGTGTTATATATTGCACACTTATTGCATGTTACACTTGCACAAGGTGATGGGGTGTGTGACCCGAGTGGTTATCATCCTCTCATCAAATCACACATGGGGTTTAAGGGCATCACAAGTGGTATTAGAGTGGTTCGACTCTGAGTAAAACCACAAGTCACCTAGGTGTAGTACCATAAATGTAGGCTTAATCTTAAAATTCTTTTGGTTGAGTTAAGAAATGGGGTTAATGGTTGCATTTTGGCAGGCAAAGATGGTGCGACCAAGGTTTATGTGTGACAAATCTTTTGGCCAAGTTGTCGAGGATGAGCTGCTGTGAGGCGATGAGAATTACGCCATGGCTAAGGCATTGAATCGTATGACATAATTCTTTCAACAGAACTTCCGGCCCCAACCTCGGGAGAAGCGGAGGGGGTGCCCATATGAGCGTTTCTTGGCCCATAGGACCCCTGGATTTATGGGTGAGGAAGACCCACTTAGAGTTGGCAGATGGATCAAGGATCTAGAGAGGACATTCGAGATATGTGGGTGCACCGAATCCCAAAAGGTGCTTTATGCGAGTTACATGTTGCAAGGAGAAGCTGCTACTTGGTAGGAGACTAAGCGGGAGATCCTTGAGATGGAACTAAGATCTTTCTTAGTAGTGACCTGGCAACGTTTTTAGAAGGAGTTTGATGATTGCTTCTTCCCTAACACAGTGAGGTGTCAGAAGGCTTCAGAGTTCAATATTCTAGTACAAGGAGACATGACAGTGGAGTAGTATGCCCGAAAGTTTATGGAGCTTGGTAGGTTTGCGATGCATCTGATTTCCATTGAAGAGACATGGACCAAGTGCTTTCAGAGTTTGGTTGAGGTGGCTTCTATAGCAGAGTGGGAATTTGGTGGTCTTGTAGGCTTTCTAACAGGCCAAAAGAGGAGAAGCTTTGTAGAAGAGGGAAGCAGCTTGAGGTTGCCTCAGAAATTTGTATCAAGGACAGGGGCCAGGCCATAGGCATCAACTAGTGTGTGCATGGGGCGCCAAGCCCCAGTTTGTGTAAGGTGCAACTGATCCCATAAAGGTGATTGTCATTAGGGTGGGATCCAATGCTTCAAGTGCGGTCAAGTGAGGCACTTCCTTCTTGAGTGCCCTAATGCTGTTTAAGGAAATCGACCAAGACAACGCAGAAAAAGAGCGAACCAAAGGTAGATAGTGCAGGCAAGGGTGTATGCTCTGACTCCTGGTGAGGTCAATGATGAGGCCCCAGAGACTCAAGATGCGAAGGTTATCACATGTATGAACTTGATCCAGTCTTTTTAAGTTGATGCATTGTACTATTTAAATTTTTAGAATTTCATTAGAAGTGCTTTTTCTCATTAGGGAGAGTTCAATTGTATGAATACTATGCTTGTACTTTGTTCTTTGTGTCTGCTACTTTTGCACGAATGTGTAACTTAGTCACGGAGCCCTTACCATAGTCCGTGGTCGTGACATTACCAAATGGAGAGACGGTATGGTATTCAAAAGTCACCTTAGGCTTTCATTTGGATTTGGAGAGAGGACACTTGATGCCGACCTGATAGTGTTCAAGGTGCTTGGGTTTGACATCATTCTGGGTATAGATTGGCTATTTTGGCACTTCGTGAGTATCAATTGTTAGAGTTGTATGGTCAGATTCATCTCCCTGGAGGGGACTTTATGAAATTCGTAGGCAGCAAGCTGAAGTCGAGACCCACGGTTATATCTATGATTCAAGCAAAGAAAGACCTGGCTAGTGGGGTAGATGCTTATCTGGTCCAAGTGGTATCTAAACCTTTAGAAAGGAAGTCTATAGCAAAGATCCCAATCATTGAGGAGTTCCCCGATGTATTTGTAGATGACCTCCCTCCTGTTCGCGATGTCGAGTTTACAATTGACTTAGAATTTGGAACGGCTCTGGTGCATAAGGCTCCTTACAGAATGACACCAGGTGAGTTAAAAGAGTTGAAAACCCAATTGCAAGAATTTGTGGACAAGGGATTTATCCAGCCTAGTTCCTCACCTTGGGGAGCACCCGTACTGTTTGTTAAGAAGAAAGATGGTACTTTTAGAATGTGCATTGATTCTTGAGAGCTTAACAAGGTGACAAAAAAGAACAAATATCCATTGCCTCACAACAATGATTTATTTGATCAACTTCAAGGCGCGGCCACTTTTTCGAAGATCGACTTGAGATCAGGTTATTTCTGCTAAGAATAAAAGAAAAGGATGTACCAAAGATTGATTTCAGATAGAGGTACGGGCATTATGAGTTCAAAGTGATGCCTTTTGGACTAGCTAATGCCCTTGCAACTTTTATGGACATGATGAACTGGGTGTTTCGGCCCTATCTGGATTCTTTTGTGGTGGTCTTTATTGATGACATTTTGGTCTATTCTCTAGATTTGGAGGAACATGCTAGTCACCTACAATTGGTTCTGGGTAAGCTAAGGAAACATCAGTTGTATGCTAAGTTTAGCAAATGTGAGTTCTGGCTGGATGAGGTCGGTTCCTCGAGCATGTCATCTCTCAGGAAGGTGTGGCTATAGATCCCAGTAAGGTTGAAACAATTTTGGCCTGGCTACATCCCACATCAGTGCATGAGATTCAAAGCTTCTTGGGACTCGTAGGGTACTATCAAAGATTTGTGGAAGGGTTTTCTAGATTGTTTAGACTACTCACTGCTCTGACTAAGAAGAATGATGAGTTTGTCTGGACTGATAAGTGTTAAAGAAACTTCCAAGAAATGAAGAAGAGATTGACCTCGGCACCTGTTTTGGCACTCACAAAGCCGTGCATGTCATTTGTGGTTTTCAGCGACGCTTCCAAATTTAGGTTGGGGTGTGTTCTAATGCAAGAGGGGTGAGTTGTAGCTTATGCATCCCCGCTAATTGAAAGATCATGAAAAGAACTATCCTACTTATGACTTAGAGCTTGCAGTAGTAGTGTTTGCTCTAAAAATCTGGAAGCACTATCTTTATGGAGTGGCATGTGAGGTCTACACTAACCATAAGAGCCTAAAGCATCTCTTGACACAAAAAAAAATCTCAACATGAAGTAGAGAAGATGGTTGGAATTAATTAGCGCCTATTATTGTGAGATTAAGTACCATCCTAGGAAGGCAAACCACGTTGCTGATGCGCTAAGTTGAAAGTCCCACTTGGTGGATGAAGCTGAGTTGTCAGGGTTAGACTCTTTCTTTTGTGGGATGAGAAGGCTTCTTGTGGAGAGTTCACAGCAAGATGAGGTGTTAGCCTTTATGCATGAGGTCAAAATTGTCAACTTTGAGGAACTGAAGACTCTTCAACGGAGGGACCCAAAGCTACTGGACGTCCGAAAGAGAGTTAGAAAGTCAAGAGGACCTGCACATTTCAATTTGGGTAATGCTAAGCTTTTATTGTTCAGACATTGTAAGGTGAATCCTACTAATTTAGAGTTTAAAGAGAAATTTTAATAGAGCCACATGCGACTCCTTGTTTAGTCCACCTCGGTAGTACGAAGATGTATCGGGACCTAAAGAGGGATTTTTGGTGGGAAATAATGAAAATGTACATTACTATGTTCGTTGAGAGATGTGCCACCTACTGTCAAGTCAAAGTTGAGTATCAGAGACCTCCCAGTAACCTTCAACCCCTTTCAATTTCTGAATGAAAGTGGGATGATATTTCCATGGATTTTGTAGTGGGTTTGCCGAGAACTCCATTTGGGTGATTACCGACACATTGGGAAAATTGATGCAGTTGTATGTGAAAGAGATAGTCTGGTTGTATGGGATACCCAGGACCATCGTATCGGATCGAGACCCGAGATTTACATATCATTTTTGGAAGAGCCTACAGGCAGGAATGGGCACTAATTTGAAGTTTAGCAACGCTTATCACCCTCAGACAGATGGCCAATTAGAGCGCACTATTCAGACACTTGAAGATATGCTAAGAGCTTGTGCTTTGGAACTCAAAGGTAGATGGGAGAATCACTTGCTGCTCATAGAGTTTGCTTACAACAACAGTTTCCAGGCCTCCATTTAGATGGTACCTTATGAGGCTCTATAAGGGAGAAGGTGTGGGTCACCATTATTTTGGGATGAGGTTGATGAAAGCAAGCTTATTGGGCTAAAAATAGTCCAAGAGATGAAGGACCAAATTAGAATCATAAGAGACAGAATGGCAACGGTGCAGAGTTTTCAGAAGAGTTATGCAAATACAAGGAGAAAAAACTTGTCATTCGAAGAAGGTGATTGAGTATACCTCAAAGTCTCACCCATAAAAGGCATCAAAAGGTTTGGGAAGAAAGGGAAGCTTAGCGCAAAGTATGTTAGCCCTTTTCAAATAATGGAGAAGGTTGGGCCTGTCGCTTATAAGATCGCATTGCCAGAATATTTTGGGGAGGTGCATGCGTGTTTCATTTATCCTCTCTGAAGAAGAGTTTCAGACAGTAGGAACCATGGCTGGTTGACCCTGGTAGCATCCAATTGCAGCCTAACCTTACCTATGAGGTAGCATCAACGTAGATTTTAGATTGGAAGGAACAAAAGCTGAGATCCAAGAAAATATTATTGGTGAAGGTGTCTTGGGGCAATCCAATGGTCCACGACTTCACTTGGGAGAGAGAAGTGGACATGAGAGAGCATTACCCGTATCTGTTTGCGTATTATTGATTGTATACCTTGTTTCAAGCATGTCTTGAGCTGTATCTTGCATTTGTTTGAAAATTATATTGTTTAAGCTTGTTGATTTTGTAGAAAAAAGTTCTTTTAAAGGGGGGGGGATGTGAGGCCCCAAAAATATCTAGTATGTTTTCTTTTCATTTATTTTAAAGGAAATTTTGAGCGCAAATGGATGGTTGTGGGTTAATTGTTTGTTATAGGGATGTGAACCGAGTTTTAGGCTTGAGAGAGTGGGGAAACTGGGCCCAGCTCGTGAGTAGAGGGAAGCCCAACCTTCCCAACAAAACAACACCGTTTGGTTGGTTGGTGGGTAAATTTTTCCCCCTCCCTGGAACGACGTCATTTGGAGCCTAAGAGTAAAAAAACCCTACTTTCTTCTTCCCTCGCTTTGCGCTGTACCACCCCTATTTTCCCTCTCTCTTATTTTTATTTTTTTCCTTCTTCTTCATTCTCTCACCTACGGACTCATGAGTCATATGCCTTCCCTTTGACCCGCAGTGCCGCTCCCCACCACCACCACCTCGGCTCCAAGTGTTCGTTGGTCAGAACACCTCTCCATCGTTTGTCTCCACCATGCGTCTTGCCCAACTCACCCCTTTGGTACCTGCAACCCGTGAGGCCATGGCAGCTACTAGCCGCCGTTGCCTACCACTCTTCACATGCCACGACTATGAACTCCGACCCCTAACCCTCGGCCTATAAATATGCTGAGTCTTTCCACCCTTAAATCATCCCTCTAGCATCCTCTCCTCCTTTCAAATTTTATTCCATCGCCTCCCTCACCTCCAGATCTACCATCCGTAGCTTTTTGGAGTGAGTTTTCCCTAGCCCTATCGTGCACCGCCACCAGCCACCACCCCTGGCCATGTTTTGTGGTTGTGCGACCACCTCCTGGTCCTTCCTTTCAAATTCCTGCCTTCCTCATCCCCTAGTTCCACCCAACCTGTGAGCTAAAGCTCACTGTAGCCATTGCTCCACCATGCTCTACCGCACCCACTTGCACATCAGATCTACCACCCTTTTTAAAAGAACTCCATTTTAGCCTGCTATTCTGCCACCGTTGTCGCGCCACTGTCGTGCTCCGCCCCTCTAGATGCAACAACACGACTCGCACATATGCTCGATCATCCATAATTTTGCCTTCTGCGTAGTAAGTAAATCTCCAGATCGACCATTGAGTTTTTAATGTGGAATTATTGCTAACTTTGTTGCAGTCTGGTTGTGATTAAGAAGTGGGTTGGTTCCCTGTGAAGTGTTGGGTTTTAAATGACATAGTTGTTCTCGAAAATATGGGCCAAGGGCCGGTTGGAGACATGTGTGGTTGAGATTTGTGAAATTGTGACTTTTGTGTTGTTGTGTGGTTGACTATTTTGTGCTATGCCATGCCATCCAATAATTTCTTTTCATGCATATGCATATTAATTATTATTAATATTTGTCATGATTTATTTAATTGTGTTATGTTCTATGCTATTTTGTGTAAACTGAAAACTAGGGCTTTCGTGTCAGAGGAAATATATTTTTGTGTGGGTGCGTGAGTGTCATGACCCCATGCCGAGATGTGATATTATCTCGATGGAGTTCTTCTGGTCACTTAGGAGGGTGCAAAACTGAGTTATGTCTCTTGGGTTGTTATCGAGTGACAGTAGGCTCGGCTAAGACGATAACATTCTAGGTACTACTTCGGAGCCCCTCTACTGGCAGGGGCTAAAGGATGCTTGGTCATATTACGTGCCAGGCACGGAGATGGGCATCGCCAGTAATGAAGTCACATGCATGGTCCTTACTCGGGATGTGATGAAACGAGCTAGAGTGTGCGGGTGGTCCTGAAGGGAGACCAGGGTGTACATTGTAATAAATGGTTGTATTTTGGGAACCAATGAGATTTTTGGAATGAGTGGCTGTAATTAAATGATTTTTGGGAAGGTTGTAAAAATGGATATTTTTGGGTAGTTGCTTCATGACTGTTGAACACATTAGCATGAATAATTTCATGTTTGAATCTCTTTGTTGTTGCTTTGTTGATTTATTTTATGAGATTGTGAAATCTCATTGTGGTATTCCTACCTACAATTCCGTTTAATGGAACCGTGGACTTTAATAAAGAGGATAAGTATGAGCAAGAGGGATTGACCCCACCTCATGAGTGATGACTTGGACTTTACCCATTATTGTTGTTGGACCTTTTTTTTATTATTATTCTTTTCTTTGAGACGGCTTGATGACTGAATGAACCTCTTGGAGGACCTTTTGTTGGGTTGTATTTTCTTAAACTTTTCTGGTACTTATTTTTAGACTGCTTTATTTATTTCCTTTGCATTATATATTTCACACTTTTTGCATGTTCACACACACTTGCACAAGGTGATGGGGGTGTGTGACCCGAGTGGTTATCACCCCAGTGTTGCGACTCCCACCAAATCACAAGTGGGGGTTGAGGATGCCACATTTGGAGAAAAAAAAATCCAACTGTTGGAGCTAGAGCTGAATCAGATTTTCAAATTTTTGCTTGGCCCTATTTAAAGCCCACCGGTTCTTGCAAATAAGAGTAGATTTGAGTTCAAATGGTAATTCTTTTAGAGGGGACAAGAATAATTGTACCATGCCTTGTTTGGACAAACCACCCCTCATTTACAGCCTCTTTGCCTCTAGTGAGAGCATTAGTGCCTTTCGTCGTCATTTTCTATGACGTTTACTCTTTTCGGCATGCTTGGGCTATAGGCCTTGGGACCTCGGCCCTCGATCCCTTTCATTTTTTTTTTGGTTCCTGCTGTCTTTAACGCAAATTACACCATTTTGAGTCTCATGATTTGAAATGGGTTTCGGAGTCCCGGCCCATTAAAAGTGTATGAATAGGGAACAAATGATACAACAGGGAAAAAAAAAGTAGCCAGACGTGTTTCCATCCGCAAACAAAGAGATTGAAAACATGGTAAGCTATTTTCTACAGTAACTCTATTTCCACAAAAAACCTCTATGCATTTTCATCTCCAAAGTCCAAAGCTAATTATCTGAGGAGAGCATTAGACCCTACCTCCAAGTCCTCTCCCTCTCCCTTGTCCATAGAAATCCATTATTTGTTTTTTTGTTTTCGGCTTTGAAGTTTTGGTTCACACACCTGCCACCCATGGAACTAGAGGGCCACAGGCCACTGCGCTGATCAACTCTGTTGGACAAAAGGTGACCATTTCGATAGGCACATGAGCATCCGGCCCCATCAAGTCACCTCGCACCCAAACCTTACATGAGTTGTTTCATTCGATTTCGATGTTTGTGATTTGACCAGCTACGGTCCCTTTTACCATGCTAGCGCTTGAGTAGGTAATGCTCCTCACCCATCTCAAATTCAACCAAACATTGGGTCCTTGTTACCTATCTAATTATTTTACTACTTTGGTAGAGTATTGGATGCATTTTGAAAAATCAGTAAATTAGAACTTAAATAAATTTAGAGATGGTCAATCGGTGTTTTCCAAATTTTATTGGACAATTTAATTTAACAATCAATGAATCATATCACAAAAAATAATCAACACATCAATTTTGGTAAGTGAAAACTCATTAGAAAAACGTTTTCAAAGTCTAAAACCACTTTGGGTGTAAGTCACTATCTAAAATCCACTATAGAAATTTAGTTCATTATAACCAATTTATAAACACTTACAAGACTCGTGAAGTAACTACATTTGTTTTACAACACTATAAGTATCCCACTCGATCTCTGCACCTGGTAGCTCCGGACTACTGACCTTTCTATAGTTTCATGAGTACCAACTCAGTCTCTGCATCAATGGTTTGAGTAGACCACTTGGAGAGTCCAAACCCTACTAAAAAGTGATTTTTGAAATTTTCGCTCAAGTCAACTAGCAAACGAAATTTTTATCTAGTTTTCGGTCATAAAATTGTCGAACTATTTTGAACTAGTAAGCATTGGGATACAAAGATCTTGTGAAGCATGAATGCGTAGTTAATTGAGTTAGATTTCCAACGCCACAAAGATCATCTCAATTCGATATGGGAATAAAAAAGTATGGTTGATTTACTATGACTAGATCGATCTCATCATGATCTTGCAAATTTGAAATCTTTACATTTTTTGTTCAAATTGTAAGTTAGACTCCACCAAACATATTTACAACTCAATTGGACTAAGTTTTGTTATAACAACATGCCAATATATTATTTTTACACTAATACATTTTATTCAAGGTGAACAATGTAAATCTATTAATAAAATTATCTTCAACAATCTACTGAAAATGCCCCTTAATTTATAGATCATGTTACAAGAAAAATGATATTGTGATTATTTTTTTTTACGAAAATGACTATTTGTCATAAAAACAGACTTGTTTTAACTGAAAATAACTTATTGCAAATAAATATTTTTTTTGTAGATATATATCAGTGGTACTACACAGTCTACACTGTTTTAGGCAAATCAATGCAATCCATTGTTTTTTGTACCGCTAAATCAAGTGTCCTCATGCGGGCCGATTCGTACTCGGTACTTAATCGATCATGCAAGGAAATCTGGGACCGACGCATTCAATATTTGACTTTATTTCTCTTTTTTTTTTTTTAATTTCATTTTTATAACATGGTTTTTTTTTTCAATACTGATAATAATGACTTGCTTAAAAACAATAGGAGAGATAGAAACCAGTGCATCATACTCATGTGGTCTTTCAATTTTTATAGAATTTCAAGAGCTCCAAGCGAACGAGCTAGAAAGATAGTGTCCATATAAAACAGCCTGCCTCTAGAGTATTGACGGCGACGTGCCGACGTTGCGAATTCAGGGGACAATGTCTTGCATATCGGTCCAAAAACATTATGATAAATCACATCAAAATACACGATTCATATAACAGTACGAATCCAAATATTTGCAATGGTAATGTTTTTTGTGATCACGAACTTCTTGATAGTCAATTCAAGCAAAGTTAAACCATGAATCTAATTGCATGTCTTCATGCTCCGGCCTATACAAGCAAGGAGAAATATAAAGACATATCAATATATATATATAGAGAGAGAGAGTTGGTGTACGACACTGAAACCACCACTCAGCAATTTGTTTCGAACATGTCCTGTTTCCATGCCCCAGAACGACCGACCCTCTTTGCAGTAGCCTCCTCAATCACTCAAGGGGGCCAGCTTTTTATATTGCCCTCTCGATCATATCCTATCTGATTAGCATAACAGAAACATAAGTCTCCTCTCCTTTTGTTAATGCCAAAAATCACACAACAGTCCAAAAGAAGAGAAAGAGTTATTCCCGGCCTGCTATGACGATCTAGATCTCGATCGGTGTAGTCTGTAGTCCCCGGCATGGTCCAGTGCAACTGTGTGTACGTCTATAACAGTGAATGAAAAATAAATACCGAGAATGTAAAAGTGAGATGGACGCATAAATTTACGTAGTTTGACATATTACCTACGTCCATGGGGTTTTTGGGAGAGGAGAGAGTCCATTATAATATGCTTATTTACAGTCCCTCATGGTCTCTTATACTCTCTGTATAATAGAGATTAGAACTCTATTTTTTTGGTAGTGATCTTTTGTCGCTGGAGCTCCTGTCATGAGGTTGAAGAAGTTGAAAGAATGGTCGAAGTCCCTCCTGAAATCGTTTAGTCATTTCTTTTTATATGCTCTATTTTTTTACGTGCCCTTAGAGAGTGGTGAGGATTTGCTGTATTCCCTTGCATGTCTGACATCTTCCTTTCCGTTCCGTGTTCATCTTCCCTTCCTCTTGACACCTTCTATTTTTCCTTGTCCCCTCCTTGTCTCACATTCCTCTCTCTTGCTTTGTCTTTTAGTGGCAGGACCTTCTTCTTGGGCTGGACCTAGTAGACTTACTTTGGACTGTGTATATTTTACCCCTTCCACCTTCATAATTATTATATAATAATGTAGTAGCTTGGACTGATCGGCAAGAAATTATGCTTTCCACTAAATGCTGTTCACGGGATCTCTAAGCTGCTAGCTCATGCAAATTTGTCACGAACTTATTTATCTCTTACCTCGCATTCATAGAACATTAAGGATCTTAGCTAAAATTCAATAATTAAGGAGCTTCGGAAAACTTGGATTCACATTCCTTAACTTTATTATAAAAAAGTAGATCAAATGCTTTGATTATGACATGTATGAAGTTACATTGATCTTAAGTACATACAGACATGAATTAATTAGGTGGTATATATACATTGGATTATGGTCGAAAATCTCAATCGCCGACTTCAATTCTTGTTCCAAGATGCCAGGCAGCATGGACCGGATTCATCTTGAAGACAACGATAATCCTCGCTCAACTGAAAGACAATGACCACATGTATACATGCGTACACGATCATCTTATCCATTAATATTTATTCCATGCATGGTTGCTTTTTCTTAATTTTTCTTGTCTTCTCAATATATTTGGTAGGAGCTAGGAATGGAGAGAGGAGGGAAATTAAAATATGGAGGGGCCGAGGGAGAACCAATTTAACTCATGTTTTGTTGAAAAGAAACAAAACAAAACAATATGAATATATATTTATATATATAACTTTACCATTGGATATATTTGTCTCTAAAAGGAGGTAACGTAACACTTTAAAGGAGACCCAAACTACATCTGAGTGTATATTCAAAAGGATTAGTCAATAATACAATTGAAATCCTATTAGAACCATTACAAAGGTAAGTTAGAAGTACTTGTCCTTTTCAAACAATGCGAGATCTCATATACCACGCTAAATACTCTTATCACTCAATATGGGGTATCACATGTAAACACATCCAAGTTCACCTTAATCAAAATATGTTAAATAAAAATAAATAAATAAAAGTGATTCGATTATATATAAGCATGGCCTGTAACCTATTATCAATGGTGTATATAACTTCCAAAATGCGACGTCTTCACTCTACAGTGTCTAGCTTCAATGCGATTATAAAGTAAAAACAACATGTTTACGCGTGACTAATACATGAGAAACTTGTATACGTTGTATTTCATGAAACTATTATATGAACTGTATATTGTTAATTATATATTGGAACCAAAAATTCCAAAAGAAAAATAAAGAGAGAAATTTAATGAATATGATAATTCAATGCCCAAAGAAAAAATAAAAGAAATTAGATTAATATCATAGTACTTGATGCGCATGAGATTGTACGTAAGAGTGGAAAAGATCAGTTGAGTTTGAGCAAGCAAAGAGTACGTGTTAAAGTTTTATTCATTTAATTTTATTTAATACAAGTCGATCGAGCTTAATTATAACCAACTTACATTTTACATTTTACATTCACGAGTAACTGTTTATTTTTCAAATAAATCCGGACTTATTGATCACGAGCTACGTAATTTTGAAAAAATAAGTTATTTATATTATATCTTATTATAACATTATTTAAAAACAATTCTAAAAACAAATTTTTTGTTTTAACGTATATCTTTCTTAATTATATAGTTTATATTTATATATGCCAATAACCATATCGTACATTATATGATATTACACGCATGAGTACTTCCTCTGATCGATCTTTGTAAATATTTAAGATATTCTTACTAAAAAACTAAATAATATTAATATAAAAATAATAATATGAAATTATTCAAGTTTATATAAGTCGGGAAATTTATATGAGTAGAGTCAAATATGATCTTGATTTTATAATATTCACCATGCAACAAGTAATTAAAGGCTAAAGCCTCGTTTGTTTTTATAACTTCTCTCAATTCATCTTATCTCATTTAATCTAATCATTACAATTTTTTTAAATTTTTATATAAAATAAAATAAATAATTTAATTTTTTTAAATTTTAAAATAAAAATAATATTAAAAAAATATATTCTATCACGTCTCATTTCATCTAAAAAAAAAATTACGCCTAAATAAAAGAATAGAGTCAGAAATCAAATTTTGGTATCCCATTTTATAAAGGATCCGAGTCTGTTGACTTTGTAAAGAAAATGGGAACCGCTGCATGGATGATGGATGCATGTTGAGAAAGTCAAAGACTGCGAGCGAGGTAGAATGGGTCCTCCATTTGAACTTTGACCATGGTCAGCTGTTTTGTAGTCTGGAGACGGTTGTGCGCTTTAATAATGCAGTAAATACACATGAGCAATGTGGTGCCGACTTTTTATGGATTGAAACTTCGATTTTCTCACCTGTAAACTGTACTTTCTTTTTGTAATCAAATTTTATTACTTTTCAATATAAAGATTATATATAGCTAACAAAATTTCTTTATTTTTCATTAAGGTTGTATAGTTGAGGAATCTTTGAACTCTTTTTGTTTTTTAAAAATAAGGAAAATGCTTCTGAATTTATTGTTCAAATGAACCACTTAACCTGTCAGTTTGACACGACACTACTAGGTTATATTAAAATAAAATAAAATAAATAGAATGTAACACTCGTTCTTTTTCCTCAATTGCTAAGCATTTTCTCTTGGAATCCATTTCTTGTTCTGTTTTCTTACTAATAATAACTACTATAAAACAAGGCCAACTTTAGGTTGTGATATTTCTTTAGTAAAATAGAATATAAACGAAATTATAATTTTAAAAATAAGGGAGATTGATCAAAACTTCTAGTAGCATTATTGTTTGGTAATAAACTAAATGGTACATTTTGAGAGTTTATTAAGAAATTTGATAATTTTTGTAACCCATGAATCATTATGCATAGAGTGGGGCTACTCTACCGCCCCACTCTTACCGTTGGTCGTACAGCCTCGCTACTTTTTTTGTTTTTTTTTTTTCATATTTTTTTAATACATTTAAAGATTTTTAGAAAATAAAAAAAATACATAAATACATTTAAAGTTACTTCCTTAATCACTAAGTATAAAAAAAAAAAATTTAATTAGTAGTCAACTTGGACGGTAAGAGTGAGGCAGCAAAGTAGTGTTTATTTTCTGCATATGCTAATTGCCATCATGATAACAAATTAATATTAATTGTAATAAAAAGGAAAAAAAGTTTTATGTTCTTTTTTTTTTTTAATATGAGATGGAGTGCCATGTGGCACTATCAAGTCAAGATATTCATCGGAGCGGTAAACTTAGATGATTAAGTAGCAGCATCCTAAAAATAAAGGATGAGTAAGGTAATGAAAAATGTCAATTTTACATGATGGAACAAAATGAGATAAAAATATAATGTGAAGCATTATTCAATTACTAAACTATTTATTACGAGACACATTATAATTATAAACAAAAAAAAAACCAAAATACTAATATATTTTATATTGACGTGTAGAAATTTGGACATCAACCATATATGTATGTCCAAAAAAAAAAACCTAAGAAATAAATTTTTTTCCGCCAGAAATGCACACACGACTCTCTACTCACCTCTTGAAACCGAAATTCCACCTCCCCCTCGTTATTGGACTTCCAGTATAGAATATGGGACCCAGCGCTTCACCATTAATAGTACCCAGATGCACCTTCTCCTCGGCTTCAAACCACAAGTCCAATCCCAGGAGTCTAAGCCGTTTCCTTATATATAACCCTGATCCCATACCGCATCTCTCATGAAAACAAAAAAATACTTTGGATACATTCCTATCAAAACCTTAATATCCCAAACTCAGTCGATCTCTTCATTTTGCATTTTGCGGACAGTTGAGAACATGGGTAGGCTTGGTCTGGTTTGCCTTATATTGGCTCAAATCTTGTTGGTTCTAGCCATGGCTGAAGAATCTGAGGGCTCAGAGCTGAAACCCTTTCAAAACAAGGTTGGGAAGCTTGGGGTTGTTGTAAGAGTTGCGGCTCAGCCTGTTTCTAGTTCTGCAGAGTCGTCGGAGGGCGAGGAAGACTCCAAAGTGGCTGAAGCCCCTGTGATCAGAAGGCTGGGAAAGCAGAAAAAGCATCACTCTGATAAGAGCGACGTGGCTGGTAGGGGTGTCATCATTGGTGGGCTTGTCACTGCTATTTTTGCTGTTGTTTTTTGTTACATTCGGGTTACCAGAAGAAGGGACGATGTTCGCTGAGCTTTGGCCAGTACTGACATCTAATTGAGAATCTCAGTTCGTTTATTTTTGCACCTATTTATCCGTGGGAAGAGGATCGGTAATTTAATCATATCGATGCAAACCAAAAAAGAAAAGGGGTGTGAGGAATTAGTGTAATTCTTTTAAAACATTGTGAATATCAGATGGAATAATGGAAGTGTCTGGCTTCTGTTGTTTGCATTTTCATACTTTTATCTTGCTTTTTGTTCACCTTTTGCAAAGCTGAAGTACGTGTCCACCACATCATCATGTAGATGCGAATTATAACAATTATTGAGTATAAAGAAAGTCGAGAGCTAGCCACCAGCTTTTTGTGTTCATGGATGGAATGTCCTTTGATTTACAGCATCTTCTCGATGCTCTGGCCAATTTTCTTAAGAAAGTTGAAAAAAAATGTTGCCAAAGTGCGTCGCATATATGAGGCCGCTAGCTGGGATAACAATATTTATTAATATGTGTGTGTGTTGGTCAGATACTTGGACTTCTAAACTGGTGGCCGGAATTCATATAAATGTCTAGCTTTCAAGCTCCTGTAGTTCTATTTTGTTGGCTGGGGCTGTGCCTCTATCCACGTTGCAATCTCCCAAACTAAAGGATTACTATGAGTATTCCAGAACTGATTAAATATATAACCAAGAAGCTAGAAAGAAACAAACAAATTAAAGGAATATTCATTCATGGACCAAAAGAGATCCAGCCCCAAGACTACTAGATCAGAATACTAGATTTATTTATTTATTTAGTGTTGGACATGAGTATTAGAATGTTCCGTCAATTCCAGGACGCCGGACGCTAGCTTTAAATTTCATAATTATGGTTGCCCCTGATTTTTTTGTGAAATTACCCAAATATCCATTTATCGTAATACAACAAATTACTTTATGTTATTGTTTTAAGGATATCTAGAATTGAATCTCTGTTATTCCTAATTAGTAGGATAGTTTAAATATATTTCTAAAAGCAGTTTCTAAGTTATAGTGAACATCTGCTAAACGGAATCTTCTAACGATTTGTTGGCGTCTGATATTTATTTTTTCAATATTGACAGTTTTACATTCAAACTCTTCTTCCAGGATGTATCTTTTGAAACTCAACTTTTACACTTTTGACTAATCTAAATCACTTTAGCTAACAACCTCTAGATAAGATCAAAATAATTTTAAATAAACTCAAATTATTTTACATTCATCTAAAATATAAATTCCAATATAAGATAGAGTCTATCATCTTACTCACCTAATCATATATAAACTTATCGTTTTAGTTACCTAATCCTAATCAAACTCTTGCATGATTGCATCTACAGTTCGAAAGTTAACAGGCCAAATCTTCAATCGGCATACACGCGTGTAGTCTTTAGGGACATTCTTAGAAATTCGTATGTGCTTCCCTTTCCAACAAATGTGTGGGAACCCCGGGAAAAAAAGAGAGGACTCGCCGAAACTTCAATGAGAATGAAGCAAGTCACTGGAATGAACATGCGCTTTCAAAGTCGGCCATGCTTAAAACAATGTTCGGGAGCAAATATTCTTTCGAACATTTTTAACATATCCTTCAGCAGCCTACTTTACCTTCACAATTCCGAGGGTAGCTAGCTTCTATCAACAGCGTCAGTTTCAAAGCGATGGTAGAAAACACACACATGACTCTGAACCTATCTCTCGCTAGGAAACTCTTCAACGCTTCTTCTTTTAATTTCTTTTCCCTTCCCGCCAAAGTCCGACAGTTGGATCCTATAAAGGCGATTTCGTCCGAGTTTCCTGCTTCTCTTTACACATTTTTTAATCACTGCTATTCATCATCACCTCTTCATCTGGATTCCTACTTAGAAAAGGCCAGATCTCATCAAGCCATTGATCCTGATGCGTTCTTCGAATCTCTCGTCGATAATTCGATCCACAAGAGCCATTTGAGTCAAATCCATTCCCAGTTATTGGTCTCTGGATCGCAGGATAGTTTGATTTTGACCACTAAATTGATTAATAAAAGCTCGAATCTTGGAGAAATTCGTTATGCACGTAACCTGTTTGATGAATTTTGTAACCCGGATGTTTTTCTGTGGGATGCGATCATTGGAAGTTATTCGAGGCATGATATGTTTGGTGATGCTATTGAAATGTACATGAATATGCAGATGGCGGGGGTTAGTCCGGACAGCTTTACTTTTATGCATGTGCTCAAGGCTTGCAGTGGCTTGCCAGCTCTCGAAATGGGATGGCAGGTTCATGCGCAGATATTTAGACATGGGTTCCAATCCGACAGGTTGATACAGAATGCGCTTGTTGCATTGTATGCCAAATGTGGTCAGATTGGGCATTCTAGGGTGGCGTTTGATGATTTATGTGATAGGAATGTTGTCTCATGGACTTCCATTATCTCTGGGTATGCACAAAATGGTGAGCCTATGGAAGCATTGAGAATATTCAGTCAAATGAGACAGAGTAGTACGAGACCTGATTGGATAGCTCTCGTGAGTGTTCTAAGGGCTTACACAGATGTTGAGGATCTGCAACAAGGGAAATCAGTGCATGGCTGTGTCATTAAAATGGGCCTTGAATATGAACCAGATTTACTCATTTCACTCACTTCCATGTATGCAAAATGTGGGCAGGTGACACTTGCGCGATCCTTTTTTGATCAGATGGAGATACCAAGTGTGATTCTATGGAATGCCATGATTTCAGGTTATGCAAAGAATGGTTTTGCTGAGGAAGCTGTAGACCTATTCTGTGAGATGATATCTAAGAAAATACGGATAGATTCTATAACCGCGAGGTC
The DNA here is from genome assembly GCA_029856935.1 of Cyclocarya paliurus. NCBI lineage: Eukaryota > Viridiplantae > Streptophyta > Magnoliopsida > Fagales > Juglandaceae > Cyclocarya > Cyclocarya paliurus. Next base: position 23,555,661 of record CM056946.1, on the reverse strand, counting down.
TGCCATCTTAGCTTGCTCCCAAGTGGGGTCCCTTGAATTAGCAAGATGGATGGATGACTATATCATGAGGAGTGAGTATAGCGATGATGTTCTTGTCAATACAGCCCTTATTGACATGTATGCAAAATGTGGAAGTGTTGATTTGGCTCGCATTGTTTTTGATAGAACACTTGATAAGGACGTGGTTGTGTGGAGCTCCATGATTGTTGGCTATGGATTGCATGGTCGGGGCCGAGAAGCCATTGATCTTTACCATGCAATGAAGCAAGATGGGGTACGCCCCAATGACGTCACCTTTGTTGGGCTCCTAACAGCATGCAATCATTCAGGCCTTGTAGAAGAGGGATGGGAACTTTTCCACAGCATGAGGTATTTTGGGATTGAGCCTCGACACCAACATTATGCTTGTGTGGTCGATCTTCTTGGACGTGCTGGCCGTTTGGATGAGGCTTATGATTTCATAACGAACATGCCAATTGAACCAGGTGTAAGTGTTTGGGGAGCACTTCTGAGTGCATGCAAGATCTATCGCCACTTGACATTGGGAGAATTTGCTGCGAAGCAACTTTTTACATTAGACCCGTATGATACAGGGCATTATGTGCAGCTTTCAAATCTCTATGCTTCAGCTCGTTTGTGGAATCATGTTGGAAAGGTACGTGTATTGATGAAGGAGAAAGGTTTGACTAAGGACTATGGGTATAGTTTGATTGAGATCAACGGGAAACTTCAGGCATTCCGTGTGGGAGACAAGTCACATCCAAGGTACAAGGAGATTTCTGAGGAGCTTGAGAAACTGGAGAAGAGATTGAAGGAGGCGGGATTTGTCCCACATGCAGAATCCGTTCTGCATGACCTGAATTATGAAGAGACAGAGGAAACTCTATGTAATCATAGTGAAAGGCTAGCAATTGCCTATGGTCTCATTAGTACACCTCGTGGAACTACCCTTAGAATAACAAAGAATCTACGAGCATGTGTAAATTGTCATTCGGCGACTAAGCTTATTTCGAAGCTTGTTAATAGGGAGATAGTTGTTCGGGATGCAAAACGTTTTCATCATTTCAAGGATGGATTTTGTTCATGTGGAGATTATTGGTGAGAGGGAAGGCTAGCTCTTGACACTAAAATAAGTTTACTTTGGTTTGGTTCAGCTTTATGAAGCAAACCAATGTCCGAGCTGCTACAGCTCATTGTGATACGAAGCTGAAACTCGAAAGTAACGTTTTGGCATGAAATCATTCTGAGGGGTAGACTTTAAATTATCTACACTTACATGTTAGAAAGGTGCTTACCTGAGATGGCTTTAGCTATTGGATTTCTGATACGAACAGCCATAGATATTGCCAGAAGCAATAACATTAGCCACAAACACTGTCTCTCTTTCACCCGTGAGGTCTAGCATTTGAAATAACTTTTAGATTCCAACCTTCAAATTTCTTAACCCACCAAATACAGCCATGGAAACCAGGGCATCAATGATAAAAAAAACTTATTCTCCAGGAAGAGACAAACGCAGCCGTGGAATCCTGCAGGGCTACAAAGACTAAAAAAAGAGCTTCTTCTAAAAGAAGAGAACAAGCACGTCGAGGACCAGATCAGCGATTTCCCAGATGCCATTCTGCACCACATACTCTCTTTCTTACCCCTCAAATCCATAGCCCAAGTCAGCCTTTTATCCCATTTTAGTCCTCCCAATTGCTGATACTCCCACCAAAAGTTACAAGAAAGTCTCGATCAAGAAAATCCAACAGAGTCGAACTAGGGTCATGGAGTTCATAACCACTGTATTAGCCCGTTGCCATGAAAACTCCAATTAAGGTTTTTGGCATTAAGGGTCAGCTGAGTTTCTCTTGTTTGCTTGATTTCATCCACTGCTTGGTAAAATTTGGCATTGAGGAACTCGGAACCAGATGTCTTGCTGAACAATGAGTTTCGTTCACCCCGTCGTCTTTTCAATTGTGATCCACTAAGAAGTCTCTCACTAGAAGCATGTAATCTGAACCACAGACCCTCTGATGCAAATCCATGGTTTGCATCTTCCAGTTCTTATGTCACCAGAAGCAGTGGGCTTCCTTCACTCCAGACACTCACACTAATACACATCCATTTTGTGGGTAATGCTTCGGCCGTGATATTTTTGGGCAACTTCCAGCATTGAGATTTCTCACCGTAGGTTGACCGTGGCAAAGATTACACGTGGCATGGTGCAATCAGCTAATTTCTATCAGGAGTCTCCCGTGCCTGATGATACCTATATATTTCCTTCTAAATTTGGAGGTCAATCTCTCTGTTTTGCTTACTTTTTTCTTGGATTTATATACACTACAACAAATTTAGTTTTTATGAAGGTTTGAAATTTGTGACAGATAAAAACTGTCACAGAATACTGGAACATTTTTTCTCATGTTTGAACGTTTAATAATAATCTGTTCAAACAATAACTTTTGTGACTCTTTTTCCGTCCAAAAAATTCTCATGTATTTTCATATGAAAGTTGTGAAATACCTTCGCCATGCTATCGTTAAGTTCAAACAAACTTTTACTAGTCTTAATAAAGTTCCACCGTATCTTGTACAATAAACATTACTTAAGAACGTTATTTAAGAATGTTTAACTAATGTTGCAAGGTTTTTAAACATTCAAACCGTACTAATTAAGAACGTTTGAAAGTTACTTAATTAAGAGCGTTCAAAGGTTAAACATGTTTTTGTGACAACTTTCTATTACTGTGTTAAAAGGCTATCAAGTTATATGTTATGAAGAATTATATTTAAATCTTTACTACCAACTTAAATTATATTCACATTATAATTACTGTTTTAAAATATTGCTCTATAGCTATTGCAGCAACTGAATTATATTGGTTAAGGATGTTATTAAAGGAGTTACAGATCAACTTAACTGCTACTCCTCGACTTTGGTGTGACAATTTAGAAGCTATTGCATTAGTTTCTAACCCAATTTTCCATGCAAGGACTAAATATATTGAAGTTGATTATCATTTCATTAGGGAGAAGGTTCTTCACAAGAATATTGTAATTAATTACATTTCCACTAATGATCAGTGTGCTGATATTTTCACCAAGGGCCTTATTGCTGGGAGGTTTCTAATTCTAAGAGACAAACTCATGGTTGTTGCACCTCCCATGAGCTTGAAAGGGCATGTAAGGATCCTACTCAGACTCAAACAACCAACTCCAAAGACCTATCAACACAACAACAAACTCAAAGTTCAGTTCCAATTCTTATCAGCTCAGAAGATATAGGAACAGAAAAATAGTTATCATTAGATACCTATCGGATGTAACTATAGCACATATCCTTTGTAAATATTCTTTGTTGTACTTATCATTTTATCATGTAAACTCTTTATATTCTCATTAATGCAAACATAATTATTCTGCCAAAATCTAATTAAGTTTCATACTTTCTTACTTTAAATTCCACACAATGTGATCGTTATTTATGGAATTTGATAAATTTTGACACTAAATACCATATTACCATGTTGTTATTGTGCTTCAATCTTACATAGCATCCTTGCATCAAATGATATCAATGTGGTGCATAAAAACAAGCTTTAGTCACATGAAACGATCCACTAAGGCCCCGTTTGAATTGAGAAGTGATCTCAACTCATCTCATCTCTTTATTACAATTTTTTAAAATTTTCAGACAAAATATAATAAATAATTCAAAATTTTCAAATTTCAAAATAATAATAATATTAAAAATAATATTTTAATAACTTTTTATTCAATTTTCATTTTAACTCACTATTCAAACAGCATCACCAGTCTACCTTCCAATAGGGAAAAATAATTATCCTCTCATTTCCAAAGTTTGGGAAATTTACTCGGTATATTATCGGTCAAATGCATAATGAGAATTATACCCTGATCATCCTCTATGGGGACTCCATACATAAATATTATCTTTGTGTACTTCTCACTCTTGTCAACCTGAGAATAATTCAACTTAAGGTCCATATTAAGAAACTATTTAATTACTAAACAATCAGCGCAATTTATAATAATGTGTTTTGAGTTTCTTCTGTATCTATTATATATATATATATATATATTTTTAAGAAGATGAAGGTACCCCAACTTTATTGATAACCCCTTTGTATCTACTATCCAATCTCCATATATATGATATAATTTTCATCTTATTTCAATAGGTCACATGAAAGACACCCCATGAGATTTTTGTTTTGTTTTTCTGTTTTATATATTCAGATTCAAAACAAACTCGAGCGCTGTTCTCGTTCTCAGTTGAGTTCACTCTTTGAAAGTTTCAAATCCTAACCATCATACTCAGCACAAACAACGTGGCCTAGTGAAAAACAAAGACATGACACGGAGAGAGTAATTTTTAATGGAAACAAGATATTCTAAGCGCAGGAAACTTCTCCTCCATACTACTGAAAATGGCATCGACCGAATCAGCGATCTTCCTGATGCTGTTCTCCATCACATTCTCTTCCTTCTACCCATCAAATCCATCGCACAAACCAGTGTCTTATCCAAGAGATGGAGGTCTCTCTGGTCCTCCTTCCCTGACCTTGATTTCACCACCATTAACCCAAATGCCATTTCTTTAACTAATTCGAATCATCCCAACAGTACTGAAAAGAACTTGCAGAATACGGCTGCTACAGGAGTGGACTTCATAACCAAGGTTTTAGCACTTCATGACAAATTCTCCCACATAAGGACGCTTCGTTTCAGAGCCCATTTGAGTTTTTCTCATCTAAATGGTCTGATTCGGTCCGCCACCAGGCATAATGTTCAAGAACTTGATGTCGAGGTTGCCACTGACGATTACTTCAACTTCCCACGATCTGTAATAGCGAGCGAATCTTTAAGGGTTTTTAATCTGAAATCTCGTTATCCGGGTTTTCGTTTGCCTCCTTCATCGGTAATGAAGGATGGTTTCAGATCGCTCCACACGTTATCTCTTTCACTCATCATTTTATACAACCAGTCCTCACTCCTGGACTTGTTCTCGGATTCATCGTTCCCAGTCCTTAGAAAACTGAATCTAGATGCGTGCTTTGGATTGAAACATCTCAGCGTTGGCTGCCGGGCACTGGAAGATTTGAGTCTGGAGAATTGTTTTCAGCTATTAGGCTTGAATATTTCGAGTCCGAAATTGGAGCGATTGCGGGTAGCGAATTGTTTTGATGCTTACAGTGATAAAAGTCTGGTAAAGCTTACTGCACCAAGACTCAGATTCCTGGTCTGGGAAAATAATGCCATTACTGATAATAGTTCTTTTGACAATTTAAGTTTTCTGCATGAGGCCTCCATTGGTTTCTTTGTACTAAACGAAGATAAAAGTCATGGGACAAAGATTCAGAGCGTATCCAACTTTCTCTCTGGACTCTCTCATGCCCACTGCCTAAAGTTTGGAAGCCAGTGTATCGAGGTATTTATCAGTTCTCTCTCTCCCTCTCTCTCTCTCTCTCTCTCTCTCTCTCTCTCTGCACAAAGACACATGATCTGTACCTGATATATTTGCATACACATGAGTACTATATATATATGTTAGTCTATCAATATGTTGTGTGTTACAGTAGCAGTAGATTCCTATTGATCCATGGAATGAATTTTAATTGCATGGTAGGTATTCAAGCAATGGTCAAATGTAAATTTATTGATTTTCAAATTTATTTCATGAGTTGATGAGTTTTGTAATTAACTACTAATTTTGTCTATCTCCCAACATATTTTCAGCGACAAATTTGTCATGTATGGCAAGTAGTACTAATCATGTCAATTAATTAAAAAATCCATTCTCTTGACATCAAAACTCGCGCGACACAAGACATTTTATAGCAGGGTGGAATCTCCTGATCTCCAGCTTGGAGGTGGCACCCTAAAGACGAGCCACCTTTAGGTAGCTCACAATAGAAAGGGGAAGTACCCCCTCACATGGCATTCATTTGGGGCATGCATGCACCAACTCCATCCATGGTTGTCTAAGCCACGGCCTTAAAGGCGGCTAGACTTGCCCCTAATGAAAACCACCTTTGAGATGACTCAAATAGGTCACCCCCAATGGGGGTGAGAGATCAGGGATAGGTTTTTTTTTTTTTTTAATGTTTTATTATTTTCTTTTTCATGGGATTTAATATTCTTAATTAGCTCTAACGTGGATAGAAATTAGCACCACATGCATATTGATTTCTAATTGGTTGACACGTGTATTTATAATGTATAAGTGACAAGATTAAGTAGTTAGAAAACTAGTGAGAGAATGAAATACCTAATTGCAAAATAGGGAGTAAACCAAAAAATTAGAAACCCAATCAGCTTTCTTCAAAGGAGTAAAAACTCATGGACTTTGCTATGAAAACGCGGGTGAAAATTAGAAACCCATTAATTTTTTTTTTCTTTTTGTAAATGAGTAAAAATTAGGCACTTAGTGATTACTATTGGCAGAGATAAATATGAATATGGGAGGGATCCCTTATATCAGGGACTTAGTTAGGCCTAAGCAGCCTGCTTCCCGTCACAGAATAAAAAAATGTGATATTTGCGAAACCAAGGTTGCCTTAGCCCCTATATATATATATATATATATATATACTAGAAATTAATTAATGTTACATATTTAGCTGACAGTCACGGAGCTGTAAATTGAAGTATAAGTTTGTATAGTCATGACTTTTCGTTCGAAGTAGAGAGAAGGCAAGTACTGCTTTTTCCCAACTAATTTCAAATAATGATCAATTCGATCACATACATATTCTGTACTTATCCAAGTTTTAATTGAGCTTTTCATTCATATTCTGTCTGGGAATCCTGATCTGATGGGAACTCCTAACTTCAGATAAATATAGAACAACTTGTTATATTCTATACTAGAACAAGTTGATCATTAATTCGAGATATATTTTCAGTTGGACCAGGTTGTTAGTTTAGTACATTAATTAACGTTATCACTGTTGGTGCATCTTGTTTAACTATGGTACTGTATATGATAATCATTATAAGAAAAATGAATATTTGAAATGGATTATTTATGACGAGAATAATTATTTATAAGGAAAAAAGACTCACTTTGATAAAGCAAATAGTCATTTTCGTAAGAAATAGATGGCCACAAATAAGTAGTTTTCTTGTAGTAAATTTTGTTTGATTTGGTAACGTATTAATTTTCTAGTTCCATGTATATGAATCTTGGTTCTCTTTCACTGCAGATTTTATCAAGCAATAATTATTTTGCTGTTTATCTACAACCATATAGTAACCTCAATTCTTTGGAGTTGCATACTGGTTTCAACAAAAATAATGTCTTAGGATTAGCATGCCTATTCAGGAGCTCTCCAACACTGCAGACTCTCATTCTAAAGATCATTAATGATCAGAAGATCGAAAGGAGGGTATGTTTTTGTACCTTTCTTTTTATTTAAATATTCTCTCATGCTTGAATTTGCTCATATAAATTAGTTTGAAAATTAAAATTGATCTTTCTGTCCTCTCCATTGCTTCCTTAGCAATGGAATAGGGAAATGTGGGACATGTCTGGCTCTGAGGAAGAACAATTTTGGGAATCTCAAACCCAGAATCTGAAGTCCTTCCTACACCACCTGAAGGTAGTAAAGATCCATGGGTTTTTAGAATGTGAGAATGAGGTTAGTCTAGCGAAGTATTTGCTCAAGCATGGAAAGGCCTTGCAAGAGATGACACTATCCACAGGCCATTGTATTGCTAGAGATTCCCTGAGGCGACAGAAGATCAGGTCACAGATGATGGGATTCTCGCGAGCTTCTTCTAATGCTAAAATTGCTTTTCAGTAAATATATATTCCCCAGCAGCTTTTTAATCATTGATGAGTTCTATATTTGTCGAATGTGGATTCTATTCTGGACTATGTAGGACCCATACATTTTCAAACCTTTGATGAATTTTGCTTAATTAGTATGTTGTTATAAAGCAGCGAAGGTACATCGATTGATCAGTAATCGACTAATTAACCGAACTAAGTCTTAGTTATCATCCTTTTGCCTAAACTATTACCATACACCAATATATTGAAAACTGCTCAATTTTGAGTCTCTTGAGTGGGTTTTAGAAATGGTATCAAGTTGGTGAGTAGAACTGATATAAGTTTCATCCTCTTAATAGGGTGTCTTAAGAGACTCGGATTCATACTCTCTAATCCACCAAACCACATGGGAATATGCCTTTGTTTTCTTTGATAAAGATGAATTAAATTAAAACAAAGACACAAAAACAGGGGATGGGGTGCCCCCATACAAAAACTACATTACATGAGTAACCACAATGCTGGGAGGGAGGGGTAAAACAAAAAGCAATGGGCAATGAATCATAGGTTCGAGCCCATATTCTTTCGCTAGGTCAAGGAGGTGATCGCAAAAAACGGGTTGATTTGATTCAACAATTGGATCAATTGGTTCTGACATTAAACCACAACCGGTCAACCGGTAAAAAGACATTGCAATCGACTATTCTGGCACATTTTATAGGAGCCACATCCAATGGCTCCATATTCTCATTGGAACAAAGTGAGAACATAGTGAGATAACTATGCTCTGGCACGTGGGGCCCATGAAGACAAGCAACTGTACTGGCACGTGGGGCCCATGAGTCGACGAGGATGAGGTGGGGCCAAGTGCAGTTTGAAGATCTGAACAGAACGAATCCATCGGTGCCGCACATGTAGTCATCAGAGTGTCGTAGCAGTGGCTGCGCCTGGGTCTCACATGAGGCTTCACTCGTCATGTGAAAGCCCCATGTGCTAGTCGGACGGCGGTGTTTCTTTGCCCATTTGAGGATTGGCACTTGGGGACTGCGGTGGTGCATCGTGTACGGATTTGATGGCCAGAAAGCAGTAGATTGTGCATTTTCTGGCCTAGCTAAAAAAGTTCACAAAAGAATGAAAAACACTATAAGTATGGAGGGGACACTACAACAAATTGCATGTTTTGTGACGGATAAAACGGTAACAAAAAAATCATCGCAAAAGTCTTTTTTTTTTTTTTTTTTTTTTATGAATAGAAACCGTCAACGTACCCACACAACAAAGACATCACGGAATATATTTAGTAACAGTTTTCTGTTCAACCATCACAATTTTTTTTTTGTGACAATCATATAACACTCTCTTCTTATAGGTTAGGGATGTCATGTACTTACATAAAAATAGCTAGGCAAGAGACTTGCATAATTAAATAAAACATTGTTTATCACATAAAAGAGATCATAAAATAAACTATGTCTTAAATAACATGACCAAAATTTCCAATCTATTTGAAATTGAAAAGACAGTCACACAATAAAGTCACTAAGTTCTTAGTCTGCTCCTTCTAAACTTGGTCCGCTTACTTGTACTGATCATCCTCATGTTGGTGGTTAAAAAACATGAAATAAAACTCAATAAGAAACTCATCACAACGTAAACATAATAAATAGGGCTGTGCAGAAAAAGCCGTGGATCCGATCCGTCCGTTAAAACCGACTTGGTCCACCGGACTAAAAACGGGTTCATCGGGTCAAAATTTAATAATGGGTTATAAACTATCAACCCGTCGAACCCGTTGAAACCGAGTCTCTTCTCTTTAGTGAAACCCATCGAATACCAGCGAAACCCAAAGGCGAAAAGTCTTATCCCCGCTGCGGAAACCCTAGTCACGGTCGCTGTTCTCCGTCGCCATCACATTCTCCAACTCCGAGCTTCCAGGCCTCCGTTCCACTGCCTCGTTTCAAGGTTATCTCTTTGTCTCTCGGCTCTCTTTGTTTCATTCTGAGTCATTGTCTGTCTCAAACGTTTCATTGTACTGATTTTTGTTATATTTCCTAATGATACTTGCCATTTGGGAGAGTTGTTATTTTTCTTTGGGGCCGATTGCATGCACAAAAAGGGGAAAAAATGGAGTAGCAACCTGTGTCCTCGTGGCCTGATCTCTCACCACTTATCCAAATTACCCTTTGTATGCCCTTACACGAAGCCCACCCCCTGCAAATCTTCAAGGTCCTCCAGATAGGAAATAATAGTTTTGTATATATCATTTTTGGAGAAGTTAACTTGTGGGTAGATGGCTATGGGCTCTTACTGTTATTGTAATGCTGGATGGAGTCCCCCTTTATATCCAGGCATGAACACTGGTAAATCTCTCTAGCTCAGGCATGTTCAGTTGGGTTTAGCTTCCTCAACTGAGAAATCTCCCAAACCCTCTACCGTTTACACATCTGCTTCAGCGTAGCGTTGCTCGAGCTAGACGCCGCCGTTTACAGATCTGTTGTCGCCGTTGCTGCTGGGCAGATAGAGGTTTGGGGATGCCTCACCTTCTCAGCGAGATCTTCTCCTTCGATCCCAATACGACTTCTCTCTTTTCCTCTCCGTGGTTTGTAAATCATTGGTTTTCATTTTGTTTATTTTTCTTGAAGAATATCAGCTTTCGTTTCTGGAAGGATGGAGAAGGAGAACGACTTGCTTTTAAAGTCGGGTCATACGGTTCGACCCGGTTTGATTTTTCTCGGGTCGAGTCGGTTCGGGTTGGCGCGCTTTCAGTAGAATTACGGGTCAGGTCGGGTCCAAACCCGGCTTTAACAGGCCGGGTTGCAGGCCTAATAATAAACATAAGATTTTCGTAAAAATTTTTATGCTGAGAGCTTAAAATCATGACTTATCATACTGGTGTTTATGCTATGCATGACTTGTCTTAATTTATTTGAATTAAATTACTAATCTGATTTATCTGACTAATCTGACTGGTCAACACACTTAATCCTGTGTGCAAGGTTGTGTACTGGCCCCACATCCAGTAGGCGAACGGGAACTGCTGAGTAGTCACTGACAGCCACCTTCCTCCACTACCCCTTCACGTCGCTGCATTCGCAAGGTAAAACACCACCTGACGCCACGCAAGCATTGCTGCGCTGCCAGGCCATGTACCAAAACTTGCCCACGACCTTGAGCTGCTACAAATAGCATTGGAATGCCACCCATGTTCATCTACGTTACTCTGTGAGCCACCATCAATCCATGGCAGCAACCACTGTCGCCTGTGTCTTCTCTCAATGCCCACCATCACATAGAGGAAGCCGACTAGTAACCACCATGATTCTCAGCCCACCTATCGATCTTTAGGCCTCTGTTCTCTTGCATGGTAAGCCTCCATCGCACTGCTCTTTTCCTCTCAAGGGAATGTCGGTTCTATGTCAAAAATGATGCTTTCAATTATTCCGCAAGCATGTTACTCGTGTACTACTAAGATAAATTTTAGGTGTCATTACAATTTTACCCTTAATTCTTTTTACTTGAAATTTAGCATTGGTTTGGATTCAGAGATGAGATGAGATAATTTTAGATGAAATATGAAAGTTAAAAAAATATTGTTAAAATATTATTTTTTAATATTATTATTATTTTAAAATTTGAAAAAGTTAAATTTTTTATTATATTTTATGTAAAAATGTAAAAAAATTATATAATGAAATGAGACACTTTCTATCCATGCGTACTTACTTGTTAGCCCTTCATGAGCTTGAAGTGTTATCCTATCAAGTTGTGCATCAATTTAGAGAGGGAAATCAAGCAGTAGATTTCCTTGTGAGAAGAAGTGAAGCAGGACAGGTGGGTTTTTATGGTAGGAAAGAGCTTTTGCCTAGGTTACTGCAGGGGATAATTAGATTGGACAAATTGGGTCTGCCTACTTTGTGGTTGCATTCTTAGATGTTGAGAGTGGTTGTATTGTTTGATTTTTTGTATGGTTTTTGTTCGATTTGGTTATTGTTTTATGGGTTATGGTTTTTCTCCGTTATAAGTGAGGATTTCTTTCATAAAAGTGGGTTGAGGTTACTATTAGATAAGTGACCTTGACTCTTGAAAAAAAAAAAGAATGGAGAAGAAAAAAAAGAAAAAAAAAAGTGCAGATCTTAATCCTTTTTCCGTAAAACATGTGCATATTTAATTTTTTACAAACATATGCCCTATTAATCCTTTTCCGTGTAGCGACTAGCGTTTCGTTAATCATCTTGAAGAACTGTTTTAAGTATAATTACGTTTGGGCCCTTACATTTTAATTATTTGTTTAAAGCTTGTCTCATTTACGTGGGCTGGAGGCTTGATTTGTTGTATTTCAAGAACTATTATAATATTTTAAGAAAACCGATTTTCATATGGGCTTTGATATTTAAGTTGGGCTCAGTTTTAATCTATTATTAGTCCAGAAATTTTATTTTTCAAAAACCTTATTTTTCCTACGGAAAATATTTAAGAATTTAAATTGTTTTATTAAGTATTAAATTTTTATAACTAGATTTCAATAGTAAATAGTAAGAGTTTAATCTTTACTTTGAATACTTTAAATGTGATTAAGTCTGGTTTATGAAACGAATGTCGTTGTTTATTTTGTTAGATTTGATAAAATTTGTTCTATTACAGTTATAATTAGAAAATAAAGAAATATGTTAAGAATATTTAAATGATATTAGTATTTATTAGATTTCTTGTAAAATTGAATAATTATGTTAATTATAAAAAAGTAAACATATTTTAAGAATTAAGGTTTTCATGAATTATTTTAACAAAATTGAATATAATCCAAATATTCTACTAAATTATAATTTGAAAGAGAGGATATGTTATTAGTGTTTAAATTATTTAAGATATTGCATTCATTGATGTTTCATATTCAACAAAATATTTATTTGATTATTTTCTATAGTATGAATTTAATTAAGTGAGATATTAGAACACATTTTCCTAGATATATTTAGTAACGTTTAATATTTCGTATAGGTGACAAGCTATGAAGTGAGATCCAAGGTTAACATAAATTATGATTAGCATATGTTAGTTAATTTAGATAGATTATTATTAAAGTCAGTTCTTTGATAGCTACTTTTTATGTAGCATGCATGTCATGATTTGTGCAAGGATGTACTTCATAATGGCATACGATCATGTTAATTTTTTGCACCATGATTTCTTACAGTTATTTATATTAATATGTTTCTCATGCATCTTATACCGCATAAAACACATAAGCTTTCTTGAATTTAAGTGCAATATAAGATAATATCAGTTTAATCAGATAACCATTTAGATGCATAATACTAATGCAGATTTAGGGAAGATGTGCAAGTCATGGACTCAAACGTGGTCCACCGTAGTATGTCAGAATACTATTGTAACATTCTAATGGAAGGCTCAAACCACATGGCCTATATTCTAAAAGAACTAGTCAATGATACAATTGGAGTCTCATTGGAACCTTATAAAGAGCAATAACTTCTCCTTCCCAATCAATCTGAGATCTCATACACCACCTACCTTATCCTTATCATATATGGTATCACAATCTCCTCCCTTTAAAATCTCGACATCCTCATCGAGCCAGTCCATTATAGGTGACCAGGCTCATGTCTCATATTTCTGGTTGGGAGAGGCTTGATACCATTTGTAACGTCCCAATGGAAGGCCCAAACCACATGACCTCTAGTCTAAAAGGACTAGTCAATTATACAATTGGAGCATCATTGGAACCTACTAAGAGCAAGAACTTTTCTTCCCAAATAATGTGAGATCACATACACCACATACCCTTATCCTTATTATATGCGATATCAAAACTACCTTAGCGGCTCCCTTTACGACCATTGGATATGGAGCCGGTGCACAACCTTGCACACAAGGTTAAGTGCGTTGCCAATCAGATTAGTCAGTTAATTCAGATCAATCAAAACAAGTCATACATAGCATAAACATCAGTATGATCATTAATGATTTTTAATTCTCAGCATGAAAACTTATATGAAAATCCTAAGTTTATTATGTTTGCTTTGAGTTTCTTACTGAACTTTTGACTCATTTTAATTTTATTTCATATTTTTAACCACCCAGGTGTAGATGATGATTACAAGTAGGTGGACCAGGCTTAAAAGAAGTAGACTAGTGAACTTTAGTGGATTTTATTTTATGACAATCATTTTATTTCATGATCAACTCCTTTATGTGATAAACAATGTTTTATTTAATTATAACTCCTTTATGTTATAGTTATGTAAACACATGACATTACTAGCCTACGAGAAAGGAGTGTTACAGGTCAATAGTTTGTAGTTCATTCTTTTATGCAAACATATGTTTTGACGTTCGAACGTGAACTCGACTGACTAACACTCGAACATTACTTTTTCTAACGTTCAATTATATTAGTTTGGATAGATAATAAATAATTCAAACATTTGAAATGTGATGTTAGAATTTTAAATTGGAATGTTAGTTATCAGTGGTTTGGACGTGACAAGATATATGTTCGCACATATCCTTCTTTCGAACACTTGAAATGTGACATTTGAATGATATAGTAATTTAAGTCTGAACGTCCATTTATTATTAGTTCCGACGTGAAGGGATATACATTTGGATGTCCATGGATACGTTTGCACGTTTATGAATTTTACATATTTGAATGTGATAATTAAGGCTATAAATGAACCAGTCTATTCAATAGTTTGCTTGATACTCGTCCGGTTAAAGTTGAATCAAACTCGACTCGTGAAAAAAAAAAAAAAAAAACTTGACCATGAAAGTTGATACACGCTCAATTAGTAAATGACACATATTTGACTAAACTCGACTTGACTAAAACTCGTTAAATCCCGCTTATTTATGCCCGAGTCGACTCGTTAGCTTGACTCTATTAAAAATCATTCATATATTGATAAATATATACATACACCTATGTATATATACATATATATATATATATATGTATGTACTAGCTAATAATATAAGAATAGGACTTTATAATTAAATAGATAATATGTAACCTAATTAGTTATGTCTATATATTGAATATGCTTCATAGCTATATTTTAAAATTTTTACAATAATTAGTTGATAAGATTTAATAATTTCATATACTAGTATATGAGAACTATATATGAAATAGATCTATCTATCATATTATGTGTATGTATTAATAATTGAGAAATTCTAAACGGAGGCATGAAAAGGGCTTGCCCTCATACGACAGCTTACGTGGAAACAAAATGCACCGTTTTGGACTAAATAAAACGGTGCATTTTGAGTCCACTGATATGCCTTCCTTCAACGCAAAATAGCACCGTTTTGCACTTTTATCAAATTTTCCTCTCCCTCCCAAAAACTCTCTGCTCTCTTTGCCCTGCGATTTCTTTTGGTTCTTCATTTCTCTCCTGAACTCACTCAATCTAAAATCGTGCGTTCTCTTCATTTCTTGATGTTTCTTCCCCTTTATTCTTCTTCGTTTCTCTTCGTTTATTCTTCCAAGAATTCTCCCCTACCCGATCTCTCCCCTAAATCTAAACCTAACCTTAACATAGCTGTGCGACGTCGAGGAAGATTCGCACTCCAACTATCTACCAAGCGGCGCCATCCTAGGTAACTTTCTCAATCCTATATACGTGTACATAACAAAATATACGTGTATTGGTGAATTTGTTGCCAGCTGATGATTCAGTGGACGAGCTTGATAGCTACATGTACCAAACTATTAATCTTTCCTCATCTCTAGTTATCGTGGTGGACAACTAATTAAAAAAAATTAGCATTGTGGATGTTAATGCTTTGAAAACTATGTTTCGAAGTAAGCTTTGGGTCCACGGAAAACTCTTGCATTACGACACTAATACATGTATTTGTATGCCACACATGTTTATTTATCCCCTTTGTTGTGAAGGTTTATCTTGTTCTATTTTATTTATTTATTTATTTTTATAATTCCTGTAAGAGTTAAAAAGAACTATTTTTTTTGTAGATGAAATGTGCATTTCTTCATTATTACCCATAAAGAAAATGTGCATAAACGTTTCTTATTACTTTGGTTTGTTTACTGTTTTGTTAGGATTGTTGAATGCTTTCATCAGGTTGGACACCAAATTTGTCACCTATGCAAAATGCATGGGACTACCATTGTTCAAACGACGAGTACATAGATCTATATGGTACATTTTATTTGAAATTGGAAAGTTGCTGGATGGAATTGGAAAATTTCAATGCCATAGATGTTGTTGAGCAATATTTTAACCCATGCTACAACCAAATGGCTTGGTGAGCATTAGAGATTTGAGTGGGGGAATTAATAAAATCTTAAGATCCTAGAATGTTTGG
The DNA here is from genome assembly GCA_029856935.1 of Cyclocarya paliurus. NCBI lineage: Eukaryota > Viridiplantae > Streptophyta > Magnoliopsida > Fagales > Juglandaceae > Cyclocarya > Cyclocarya paliurus. Next base: position 23,539,524 of record CM056946.1, on the reverse strand, counting down.
GAGGGAGGTTTTTGGCATTTTTAATGAATTCCATGGGCTGAAATTGTAATCTTGACTTGTTGGTTCTTTTTTAGTATAAGCCATATGTGGCTTTGGATGCAATTGGAGTGTTTTTATTTCTTGGATACAAATTTGCCTAAGGTTGCATCATCAAATGATGGGACAATTTTCAGTGATGACATAGCTATGATGTTATATTTTTTATTAACCCAATGACATATATTCTTTCTAATATTGAACTATACGTTAACAAGCTTTGCATTTTTTGTCATGTTAAACAAAATTTCAGCAGGCTAGGGTTCTCAATATATTGTAGGGTTCTGAATATATTGTAGTTTATTAAAAATGATTCTTATAATGGTGGTAGAATAGGGCTAATCATGCATGCCAGTAGTTTGGTTACTTTCTCTGATACTAACTTAAGACTCATGCAAAATTGACATGCTGCCCCTAGTTCTTTTTTTTCGTGGACTGGATGCCCCGATATAAATGTTCTTTTATAGCTAGCAATGAAATCGATATTTGCATGACCATAGACATATGCCTAGGATTCATTACATTTAAGTTGAAAGGGAAAATTAGAAAATTAGAAAAAGGAATGCTTAAGTTTGGAAGGGAAAGGTGCATGCATGGCACTAAATTAAGAAAAGGCCAGGGATGTGTAAGCCATGAGCTAGTGAAAAAAATAATAGTAATAACACAAATGCTTAACACATTTTGCAAAGGAAGGGTTTGTACACTATAATATACAAACTTGTGAGAAACAAGTTGTACTTAGAAATCAAATACTCGAAGAAATGCGTGTCGAGCATTCTTTAGGTGTCCACTGTACAACAAAGAGGTATAAGCAATTAATAATACTTGCGTGTTTTTGTTTTCATATTTATTCTTTATTCAAAATTTTGACGTAAAACGTACTTGATTAATGTATAATCAGGAGTTACCACACTGCAAGTTTTTCAAGTGGTTAGATAGTAGTGAATACAAAAAGCAAGCCCTTGTAAAAAGAGAATCAGAAGTATTAAGGAAAGATGAAGAACTTAAAAAAGAGAAAAGTGGAATTAAGAAAAGAGGAAGAACTTAAAAAAAGAGAAGCAGAAGTATTAAAGAGAGAGGAAGAACTTAAAAACAGAGAAGTAAAAGTATTAAGGAAAGATGAAGAACTTAAAAAGATAGAAGAAAAGATCGGGAAGAGGGAGTTGACACTCCAAAACGATCAAGCTCAGTTTCACAGCCAAGAAGCTGACATGCGGCATGCACGCAAACTATTTTGTATACTTTGGCTAATAGCCATAGTTATTTACTTGTATTTGACACTCTCACTGCATTGATGACTTTGTATTTGTATTTTATACAAACTAAGCGTTTGCAAATTGAGACTTCAAAATTATGTATTTGAGATTTTATTCTGATTTATATTTGATCTTCAATCCTGAGACTAGATTTTGTTTTAACGTGTCACTGCTTATTAAAAAAGTATTTATATGCATGAAAATAACTTATCAACCTGATCATTTTGTCAAAATATTTGATAGGACTAAATTACAGTTTAATTGATTTACTTTTTTCACCTGGACATAAGAGGCTATATTAAACACAGTATAATCTCAACTCATATCAGTAATGTCATTCACATTCAATCAAAACCATATAAATTGAGTACTTCAATACAAACTCAAATTTTCATAAATAACGTACTTGGATACAAAATGTGCAAATTTTGGGCTCAAATACTAAGATACAATACAAAATATACACTTTCACCACTAATACATAACATACTCTAATATACCAACACCAACACGCAAATTCCAACAAATGACCCTTGTCACACAAATACCAACAAACCACATCCAACACAAATTCCAACAAATCACCACCATTAACACACAACTTAAGTAGGCATAATGGATCTCTAGAGTCCTGCTACAACAAGCTACTTGGTTGCGTTCCATCTGTCGTCTCTGGCTGCATTTCATCCATTCCTAGTTGCATTTGTGAACATAATAGCAGACAAAGTAAGACTTACATAAAAAACCACAAACTATACAATAAAATAAATTAAGTGGTAATTGTACACTTTCTTGTGTCCCCATCACTGGAGTTTGTACACTTTTTGGTGTCCCCATCACATCTTGTTTTCTTGATTCACAATTATGGGAGTTTGTACATTTCCTTGCATCCTCATTCTCAATAAGTCGAGTTGGTTTCCACTGCTTTCCAATAGTTTGGTGTCCAATCGTCACCTCTGATAACATAAAAATTAATTAGAATTCAAAAGTAAGTGAAAATAATAGTATATTATCAAATACTCAAAGATGAACATACGTAACTATGCTCTCACCAGTTTACTTTTTCCCTTATCTTCTTTCTTATTCACAGCCTCAGTTTTAATTTTCTTCAATTGTTCCTCTATTGTCGACATCCTCCTCTTACACGGGGATCTTCCCTTGCCTCTGACAACATGGGGAATTAGCACCTTTTTGGAACTTCCTTCTATGGTTGTTTTCACGGTACTTCCTCCAACATTGGAATTTATATTGTAGGGCTTCGAAGTGTGTCATACCTCATTCATCGCATACAATTTCGAAATCATTTTCTCAGTATGCCCATTGCACGAAACTGCATTTGTTATTACTTCATTGAAAGTTTTCAATATATATTTATACCTAACATTTTCGGGTCCCTGATCAGCAACGTCATAACTGCTCGAAATAATAGTATACTTACGTTTTATGTCTTTTCTCTACCAATCTAATATGTACTTTTTTGGCAACTCACGGACTTTCTTAGCTGACAAGATGGCAAGAATATTTCTATATATTATCTCTCGCATCTCAAACAACCCACAAACAAACTTTGCCTCACACTCGGCCTCATTAAAGTAAAGAGTATACGTAACCTCATTGATGAAATCTTCAGCCTTAACTTGATCATCGACCGAGTAAGTTGCGATTACTCCATCCATTTTCTCGAAATGAGCATGGCAATATATTATTCACATTATCTCTTGTCGAACCTCCCTAAATTTTGCATTTGTGTATACATCTTGAAATTTCTTCTTAAGAGCCAAGTGTGATATGCAAGGAATTGTGAAGTTAAATGAATTGAAGTTAGCTTGGTTTTCATTTTCAATTTTTTTCTTCAATACATTGTCAAACTGATCAAAAAACTCTTTAAGGTTTGTCCTGGCATGCACGTAGCCATCGAAGAAAGCATTCATGCTCTCACTGCGCTGAGTTGTACTCATTCTAGCCCAAAACAAGTTCTTTAAATATAACGGCACCCAAAACTCTCTTTCCGCATATAAACTTTGCAACCATGCATTTTCATGCAAGTTGAAAAGTATCCTTGAGGCTATTCCAATAATTCTCAAACTCCTCAATTGTAAGCGAGTCATAAATACAAGATAGCAACTTACTTTTCAGGCCACATTTGTATTGACCATAGGAACCAAACTTCTCAGGAACCTTTCGCAATATGTGCCACAAGCAATATTTATGTTGCGTGTTGGGAAAGACAACTGCGATCGCATTTTTCATCACGTGATCTCGATCTGTGATAATAGTATTTGGCATTTTTCCATCCATGCAATCAAGCCAAGTTTTAAATAACCAAACAAACGATTATGTATTCTCACTTGAAATAAGGCCTGCACCCAAAAAGATTAACTATCCATGATGGTTTATACCCACAAAAGGTGCAAATGGCATTCCATACCTATTTGTCAGGTATGTGGTATCGAATGTTACCACATCTCCAAAGTAGTTGTACGCCCCTTTACTATGGCAGTCCACCCAAAACACAATTTTTAGTCTATCATTATCATCCAATTCCACGAGGCTGAAAAAACTATCATTCTTGTATTGCATCCTTTTAAAATACTCAAACAGCGCTTAAGCACCACCTTTACCAAGATGCAGGTGTTGTGACTTGTCAATATAGTTACAACAATATTTTTTTTTCCAAATGATACGTTCTCAAACCCACCCGCCTCAATCACAAGAGCATGAAAACTCTTATTCATCCATATGTTAGCCTCGTCATTTGTATCCAACACCCTCCTAACAAACTCATTAACCTCTCTGTTGCATCTGAAAAACCTGAATTTTCTTTGACTGAGCCCATAATTGTGTGTTAAATATGGATGTGACACAGCTTTCCATTCTTTAACATGATATTCATCATTGCCTTGCAGTCTGTCTTACTTGTTGGCCAAGGTTTGGAGACGTTTAACGCTCTATTTCATGCCTTGCCACCCCGAGCACATCCTACAGTGACATATTTCACAGTCTCATCTTTTTCCCTTTTACTCCTTTGTGCCATTACCCCAAAAACACATCGCTTTCCATAAAGTTTATAGTAATTCATCAACTCATTATCTGACTCAAAGCTCATCCTTGACTTTGGCTCCTCAATGATATCACTCACATCAATGCCAGCCTCCTTGGCATCAACCGTATTACCCAAAGAGATAGTAGACTACGCTTCAACTTCTTTCGAGTCTAATGTGGCCTCACTAATTTCTTCAACAGAGTTACTTTGCTACACTTTATTTTCCTGTAAATTAGAAGAAAAAAGTATTATATGCAAAAATATGTTCTGGATAATGTAAAAGACATTGCATGTGGAGAATTCAAGCCATCACCTCACTGCCACATGGATATCGGTTGGTAGAAGTTAGAGGAACAAATATTGGCAAAGCCGAACAAGAGCTAGCAACGACACTAACGCTGGTTTGTACACTACAGCTGGCAGCTACACTAGAGCTAACACTACTTGCAGAACTAGACATGGGAGTGGAAGTAGAGATCCATGGGTGTTGCTGTAGTTTTCCAAAAAAAAAATTGTAAACAGAAATAGTTAGACCAAATATTCAAGTATAACATTAACTACAATAAATACTCTAAAAATGATCATCTGATTGCTCCATGGATATGGGTAGGTAGTTAGAGGAGGTCCCATTATTGGTATGACGGAACTATACAAGACAACCAAACTACTCAAGATAGCAGTACTTGACGCGGCAGCAAAACTAGTCGAGGCAGCAATACTTGACACGGCAGTGGAGGTAGAGTTCCATGGGTGTTGCTGCAATTTTCCAAAAAAAAATGTAAACATAAATAGTTAGACCAAATATTCAAGTATAACATTAACTACAATAAATACTCTAAAAAATGATCATCTGGTTGCTCCATGGATATGGGTAGGCAGTTGGAGGAGATCTCATCATTGGTATGGTGGAACTATACAAGGTAGCGGTACTACTTAGTGCAGTAGTACTTGATGTGGCAACGGCAGTAGAGCTCTATGAGTATTGCTGTTGTTCTCCAAATTCAAAATTCAAAATAAATAATTAGACTAAGTATTCAAGTTCATAATATAAAGCATATGAACTACTTTACCATCCAATGATCACCTGGTTGCTCCATCGATATGAGCTGGCACTTGGAGAAGGCACAAAAGGTGGTAACCACGCATGAGGCACTGAACGATAGTAACTTGGCATGTAATTTGAAAATTTTGGATATAGTGGTCTTGATATGTCCTAACATATAGCAACATAATATTAATCAACCCAAGTGGACGATGACTAAACATAAATAAATACACGCCAACTGTTGAAAGAGGTTTACAATAACTAGGTTGATGGATTGGTGATAGGAGCTGTTATGCGAGATGCATCTTCTTTCTCTTTCTCCATCTATCTCAACAATGAAACCAACATGCATGCACCTACAATATTATATTAAAATGACTTTCAATATGGCAATTAATATATTTTTTTTCTATTACACATATATGGCAACCAGAAGTCAATATATACCTTTAGGACTTAGCTTAGCAGCATAATTTATTCTATACTTCTGAAATTAAAATTTTTGAAGTCAATCTTTACAAATATATAAGTAAAAAGAAATTCCTTACATAAATACTTGAATAAGAAAAAATAATTTCAATCAACTTCGGCACTTTTATATATATACAACTTTTTACCATATTTTTCACTCAACATTTTTTGAGAAAAAAAAATTTCAATCAAGTTTGGCACTTTTTGAAACCGATTGCAAATGTTCATTTCGAAAAAAATCTCCCCTTCAGATGCAGGACAATGCTAACCATTTCTTGGTCATTATAACTTATCAACAAGAAAAAATAGAATTAAAAAATAGACAGATCTAAACAAAGGAAATTTCTTTTGTTTTTCATTTTTTTCAAACAACAAGTAACTTAGCACCTAGGTTGACCGTGAACTTTCCCACCATCCATCCACGGGCTAGAATTGCCATTTGCCACAAAATCAAAAGCCCAAAAAACTTTAATAAAATGCAATGAGTCTGAAATTAAAGAGTATTATCAGTTTCAAATGGATATGGGTTACAGCAAATATCGCACGCCAGATGAACTAGAATGAAATGGAAATGGTCACTAGCGTTCTTCCTTTTTGCTCAATGAACTGGGCAGAGTAGTCTGCTTTTTCCCCTCTGAAATGTTTGTTTGTCCCGCTCGTTCTCAACTTTTGCTTCTTTGCTTTCTTTTTTTAATATACAATTGCTAATGTAGCAACACATCAGTGTCATCCGTAGGCAAGCACGACATTATGCCTACCTATAGCAGTACTCTTAATAATTTTTGTAGGCATATAATATATGTTATTATGGATAAATATCAACTAGCTACTTTTAATTACTTATACATTTTTAAAATATTATAATTCAATAGAGATTTTATTTGTTAGTTGTACAAATTTAATATTAATTTTTTTATTTATCTAATTTATTAATTATTAAATATTATTAAAAAAAAAACTTGAGCCAAGCCTAGCTAGTCAAGCTCGAGCTCGACTTGGAAGTTTAGCTTACCAAGTCGAGTTCAAACAAACATTAAATAAAAATATTTGGCTCGGGCTCAAGCTCGAGCTCAAGTTTTTTAAGTCGAGCCGAGCTCAGCAAGCCAAAGACCGGCTCGACTCGGCTTGATTACAACCCACTGATATTGTACATGCGAACGTTTCAGTCGCACATATCCTTATTTATGTTCATATGTTGTTTTAAGCATGTGAGGTTTACATTCGAACATAAAGTCAATCAGAATTAATAAATTCATAAAGTTAAATATTACACTAATTAAAACTAAATTGATCAGACACAAATAAAATACAATTTCTAAAATGTTTGAGAATGAGAATACAAAGTTTTTGACATTGTCGATAGATCATAGGGAAGTAATCACATTTATGGGCTGCGTGTGTCGTTCTCTGATTCCACGGTTCACAGCACAAAATTAGGTATAGTAAATATGGAGTATTAATTTTTCACGTTAAAATGTACTACTCTGAGTACTATAGATTTGTTTGAAAAAAATTTCATTTATGTGAAGTTATGGGGTTAATTGGTGAGTTTTGTCATACAGCCTCTCATAGCGGTTACTCTGCTATACAGTACCACTTATTTAAATTTGGATCTAACGTGACTACGTTATATCACAAGATGCCACCAATGCCCTAAACAATGTTGTTTTGCTCTCTAACTCTACGGGGTCATCACACACAATTATGTACGATATTCAGAATAGTAATTTTTTTTTTTTTAATAAATTATATAAGTGATATGAACATTTGGAAGTTGCTAAAATTTTTAAACTAGCTACGTTGAATGTTAGAATCTATAAATGGCGTTGGTGCTTGTTGGGTTGTTGTTTGAGATGTTAGAAGTAGTGAATGTGTGGAGTTGTGAGCATAAGAGATTTGGTGTGTGCTGTTGTGGGGTCAAGTTGTTGGTTGTCGAGGTTTGGAGGGTGGGTTGTTTGATTGAAATTGGGTTGTTTTAGTCGCTGGGAATTGTGGTTGTTGTGTTTGATGTGCATGTAATGTAATGATCACGGTTGATGTGGTGGTTTTGCTTAGCAGGTATATGAGGAATTAACTACTAAGTATGGACTTATGTTAACCCACCATTAGAATCATGTAGTGTTGTAGTTCAGTAAGTTTGGGTTTGTGTAGGTTATTAATATGTTAATGTTTATTCTCTGGTATAGGTGTTGAGATTGCTAGAGTTCAGACTCAAGATTTAGACAATACACTACAATAATTAGGTAAGCGGGCTTCCTATGTTAGACTTTGCATGAAATGTATGGACTGAGGTTGACTTCACGAAAAATTATAGATGTTTTGTTATGAAGTGAGAACTTGGGAAAAACAACCTTCATAAAAGGAGAGAAAAATATTTAGTCATAACTGGTATAGACATGAACAAATTTTTGGCATTTAGTTCTTGAACTTTGTAAAAAGAGCGATTATAAAAACCTGAAAAATTGTGTATAGTTTTATGAAAATGCTTTGACTCTATTTTTTTTAAGTATGTGAGGATGATTTGAATATATTTGTACTCTGTTTTATTTTGATATGGCATCTGAAAACCTTGGGCATAACATTATGATTTTGTATCTTACTCTGATTCTGCTCTGCTCTATTTTGTTTGGGTTGGTACCAAATTCTAGATCTCTGAGTGCACCAACTTTGGAAATAAAGTGATTTTATGTGTGGTATTTCCTGTGTGCACACTTGGGGCTCCGAGAATGATAAGAGTTTCAAAAATTCACTTTTGTCTCTGCCCGATTTGGCCACAGGAGATAGCACAACCCTACTACGGGGGTTAAACATGAACTCTATTATTATATGATATGATATGATGATGATGCTCAATTTATACCATGCCAAAGTGCTTTGGAAATATAAATATTTTGCACCCTCGCTCTGTTGTTTTTTATATCATATTTTGTTCTCAAGCTGATACTAAAAAATATTTTAGTTCTCCATTCTGTACTCTGTAAATGCTCATTTTTACATACTAGTATATATCCTCTGCTTACTGAGTTGTAGATAACTCACTCCCTTATCTTCATGATATTTTAAGATGATTTAGACGATACAACTGGTGATCAGGAATAGAAAGCTTGGGCAAGATTAGCTAGGGGGTAGGGAGTTGAGTACCTAAGGGTGCTTTAGCTATTGGAGAATCCTCTTTTGGTAGTATGGTTTTCAGTATGTGTAATTGGTTTATGGAGACTTATGAAATTTATGGTTATTATGTTGAGTTTAATGGGAGTTTGTGGAACAAATGATTTATTTTATTGGATTAGTGAATTGATGACCTTGTAAAGTAACTTATGTGACTGGTCTAAATACATAATCTTGTGTTATGTTTATGGAACTTTTGAAAATTTTATTTTTATTGTGGGAGATACATTTAGGTGAGAGAAGCTAACTCCTTGGACCTCCAGGATATGGGTGTTACAGTTGGTATCAGAATCAGGTTTGAGGTTCTACAAATTATAGTATATGAGGTTTTGGGCTACCTGCAGACTTTAGGAAATAATTTTCAGATTTGATGTTTAGAATTGTGCGGATTGCAAGGATTAATCATGTTGGTATATAAGGTTTTAGAATCCCCAGACTTTAGGAAAGATTTTTTATGAAATTTGAAGTGTTAGATTTTGCTGATTTTATGGGCTAATTTCATGAAGATTGAAGTTTAAAATTCTGTAGGCTTATTCTGTAGACTTTACAAATGATTTGATAAGATTGAAGGTTTAGATTTTAGAGGAAAGTTTAAATTTTGGATGTATATTGTTACTATGGTAGCGTATACATTTTTATATAGGTAGTTTTATAATTTCGAAGTAGTATATATATATTTATATATATATATATATATATATATATATATATATATATTGTTTTATGGTTACAATTATTTGCATATGCTTATATGAACTCTATATTTTGAACCATTTATTAAAAATCCAAGTTTTCAGGATGCCACCTCTTCGTCGAGTATGAAAAATCTCGGAGCTAAACACGATTGATGATGAAGGAGAAGCAAATCCAAGTGCTTCTGAAGTACTTCGAACAACGACATAACAAATAATAGAGGAGCTCACGCAGAATCTCCCAGATTGCAACCGCAATGGTAATGAAGGAGGCTGCACTGTAGAACAGTTCAACCAGATGCACCCTCCTTCATTTGATGGAAGAGGTGAGCCAATCCTGGCGGAGGATTGGGTTCAAGATATCAAAGAGATGCTTTGGGTCTTAAACTACACAGAAGAACAGAAGGTGTCGTACACCACCTTCAAGTTGATTGGTGAGACGAAGCAATGGTGAATTTCAAAGAGAACCATACGAGAAGCTGATGGGAGGGGAGTAGTTAGCTAGCCCCACTTCAAGCATATCTTCTTTGACCGTTTCTTCCCAAGATCGGTCAGAGACGCTAGGGCTAGGGAGTTTGCCAACTTAGTGCAAGAAACTATGACAGTACACCAATACGCTGCTAGATTCATTGAGCTATCACGCTTTGCTTTATATCTGATCCTCAATGAGGAGAAGAAGACCCGAAACTTCGAAGAGGGGCTGAATAACAAGATATATAAACGAGTGGTGGCCTTTCAGATCTAGAGTTACATAGAGTTAAGAGTTTTGGCCTTATGTGGTTGGTCTAAATAGATAAACTTTTGTTGTATTTTGGAACTTTTAGAAATTTTATCTAGATTGTGAGAGATACATTTAGGTGACAGGAGCTAACTCACCTATGGGATCTGAGTGTTACAACTTACTCAAAGGTGTTGATAGATCAGGGGCCTAGGAGTATCTCACTGTATGGCTCCACATGACAGAAGTTGTAGAAAATTCTTTTAACTCTTCTGTTTTGACGGGATATTTCTGAGCTTTTTAGAGGGATAATTACATGAATCACATAAGTTTGGCCGAACCATCACATGGTCAACGTATAAATTATTGAGTAGAGTTAGATCCAAATTTTAAGAGCCCAATAATGAAATAGTTGGGAAATACGGTGTGCCCTCTGCTGGATCTGGTTTCTCGAATTTTGCAAATGTATATTGTGTGGTCACCTCTTCGTATGTACCAGTGCGCATGCTCGGTGCCATCCAGTGATCAATAGTAAACATGCCGGGGGTGGAATTGCCAAAAATTGTGAGAACTGGTTTTTACATTGACCCAACTAGTCATATGATTAGGAGATTAGTTAACCATCACGACTAATATGAGATTTGAAGAGATTAATCGGATTTGCAGATCATCAAGATTGTCTCCAATTTCAGACAGTCCAGTATTGACAGCACTATGAAACTTATAATCAGCTATGTCTCATGTCTGGACTATATATGTAGATTGTCAAAGAGACGAGTCAGGTAGAAACAAGACGGTCAGATAGAAACAAGACAAGAGATTAGATTTTTTTTTTTTTTTCTGCAGAGAATAAAGACAACGTAACCAAGAAACTAAAAAGGTTAAAGCTACTCTCTTAATAGTACTCACATGAAGACATGCATTTCTTATTCAAGTTCTAGGTCCACCAATTCTGAATTGCTAGATGCATGATGATGACAAGGGTCCCCAAACTTGTTTCTTCAGTTCTTAAGTGCACCACTGCTTATGACCCGGAACCCATTTCGGGCATTTTGGACTGAAATAATTTGCAACCACCCTCGAGTTCAAGAGCTTAATAATGGGAGCGTATTTCACGCAGCGGGGTGCTTTGTACTGGTTTATTGAAGCACCCTGGCTGAGAGCGTAGTCCATAAGCATGTCAAATGTGCCACTCTCCACTATCTTTATCTCTAAAGGGCCAATGGACTTATCTTGAACCCTTCCTTGGCGGTACACACTGTTGAGTGATTCTTCAACAGTGAGGCAACAATCCTCAAAAACTGAAGGAGGGATTGAGGTTTCCCCGCTGAGGCTAATCTCCCAGTACAGGACATAGTGCCCCGGGATGGTTGACGTGTCTGCGTAGCTTGTATATTCATTCAGTGTTGCATCAAATGACATAAGATGGTTAGCTGCATTCTTCACTGCATTTTGGAGTTCAACTTCGTCGGTTTTGTCCGAGTCAATGCTGAGAACAACATTCTTTCTGCATACGAAGTTGAATTGAGGAGCCTTGTTTTTGAATCCGGCCACTCGAAGTATGTCTCCAACACGATAACGGTAAAGGCCTGCAAGAAGAAAATTTAAGTTTGACAGTTGTTACAAGATATTAAAAAAAAAAATCTAAGCATTATTTAGTTTTTTTCAAATTGTGAAGTGTATTGAATGCTACCTGCATAAGTGGTTACAACAAGCTCATATTCTTGCCCTAGCTGAACATCAACCAGATCAACCAAGTCTTGGTTTTCCTTGTCTTCAAGGGAGACAGGTTTAGAAAAGGAGCCCGTGAATCCATTCTTCCTGTTAACTGGCAAGAACTCATAATAGCACATGGTGGGAATGAGGGTGTACGAGACTTCACTAGGCTCACTCAGAGGATTCAAATTAAGGCCAAAGTAACACTCGGAAGAAGCATACATGGTGCAAACAAGAGGGAGACCATTGCTATAATAATCCAAAGTAGGAATGTACTGAGACATCGTTCCAGTCACAATAACATCGATATACTTGGTGTTAGGCCACAACCTAATTATGATTCCCCTCCATGAATCTTTCCCACATTCGGCTTCTACAAAATCAGCTAGCTTGGGGTTTGGTTCAAGAAATTTCATGACTGCCTCTCTTACTGTTGGGTCCGTAACTATGGGGTCTATGGTACCAGTTCTGATATCATTGCACAAAAGATGCCAATGCTTTTCAAGGAACTTGATGGCACGAATGAAGCCGGAAGCAAATACGGCCCCAACACGAATAACATTGGTATTTTGGTAGAGCCCACAAAGCAACTGAGAGTACATGCTTTGATAAGGTTCTGGGCAAAGAATGGTCTCGTTTGGGCTAGTATAGTTAGTGTAAGGATCATGTGGCCTATCCGTAAAATGTGAGCTTTTGTAGTAACTGGTTAAGACTGGACGTGCAACAAGTCCTCCTGGGGTCTTGGCTTCTGATTTTATGAACAAAAAGTACATTCCTTTGCCTTTATCCAAACCTGGAACAAATTGATTCATCACAGGCATCAGAAGGCTGTAAAGCAACGACCTTCTCTGCAGCTCCTCTTCGATTGTCGGCATCAACTTCCTCTCCCCATCAGATGTTCCAGAGCTACACGCACAAACCAACATCATTAAACGTAAAAAAACAAGTTGGCTTTAAGACAGTTTTTAGGCTTTTCTTTTTGTGATCACGACTCATATTTCCACTGGATCAAAGAAGAGTGAAACTGCATACATAGCAGTACAAGTAAGTAAGCAGTAGTGAAAACTGCAAACAAAAATTACAAAGCTATAAAAGGAATACACCAAGAATAGATTTACCTAGTCAAGAACTCCGATATGGGTTTGGAACAAAGAATTGGAGACGTATCGCCATTGGCTATACGGTCAATATCTGGCTTTAAATCTTCATACTCGACAACCGGAACAACTTTCTTGAAAGTCTCTCGGTCTGTACGCCCGTCTAGGCCATAACGCTGCAAGTACTCAACGTTGGCGCTGCTAGAAAGTATCTCAGAAAGAACCTGCTTCTGAACTTCATCGGCATTAGTCGTAACTTCTTCAATGAATTGTAATGCCTTCCTATTCTTATCATAGATTTTAACGCTACCACCGCAACAATCATACTCCGGTATGTTCTTAGGAGCTTCTGGCATAGTTACAAACTGCTCTGCGAACTGAATGAATGCTAGGAAAATGTCCCCGGCCCCCAAAAGAAAAACTCCTTTAGGCTATGACGTTGGTAGGCAAGGGACATCTCCATATATATAGTACAAACGTTGAAGGTGGCTGTCACCCACTTGAAGATCAACCAAACGGTAGGAGGGTGAAATTTGAATTGTATATAGCCCCATCTTATACAATATTAACTTTTGATTTGTTTTTAATTTTTATATGTTAACTATGTAACCAAGTCATATGTTCCTCCGTTTTACATGTAACGTTGGAACCGGGGCTCTCGGTCTCCCCGGGGAAAAGTTTCAGAGAGGGCCATGAAAACGAGGAAAGGTCCGAGAGAAGAGGTGAGTGGACGGGCAATATCCGGTAAAGTCGCGGTAAGTACAGCTGGTGGGAACCGGGTACATGCGAGCATGTACTACGGGTGTCGTTTAGGAAACCGGCAGCGGCTTCCGTAATTTGGTTAGAAAAAGAGTAGCTTCTGCTTCACGGTACTACTATATCTTCTCATTCTTCCCCCACACATCGTTGACACCCATTTCTTAAGCTACTCGCATATTAATGTGCCGAATATAGTTACTTAAGTATGTGAGTGTATATATATATACATATATATATATATATGATGTAATCGTGAGGGAAAATGTCACACATTTATACATTTTTTTGGATTGGACGTAACACTATAGGTTAGGGTACGTACCCGCGGAAATAACTTGAGCAGGCAAACATGTTCAATTTATGGACAATTCCTTTCAATTTATTCCATCTCATTTCATCTAATTATTATAATTATTTTAAATTTATATATAAAATAAAATAAAGAATTTAACTTTTTCAAATCTCAAAATAAAAATAATATTAAAAAAATATATTTTAACAATATTTTATTCAACTTTAAATTTTAATCTCAACTCATCTTATTTATAAAAACAAACTAGCTTAATTTCTATATATAGGCGGTGAGAAAATGCCAGGTTACATATAATCAGATTGGAAAAATAATCTAGCTAAGAATGACACGTGTGCACAAATAAAAAATGGAGCAAGCAATTAATTAGAGCACTCCTAATAGATCCTTTATAATACATTTTTTTCAAAATATAAAGAAATGAGTTCAAAAGTGTCCTCTATTGAATCTTCTATTTTAAAGATACTTTTACACTCAGCTACAGTAAATCTCTAGATGTAGAGGATATTCTTCATTATTGCAAATATTTTTAATTAATTTCTCCTCCCTCCATGCTGAGTTTCCCATTTCTTAACTTTCTTTATTTACATTCAGACTCTTGCACACGAGATGCTTGTTAAAATGTCGGAGTGACCAACAGACCAAACATGAAATGATTTTAGTCATTGATGGCTTTGGTTTTTTGACACTATCTATTTCATTTTGTAAAAACAATAATATTAATTTATATTTTGGTTTTGTTTATAAATTTGGATTAATTTAAAATAGGACATAATTATATGACATTGTATATGGAGAGATATTACAAATATCAAAATATGTAAGGATATTATTGGTAATTAGAGAAAATATTTTAAATGAATAAAAAAGATTAAAAAGTATAATATTTAAATGATATGAAGAAAAAATAGATAAACTGATGTATGGTTATTGTAAAAATCAGTATGTAAAATAGAAAAAATTAATTATGATGATATATTTTAAAAGATAAGATAAAAAAAATCTATTAGAAGTCTTCTGTGAAGAAAAGTTAGATGGTGATAACACGCAGGTGCACCACCAAGTTACGTCTTGAAGCCGCCCTTGAAGAATGCATGTCCACTCAACAGTACGCGCGTAACTATCGTTTTAAACATGTACGCCAATGTTTCTATCTATGTATCTATCCATCGTGTTTTCTTTTTCACAGGCTTGCGTGCTGCTTATCAGTACAGAAGTGGGGGAGTTTTATGGTTGTTTTTGAGGTTGCATTAAAAGTTTTGTGTGGGAAAAAAAGCGCATCATATACCTTTCTTGCACGTTTGAAGCTTCTTTTGAAGGTCCTTTCCATATGCATGCGATTGAATATATTAGCTTCACTTTTGAGGAGATTAGAATGGGGCTGCGCGCTTTAATTATTCAGATTGTGCAACCCATTATTTCCCAAGTGATTTTGATTGCTAATTAATAAGCCGAAACAACAAATAATATTTATAGATTAGATTGTGTAATCATATACACATTTCTTCGACTAGACAAACTGTACGGGACACGTCGAATATGTCTGTCCTTAATATGGGCGATTTATACGTTGATTTAGATAGTAAAATAAAATGAAATGATTTTAAATAAAAGTTATAAATTAAAAAATATATATTATTAAAATATTATTTTTTAATATTATTATTATTTTAAAATATAAAAAAATTAAATTATTTATTATATTTTATATAAAAATTAAACTATTTATGTGACTAAACGGTCGTTAATTTTGTATCAAAACAGAGAAAAAAAAAAAAAAAAACCAAAACAAAACAAAAGAAGATAGGGATATTGACGTAATGGCCAGATCACCATAAAACCTGTGATGGGGGATTACTATGAGCCGTTGACTGAGGGTCCTACCACCGCCCATCTCTCCGGCTGTCCCCTCTGCGGGATGACAGTCACTTTTCGCAAGACACGTGTTGATATGCCGAGGCTGGTCCCTACTTCCCTTTGGCTTGTGTTCCCCAACAGTCAACCCCCAAAATGAGTTGCCAACTTGGGCAGCAGATATGTGGGGCTTAGAGCCCGCACCAAAGGCAGGGCTGCCTTGTGCTTTGTGAGATTTTCGTATCTCTTTTTTAGATTTTGGGGAATGTTTATCTGGGATTTTTGTCCCTTTTTTTTTTTTTTTTTAAAACCCATTTTTCAAAAGGATTTGCTACACAACCTCCTACTATTCATTCACACTCTACACTCCATACTTTTTAATATTTTTTAATATTTTTTTAAAATTATTTTTTGAATTTATTTTTTTTAAATATTTCAAATTTTTTATTCACTATTTATATAAAAAATATTTGATAAAAAAAAATTTTAAAAAAAATGTGGAGTGTGGAGTGTGATGAATAGTAAGAGGTTGGAAAGATTATTTCTTTTTTCAAAACAGTACATAGCTCTCTTTTTAAATGATGTATGTACCTTACCTGCTACAGTTTTTTTTTTCTCTAAAACAAAATCTATTCAAAGAGTATTGATCTAGAGAAATGTTAGTATCTGATCTAAATTTATCTCTTTATTTTGATTATTTATGTGGTTTATTTTTTTTAATTTTTTAATTTAATGATTAATAAAATAATTTTTAAAGTATTGACATATTTTTTATTTTTTAAAAATATTTAAATACATTAAAAAAATAAAAATAAATAAAAATAAATTTATATTAGACAGCACATAATCATTTATGAGCGGAAGCCTAGTACTACTCATTGATCTAATATAATAGAACAAAATGGATGAGTCCGTCTTACTAGGTCGTATGTAAAATTTGTTTTTTTTTAAATTATTGACCTTTTAGACATTTTTTAGTATGGAATTATATGTTAAATATACATAACAAATATGGTAATTAGATCTGCATGTTTTATCTCTTTGAAATTTCATTCTAGAGTCAAGAAATAGAAATCTAGATATTTCATATCTAAATTAAGAATGTTGCGGTTCAAAATATGGTTGTGTAATCTGATCAGTCGTGAGCCGTCGATAATGTATAATATCTATTAATTTACTTTGAGGGGAAAAAAATAAGGGACATATACCTCGTAAATATTGAGGCCACATGTTCAGAGTGTGGTTTTTAACTTTTAGTGATGCTTTTGTTATCTTGGGACCTAACCCTTTGACTGAGGAAATAGGAGGAGGTGTCTTGCAAGCCAAGGCTGCCCACTTTGCCAAACCGTGGGCGTAGCCTCGTAGGCAATTTGTTAAGTGTCGATTGTTTTTACGGTTGATTTTAATTTATCTCATTTAATAATTATAATTTTTTAAAATTTTTATATAAAATAAAATAAAAACTTTTTTTTAAATCTTAAAATAAAAATAATATTTAAAAATATATTCTAATTATATTTTTTTTAATTTTTAATTTTTATCTCAACTCGATTCATTTTATCTCATTTTATCTCATCTCATCTTAAAAATCAAATGAGACTGTGAAGCTGTTGCATCTATGAACACGAGTCGGAATAATTGATGTGTTTGCTTTCCAAAGAATCCCATACGAAAAGTTCACAAAATTTCTACTTTTAAATTTGTGAAATCGTATTATTAAGGTATGTTAGGAAACATAATTATACTTAGATATTCTTAAACTTTGTACTTTTATTACTATTTATAAATTATTTATTACTATTCATATTATTATTTACAAATTATTTAAGATATTTTTAATGATTTGTGACCCTCTAGTTTGGATTGAAAATTTACCTCAACTCATGTTATCATTATAATTTTTTTAAATTCTTACACAAAATATAATAAATAATTTAATTTTTATAAATTTTAAATTAATAATAATATTATTAAAAAATAATATTTTATTCAATTCATCTAAAATAATCTCAATTTATTTCTAAATCCTAATAAAACCTAACTGTGCCGGCCGTCTAACGCGCTTAACAATATGGAATCAGATCTTACTATTGGAAATTTGGAAGTGCCGATACTTTCTTCACATGCTGCTCCCTCGACAGGAGCTCTAATGCCGGGTGTTGAGAATCTAAAACAAGATAGGAGGAGCTTGGCGATCTCGTTTATTTTTATAGATAAGATAAATTGAAATAAAAATTAAAAATTAAATAAAATATTATTAAAATATATTTTTTTAATATTATTTTTATTTTAAGATTTAAAAAAATTAAATTACTTATTTTATTTTTTATAAAAATTTAAAAAAGTTGTAATTATTAAATTAAATAAAACGGAATGAGTTAAAAATTTTGTAAAAACAGACTAAACCAATTTAGTATATAATCCCTATAAAAGATACCACGTCATATAGAAAGGATGGTTTTTTGAAGACGTGCAGAAAGGATATTAGAACTTTATACTAGGAGAGGAATGCCTCTCAGGGATTTGTTTGAATTATCCTGATCTATCTACGAAGTCATATTTTGGTATATAAAGTTTGAAATTAGTGTCGTAAGTCCAGAGCCCTCTCAGATTCATGTCAGTTTTTGTGACTCCTGAAGCATATCCGGAGAATAATTGATCAGTTCTTGAACGTTCTTGACGTGCTTTACGTCACTTCAACTTCCCATTACGTCTATTGCAGTTAATGACATCCTTGGCATGCAGGCTTCTAGTCAGCCATCGAGGTTTCCCTATCATGTCACATTTATCGATCTTTTCCCTGGCGAGGAATATGCGACGGCTACTTGTTAATGAATCAGCATCTTCAGGAGGAGTTGCACAGTAAAGGAGGCAGTGTACTTGCTCCTTAGGATGAGTTACACCAGCAGACCCATGGTCAGGCATTAATATTCCAAACAAGAAGAAAATGAAAAACACTTTCCGATCATAAAGATCTCGTAAAGTAGTGGACAAAATTTGGTTCCAAGAGTTGCTTATTCGATTATTTTATTCAAATTTAAAGGTATAGATTTATGGTTGTAAAGTAATTAATCAATTTGGAACCAGTAATATGGAAGATAAGGCTGTTTGAATCTTATAAACTTATCTATAAATTTTGACAAACTAGCATTTAGTTTTATGTAAATATTTTGGTTCATAGACCAATCTATAAGTTTTGGGAGTCCACCAAGACGCATGTTGAAATATAGAGTTTTGGAAAATAAATTGTATAATTTATATATGTGTAAAACTGTCCAAATGAGGCCTATATACAGTTGAATATGACCAAAGTAAATAAGGTAATACAAGAGAAATATTCTAACCTAGAGTAATGACAAGAAACTAAGAATATTATGGTACGGAACTAAGTATATTACCATAATATTATTATGGTTTAAGAATATTAGGTAATATGCTAATCTAAGGTATATATATGCACTAACATCCCCCTCAAACTCTTGGTGGTAAAGCCAATTGAAGTTCGCCACCAAGAGTTTGAAAACATTATCACCAAGCTGACTAGGTGAGGGGATGAAATGCACCAAATATGACTAACAAGCAAATGAGAAGCGCCAACAATATAAATGATAGGATTGGGTAAAAAAATAGATTTTTGAGAAAAATAAAATGTAGAATTAGAGGTTATATGCTTACATCATGCAAAGTCAATAAACCAAGGAGATTTACTTGAGGTGACGAACAAAGCACTAGAAGACTAGGATAAAACCTAATGAATCAATGCTTCAATGTCAGCAATAGTGAGAGTGGTGGACAATATTGAGGGAGGCTCAACAGCGGACTCGGATTCAAAAGGTGCAATTGGAGCCATTGTGGCAACTTGCGATAAGAGGGCCTGGGACTGATTTTTGTGCTGCAATTTACGACATTCTTTAATAGAGTGACCGGGACATTTGTAGTATATGCAGAAGACATTCTTTGAGAACTGAGAAGGAGAACGCCCTATGGAAGACCCAAAGGTAGTCTTGAGAATGGCAGTAAACACAGAATCTACAGTTTGCATCTTCATGGTTGAGTGGCAGTTCTCGTCTGAAAAGAGTTCAGCAACAACAACCTCAAGAGAGGGAAGGGACATGCAATGCAAAAGAGATGCCTGACTAGATTCAAAATCCTCACGAAGTGCTATCATGAAATGCATAAATTTGCAACAATCACGATAAGGTGCCAACAACTCAATATCCTCAAAACATTTTAGTTGATGATCTGCAGTACACAACGGTTCTAAAAATTATTAACTTGAGAGTAGAAATCAATAATAGACTAACCTAACTCCTGACTCATCTGATAAAGCTTAGTCTCTATCTCAATATGTAGTGAAGCATTGTGAGTGCAGTTGTATTGTTAAGCAACAAAATCCCAAGTAGTTTTAGTATTATCAAGCTTGGGGAACAATCTATGGATGGATGGAACAGAAGTTTTGATAAACCAAGATAAAATTTTGTAGTGAACACTTTTCCAATCTTCAAGACGGTATGAAAAACATCAAGACTCTCACCATCTTGTTGCTTGGGAGTAATAATACAACCAAAGACATAGAGCCACAATTTATGTCCTCTAAGAAGTAATTCCATATTTTGGGCGCATATATTATAATTAAATCCATCTAAAATATTATCAATAGACGAACAATAGTGTCAAGGTTGGAAGAGGTGTGAGACATATTATTGTCATTTTTTTTTTGTCAACGATCAATGGGTGATTAGTCATGGGTCAACAGGTCAGCGGGTCAACAACTCAATGGGGTTGGGACTAGTGGACTGAACTAGACTGCACTTGGACAAAAGTGGGCCAAAATAAAATTGAGAAAAAAAAATTGGGAGAAGCTTACTTGGATTGGATGAAATTGGGCTTGGATCCGACTGGAGCAAACTGGGTCGAAGTAAGAATGAGTTTGGTACATGTGGCACATGTTGCAAGTGAGAAAACGCACCGACTGAGGGGTGACGCGTGGAAGGCCTGAACCAGAATTGGTTTGCACAGAAATACCGAGGAAATTCTCAAGGTTCCCTTGATGATCTAATTTGATGAAAATATAGGGGATAAATGGACATAAATACATGAGAATCCCACTGTCGATTGCAGAGGAAGCCGATGCTGTTGTAGAAGAAAGGAACACCAAAATAGGGTTTGCATGGACAAGAAAAATCAGAAACACCAAAGTAGTGTTGCCATGTTAAAATATAAAGAGTTTTGAAGAATAACTTGTATAATTTTTGTATGTGTAAAACAATAGAAAGTAGACCTATATATAGATGAATATGGCTAAAGTTAATAAGGTAATACAAGAAGAAATATTCTAACCTAGAGTAATTACAAGAAACAAATATTTCCATAATATTCTAAGAATATTAGGTAATATGTTAATCTAAGATATATATATATATATATATATATATATATACCTTTTTTTTTCGGAGTAGGAGGACGGTACCTCTGAAACTTTATTGAAATCCTCACTTTTAGTAGAGGGAAACCGTGGTTACAGTGTAAAACAAACTTATTATAATCCAATCAATACAATAAACACCCATCAAGACTCAAATAAAAAGTCGTATACACAAACCAAGCTATGTACGAAGCTGAGGAAGTCCAATTTTTTTAGTTTTTAAAAATCCTCTGAACAACTTCGGAATATCACCATAAACCTCCCAATGAGCCATCAATCATCCTGCACCTATTTTCGCAAGATACACACTAACAACACATGCACCTTTGCACTTGCCAATCGCTAATCTATCACTTCAGACTAAGACTCCGTTTGAATGCTAAAAGTACCTCAGATTATTTGAGTTTATCTGTGAATAGTAATGAGTTAAGATATTTTAATGAATTTTGTTGGTTCCATTGAGATGTGTTTGGATGTATGAAGTATTTTGAGATATGTTTAACTTTTGATGAGTATTAGAGCCACATATGGATTACACAAAAGTAGTCCCACAAGCTTATATAGTTTCATCTAATTTGCTATATTTATTTTACAATAAAAGTAACTTGATAATTTAAAGAGTCGTATCAAACTACATTACTTTGTGAGATTATCTTGTATAGAAAAATGATAAACACATAATATTTTTCACAATATATTTCACAACTATGTTTTAAAACGAGTGATATTATTATAAAATATATTATAAAAGTAACACTACTTTATAAAAATACACTCATTTTACATCGCTTTACAATTATTTGTTGTGAAAAGTGTTGTGTGTTTATCATTACTTCTTTGAGTAATCAATTTGTGGTTATAGTATTTTCCTTAATTTTTTTTTATGAAAAGTTGAAAAAAATAATAAATTCCATTAATAATTGATCTGTTGTTGTAGTGATGTAATAATAATAAAAGTATTATCAATTAACAATGTTGAGTTAAGATGAAGAAAATGAGATTATTTAAGATGAATAAATTGTGTGTTTAGATGGAGTATGTATGCATCCGTATAAAACTATTTCATATGACCTTAATAGTGTCATGTTTTGGCCAACATACATAGAAGACTCATGCGCTAACCAATCTTTCTACCTCTTACAGCCGCATGCACCACATCCTTGACTTTTCCGATCACCCACCTGGACATAAACGTGCCAATACTCTAGTGTGTGAACAATGAACACTATAAATGTTGCCTAAACTCTAGCTTGCTGGATGCCCAACATTTGATTATTTTTCTATTTGAGAGGCGCTCCTAGCCGGTCAGGTGCTAAAATTAATCTCACACTTGTCATTTGTCAATCATGAAGAGCCACGTAGGCCTCTAACAAAACTTCCTCTTGCACTTGCATACAAGTGAACACCAGTTTGTTTCTCTCCCTATCCTCATTCCTTCTTTTGCTCCCTCTCTGTCCCCCACTTGGAATCGAGGTTCAATGCCTAAAAAAACCCCATCTACACTCGATGGACGACGCCCCCCCCCCAAAAATGTCCCTACTCCAATCGATGAACATCCCTTTTCCCTTGAAGTCAATCAAGATTTTGCCCAAGGTCTTAGAACCATCATCGCCCAAGCGGGATCTTTTATTTTGCTATCTTCGGCGTCGTGGCCATTTGGTTGTCTTAAATGTAGAATAATGTCTTCCGGTAAGGCCTGTCGTCGCCTAATGTGGTTTAATGAAACAGTGTGAATTGAAGACAAAAATGATTTTTGTAAGCTAGAGGACATTCTTATTTTCTTAAAAAAAATTTCCTTTTATTTTTCTTTTAAAAAAAAATCATGTCAACATTGGTACGCGATTTGGCGCACCAAATGCGCCAAATCGATTTGGTGCGCCAAATCGCTTATACCTAGCAAGACACTTTCTCAATTTGTTTTTATTTTTGTTATCGTGCTAAGGATGTTACTAATAATTTTGTTGGATCTACTATCCAGCAGCCATTCTGCTTTACCTCTCACACAAGTAATATATAATTTTAAGTTTGTTCACTTTTACAAAATTTTTAATTTTATCTCATCTGATTATTATAATTTTTTAAATTTTATATAAAATAAAATAAATAATTTAATTTTTTTTAATTTTAAAATAAAAATAATATTAAAAAATATATTTTAATAATATTTTATCTAATTTTTAATTTTTATATTAATTCGTTTCTCTCATCCTTAAAAACAAATGAATCTTACACATTGACATTGGTAAAAGCACCCTTGCTAGCTTAGAGCTAGGCCATTGCCAAGTCTAAACTTTAGCTAGAATGTCGTCTTTTGGCTATAATATAAACTAGCTAAAATATTAGTCCACATTAGACTAGCTATTTTAAAGCATAAATAATAATAAAATATTATTTAAATTTTTTTTTTAATATTTTACAAATACACTTCATATATTAATTAATAACTTTATTAAAAAATTAAATTTTTATTTTTCAACTATTTTTTCCCTCAACCTAATTATTCAATAAATATATTTTACCAACCATTCACCTAACAATCACATATACAAACATACCAACATTTCTTCTACCCAACATTTATATTTAGAATTGTGGTTGAAGCCAACAAACATGCCAACAACTTTCCATACCAACCAATCACCATCTACAATTTTTGAATGAACTAATTTTTGTCAACCATTCTACTTTTACCAACTTTTTTAGTTGTAACTAATAGTTGAGTATCAAACCCTATAAATAGACTCATCCTCTAACTACACTCATCAAAAACCAAGCCTTCTTCCTCCAATTCTTCTATTTTTCTTCCCTCAATTTGCTATGGATCCCTATTTAAATTTTGATGATGATTATTCTGATCATGAGTTGGATATGATGCAAGCAATTGCAATGATATCGAACATCTTCTACACTTCGTCGTACTCCTCAACGTCGTAGGTTCATCAGACGTGATTCATTCGAAGGTCATCAACGCCTTTGGAATGATTACTTTGCTGAAACACCAATATATCCACCCCATCTTTTTAGGAGGAGGTTTCGAATTAGTCGTGATCTTTTTATGCACATACATGCTGCAGTAGTCTCACACGATGATTATTTCGTCCAAAAGAGAGATGCCAGTGGGAGGCTTGGATTGTCTTCCCTTCAGAAGATGACTGCGGCGATTAGGATGCTAGCATACGGGGTCACCGCAGATCTAATGGATGAGTACATCAGAATCGGAGAAAGCACCGCACGGCAAAGCATGAAAAAATTTGTTAAGGCAATTGTCTCAATTTTTGGGGGTGAGTATTTGAGATCTCCAAACAGCAGTGATATAGTGAGGTTACTAGATGCCGGAAAAAGACGTGGATTCCCAGGTATGTTGGGTAGTATTGATTGCATGCACTGGAAATGGAAGAATTGTCCTACTGCATAGAAAGGTATGTATTCTGGTCACGTGAATGAACCAACTATTATTTTGGAAGCAGTTGCATCTTATGATCTTTGGATATGGCATGCTTTTTTTGGTTTGCCTGGGTCGCATAACGATATCAATGTACTTGATCGATCTTCTGTTTTTAATGTGTTGGCCGAAGGTCGTGCTCCTCCGTGCAATTACACAATCAATGGTCACAAATATACAATGGGATATTATCTTGCAGATGGTATATATCCTTCGTGGGCAACATTAGTGAAAACAATTCCATGTCCTCAGGGAAATAAGAAAAAACACTTTGCTGCTTGCCAGGAGTCTACAAGGAAAGATGTGGAGCGTGCATTCGGAGTACTTCAAGGTAGATTTGCAATTGTGCGTGGACTTGCGAGGTTTTTTCGTCCTGAAGTACTAAAAGACATTATGTACGCATGCATCATCTTACATAATATGATCGTTGAAAATGAGCGGCATCTATATCTCGGGACTGAGCAATTCATTTATGAACAAATGGAAGAGACTCCAGATGAGCCAATTTCACCCGATCATATACCTGAATTTATAGAGTTCATTGCACAACATCATCGAATTAGAGATAGAGGCACTCATAGTCAACTCCAAGCTGACCTTATTGATCATTTATGGAATATTCATGGCCGTACCTAATTTAGACTTCTGTTTCTAATTTGTAATTTAAAATTTGGATTGATGTAATATCTGTTTCTAGCTTGTAAAATTGATCGATAAGGTCATGAAAAATAGTCCATCATCATACAGTCCAGAAATAGCCAAATAATTTCTAGTAATTACCCTAAAACAGTCCAATAATCACCACAAAACAGTCCAATAATTTATTCAAACCAGTCCATCATCATACAGTCCAGAAATAGCCAAATAATTTTCAGTAATTACCCTAAAACAGTCCAATAATCACTACAAAATAGTCTAATATTTATCCAAACCAATCCACTAATTAGTAGAAACCAGTCCACTAATTACCACAAAACAGTCTTGTAATTTAGCCAAAACAGTCCACTAATTAGTCCAATATCAGTCCACTGCTATACAACAAAACAGTCCACTAAATTCTAAAACAGTCCATACCACTAATTAACAATACATATTGTAATAGTCCAATAATTTAGTTGCTATCCAACCACATTTTTATCCAGCCCACATGTGGCTGGGCAGCCACTAAAATTTTTAAAAACTTCTTCACAATGCGATATAATTTGTTAGACACTTCCATAAGGTGTCGAAGGAGATGTTTCTTCACAACTAGACATCCATTCCTCAAAAATCTTGCGTTGAATATGGCCGAAATATTATTGCTGCATGGCATTCATGCCACTTAGATCTAGTAACATCATCTTTGCCTCGAACTTCATCTTCTTTAGTTCAAATATTGCTGATTTTTCTAGGTCTGCTTTTAACACACAATTCCTACGCTCTTGCATGGATGTCGCTCTATCTTCGGTCATTTTAGCTAAACAGCTCTTGATCTCACCATTGTTGCCTTCTATCGATTTGCGCTTCTTCTCCCTTTCCTTCTCAGCTTTTTTGCCTAGAGGTCTCTCAGCAAGAACCTCCACGTCCTCCTCAGCTATGTCAACAGCCGCTTCACCACACACTTTTTCTGTTGACCTTCTCTTCTTACCAACAATGGATATGTGTTGCTGCCATTTTGGTTGGTGTCTCAAAAGACACCAACAGTGCTCCATTGTGAAATTACAGCCCAAAATCTCTTTGTATAACACCATTGCCTTCTCAATCTACAAAGGTGAAAAAATATTTGTTAGTTCATAAATAAGTCCATCACAAATTGCATGAATTGTGGAAGATGGTACATACCTTATCTTGCTCCATAATGATACATACCTTGTCTTGCTCCGTTGTACCACTCGGGTGCAATGACTCTACTTGTACTAAAAATGCACAAAACTTATTTGTCCATTTTTGAATCGTGGACCACTGGTTCATCAAAGAACCCTCAGAACGGTTGGTAATGTTGGATTTTTTATGTTCATGATAAAATGTGGTAATTCTTTCCCACATTTGACTGGACTTTTGATCAGTGCCCCTTATCGCATCAATGCTAATATTGAGCCAAGCTGAGATGAGGAGGTTATCCTCTTCAACGGTGAAATATGCACCTCTTTGAACTTTTTTTGAAAGATGACTTTGTTCACTGTCATTTTGGGTTGCTTGGACAACAACATTACCATGCTACGTTGGGGCGCTACTACAACCTCCTCCTTCACTTTGCAATAGAGTAGTGAAGAAGGGGTCATCATCAAAATGTGTGTCCATCCTTGAAAAATATTAAATTTTCAAAGAGTTAGAGAAGTTGGCCAATATTCAACTCCAATTTCAATTTTCAGGTTCATATTGCAATAGTCCATATAGTATGATACATTTGAGGTTTCCAAGACAATGATGTTGTATTTCAGCATCATATTGTCCATGATATTAAAGTATCTCAACATAAAAACAGTCCAAACAAAAGAAAACAATAATCTGGAAAGTTGAAAACAGCAAACATCCATCTATATGGAGTACTGGCATTTCAATCTAAATGCCTTATTTCTATATTCCACAGTTGGCCTTGGTAATAAAGAGTTTTAAGTAAAATAAAATAAAATTAGTAAAAAAGAGGTATTCTAGGAATAACTTATCAAAAACAAAAGTTATTCTAGGATTAGAAAAAAGCTATGCATAGACAATATTTGGCATGACCATTTGGATAGGATATAAGTTATAACTGTTGAGGGAAAATTAGTTGATTGGCATGTTCGTGTGAAAACTTATGTAAAATTATGTTATAACTAGTGTTGATGCATTATCACATGAAAAGAACTGAAGTGTGCTCAACACGGCTCGAGCGAAATCAGGCAGAGTGCACCGCTCGACCACCGCTCGACTCAGCGCTCGAGCGAACTCAGGCAGAGTCCACTGCTCGACTCAGCGCTCGAGCAAACTCAGGCAGAGTCCACCACTCGATATCCGCTCGATGTTCCGCTCAAGCGAGTATTATTAGGTACCACAGACAATAAATGCTATACAATTTACCAAAACATGCAGCTCTTTTACAACATCATTGTAAATCTGCTTCAATCAACTGCTATACAATACAATAACATGCAGCTCTATATATATATATATATATATATACATTTGAATTTGTAACGAGAATGTCTTCACCTTATATAGAAAATAACCACAGTAATAGCACAATTTTTAAAAAGCATACAGACATAATTTTGAGGCAACAGTTAGCACAACGAAAAAGTCCTCAAATTGTGTTTTGAACCAACAGCCCAAAAAAAAAAAAAAGGGGCAAGTTCAGTCTCAACAATCAATTAATAAACTTATACAAACAAACAAAGAAACAGTCCACAAGCTGGCAGTAATCGGTTTGTACCCTCATAGACAAACAATATGCCCAACTCAACAAAAAATAGACTCCAGATGAGCCAAAACAGAGATGGTAGAGAATCTTCCACCCAATATGAAATGCAATAAAATACCAAGTAAGAGCATGAGCAAATATTATACACTGAGCAAACATGTGGAAAATATTATACACCATAATATAGGCCATACCATTTCATCCTCAAAAGAACAAAAAAAAAAAATAGCAGTGCATTTACCCAAATTTTGCAACCAGATTTGCGGTATAGGGTATGGACAAACCGATTCGTGGAGGAAAATCTCAAACCTTCTGGACAATTCCCTTCTCCAAGCCGATTCGATATGTATTTATCCTGGGTATAAATTAGCAGATGATTTACGGGAAAGAAGAGGGACCGAGAATATATGGAGGAAGAGAAGAGATGGGAATGAAAGAGAGACTTACTTTGGTCACCACGAAGACGACGGCAAGAGATGCGACCGCTGGAATGGGGCTGGAGAATGGCCACGCTTGCGGGCTGGGAAAGATGGGGCTGAATAATCCAATATGACTCAGGTTGAAGAAGAAATGGGCGAAGAAGCTGCGGGTTGGGGGCGAAGAAGCTGCGGGTTGAAGAAGAAATGAGCGAAGCTGCGGGTTGGGGGCGAAAGAAGGTAAAGTGCGTTTCGGGAGAGAGAAGAAAAAGGTAGAGGAATGGGAGGGTTTCAGGATGAAGAGAGATAGCCAAAAACCAAGGGAAAAAAAAGTAGCGGGAGTTAAAAGAAATGATAAAAATATTGTTTGGACTTGCTACAGTAGCTCGCCAGGTATGGTGAGGCTCTAACATTTACTGTAGTTAAATTGTAAAAATTTTCTATTTTAACTAGGTCAATGTAGATGTTTTTTATCACATTTCCTTTTATTTTAGACTTACATTGACAAATGGCTAGTTCATTGCCAATGCTCTTAGCCTGTAGGTTTACAAGAGTCTCTCTGCCTCTGCTACAGTTACAAAAACGACAAAACAATGACAATCCCATTTTTGCTCGCTGCTTGTACTTTAAACGAAATTGCTTTGGGGTTGGGGTGTGGTCCACCGAGCATATATATAAAAATGTTATTTTATCTGCTTATCTATTTATTTTGATATTTTATATATTTTATTTTTTTTATTTTCTTAATAGTTTAGAAAATCATTATTAATTTATTGATTTTTATTTTATTTTATAAATGTATTTTAAAATGATAAAAAATTTTAAATAAAAAAATTAAGAAAAAATAAAAAAAATATTTTTAACCTGATAGTAAGATTGGATGATACACTTTGAACGACATAATAGCACTGCTCATATATGTGTGTATATATATATATATATATGCATAAAATAGTACTCTTATCGGTAGTTCAGAACCCAACAAATATATCTATATTTATTTATTTAGTGATTAAGAATATATTTTCAATGATATTATAAATTTTTAAAAAAGAATTATTTATGATTATAAAAAAGTCAAAAAAAAAATTACCAAATATATATATATAAATATATTATCTACTGTACACACTAATTTAAAAATAAAATATTTATATATAGGACAATATGTGTGTACGTCTCTTTCTGGCTAAACAACCTGTCAACACACCATTAAAACCAGCCAATCACTCGAAATTTAGCATACGTTAGTACATACATATTCACCTTGAAAAATTTAATATGATGCATATAATGACTATAAGATAAATATAAATGATTAAAGTTACTTCTTTCTATCAGTTTAAATTTTTTAAATAAGTTATGATTTTATATGGTACACTTGATTCAATTAATTAAATATTTTACATGTTGAACTCACTTATTGAAGAAGAGTCTAATCTATACGTGGGAGCTCAAGGAGAGTGTTAAAGGATATAAATAAATTTACCTTTTTGCATCAGTTTAAATTTTTGTGACAAATAAAGATTTCACGTAATATCAGAGTAGAGGTTTTCGAGCTCTGATTCTACACTCTATTAATTTAATTAAATATTCTATGTGTTGGATCCACTCATTCAGCATGAGTCTAACCCACACATAAGGGTGAATATTAAAAATACAACACAAATAATTAAGAATATAATTTAGTATTTTCATGACTAATTGAGAATAAAAATGTTATTTTTCATCCTCTTCACATTATTCTATATTTTTATGCAAAATAAATTTATTCCTCATGTGTTGTTAGCCTTTCGAAGGAGAGTCCGGCGAGTAGCAAATAAAAGTATTTGATCAATACAAATTGGAGTCTATCCACATGTTTGAAAGCAATGGTTTAGTGTATCACTTTTAAAATTTAAATCTAATATGATGATTATTCATGTAAATGTTAAGATGGTAAATGTTTTAATTGGAAGTTGAAAATGCTTGTATGGCTAAACCCCTTGCTATCATTGAATTTGAAAGCTATTTAAGAATAAATGATATTTGCAGTCATATAGTACGTAAAGACCGCATACTCATTTTGTAAAAAGTAACTATTTATATGAAAAAATTAATTTTTTAATAGTAGACCTTATTCTTTAGAAGGAACGTATAAAATTTATATAATTTATAATTATATTTAACATTATTCTATTTTACTAAGAATAAAATATGTTTCTTATAATAAATAATTTCAAGAGAGAGTTAGATATAAGTTTGAGACATGTAAATTTCGTACAATCTTAAAAAAAAGAAAGAAAAAAAAAGAGAGAGAAGAGACTCACCATAAAGAAGTGAGCTTTTAAAATAGATTTTGCAATAAAGGCTTGCCTAATCCTTTGCAAATAATTTTCTACCCGAGGCCTAAATTTTGTGACAGTGATAGATGTCGTTTTAACGAATAATGAACTTTAAATGACGTCATCATTATGTGCCATGTTAAACACATGAGCTAGCTAGCTTCCAAATAATGCAATTAATTGAATTCCGCTCGTAAATTATTTACTGTCTCCTGCCTCGAGTCGCAGTAGGAAAGACATTTTTATGGTGGGACAAACAAATCGGAAGTAGATCTTTTGGGAGTTATGAAACATGTTCAATATATATATATTTTTTTAAAGAAGTGTACCAATTACATGAAACTAATTTTATAAATTAATATAATTTCATGTAATATATTGAATTTATTTTATAATAAAAAATAATTTTATAATTAAATAAATCACATTAAGTTAAATTGTAAGATAGAATATTTGACGTAATAGATAGAATATTTCTCATTTTTTTTAACTCCACGGAAATGCACGTAGTACGTACGTCTACAGAAAATAAGATTGCAAATAGTGTTACCCTAATATATCACGACAAACGTGATGTCGATCGACCAGTTTTCTACTTATGTTCCAGAAACATCGTATATACTCTTCACCTGTCCCCTTCTCTCTCTCTCTCTCTCTCGCACAAGCTTTAGATCAGGAAGCATGCATTTATGGCAGGCGTGAAGATATGACTGCTCAACAACTCACGGGTACGTACGTGACCTGATTGTACCATTTTCCTGACATAGCAAAGCATGATTTCAACAAGTAGCATCAAAGGCTCAAAATGCCTCAAGCTTTACACGGCTACATGACCGATCACCAAACGGGGCCTTATACGTATAACCCACTGGCACAAGCTTAACAGGAAAATCCCGTAAGCTCCGATCCAATCAATAATGAAGAAAGATGGGCGAAAATTCCATATCTCTAAAGATTTCTCCGATATAATTTCTAAGGAAAGTCCATCGCATTTTCTTCATGATGTCGAGAGAAATACTTTGATCTTCTCTCACAGTTTCTGTAACTTTCTCTTTTATTCAAACTTTCTACTCTCTTTCTTTTCTCATGATCAAAATAATAGATTGTTCGATGACTTTTTTGGTCTAAACGTGAAGTCTTCAATCTTTTATATCCTTTCACTATCATGGGAACTGATTTCACCGCTCGTTGAAAAAGAAAAGACTACTTTCTGAGTCCAATAATTTCCTCCTGTCTGGCTAATTATAAAAGCTGTAGGTACAGAACCTTTCCAGTACACTATTAATTACTACACGCACTGAGCGTCGAGATCGTACGTGTTAATGTGTTTTACCGAATTAGATGCACTCTCAGATCTTTGACTAATCAAAGCAATGGGAGCCGGAGGGACCCTTTGATTACCTAATTATAAGCAGGCAATTAGTGGGTTGAACATATTATATATGTTGTCTGTTAGCGTCATGCTCAACAGCTAGCTGCATCTTGTCCACGCAAGCTCTTGTAATGTATCCATTCTGATCATTTCCAGTAACTGATCACTTACTATTTGTAAATATCGTAGAGAAAGAGAGATCGTTCTTCTACTTCGATACTTTGCAAACCTATTAATTTGTAAAGAATCAACTCAGGTACTTACAAGCTTTTCTTCCACATTTCACCCACAAACTAACCGATGTTATGCATTCTACATAAATATAAACAAAAACACCTTCAAACTACCAAAAGATACAATATCCATCCACTCTACACTTATATTGATATTGATAGTAAAAATTATGCAATAAGGTGCAAAGTATAAAATGTCTCTGTTAGTTAGAGGGTCAAAAGTACTCATGATGTATTCTCCTTTAACACATGTCAGAATAGCTACTCTTTAAGCACCATTGCAAATTAATCCCCATGTATATATATATATATATATATATATATATATTTTCATGATCCTATTCTACATACATTTTCTACATCCTATTATAATATACATTAGAAACCACCAAGTAATCAGTTTGAGTTAGATTGAAAACTTTCAATTGTGTTTCTATTTAGTATATTAACATAAAGAATTAATTGTGAGTTCTGAATGTGATCCATGCATTGATTAAAGATATTCCGACCGAGGTTTTACTTGAACAAAACTCTGTGTGATTCGACATATAACTTGTCAAGTGACAACATTGTGAATATTTTAGCTTACTTTCTATCGCAAAGGATATTTTGGAAATGAATTACTTGACGTATAAAACTCGTCAATGGTGAGTTTCATTGTTCAATATATAAGAGATCTATCAAATTATTTGGCCTGTATTTGTTTTCAAACATATTGTACGTACTGTTGGGAACTTATAATTCGACCGTCATGAGTACGCGGTAATATTAGCTAGCATCAAACCTAGCCAAGAGTTTGGTTAGGACTTATATATTAGCTAGAGTCCACGAGTCATATATATATATATATATATATATATATATATATATATATAGGTAACTTGCCCATTATGAACAGATTTTTAGGAACTGATCTACAACCCTTAATTAAAGAGCAGAAGAAGAGCTCAAGATTAAATACCATTTGTCGAGTACTAGCTAGATCATCATCATTGACATTGAGAAATTAGAAGTTGTACGTAGGAACGATGATCTCGATTACTTTTAGGAACATAACATTAAGCTCTGTTTAGATAATAAAAATGTTTTATCATATAAACTCATTTTATCATTATAATTTTTTAAAATTTTTATATAAAATATAATAAATAATTTAATTTTTTCAAATCTCAAAATAATAATAATATTAAAAAATAATATTCTAATAATATTTTATTCAATTTTCAAATTTCATTTAAAATCATCAATTTTATATTATCTTACTATTCAAACGTAGCCTAATCAGCGAGTTGCATGCCTAATTAGCAGCGCCCCCTCAGAAACAATATGAGACGTACGGTCGGCACAATTATCAATCGAGTTTTGTAAAAGATATAGTTATGGGTGATTGACATTTATAAGAAATGAGAGCGATAATACGTTTGAATATTAACGATATGTTGTATGATGTTGGGCAGGACAGGATAGCACTTATATATCCAAGAGCTGAAAAGCATGACAAGATGGATCAACAAAAGGAAATCCATGAAAAAGGATTGACATGTTTTGTGATTTATAAAAACCTAGCCATCAATGTACATGAGCTCTCCATATATAGCTAAGCACATCTTGGAACCCTAGCGTAATCCAACTTGAAATCCCAAAAGCACCTTTCATCAGGACGTTTTTCCCAATCCAATCCGGCCAATGTGGTGATGAGATTGATTTTCTGCCCATCTATTCATGTAGTCAATTTGGCTAACATATAGGTCCATTAATGTTTGGCAACATGAATATTATGACAACAAATTAAGTACGCACAAAGTGTCAGTACGTACGTAGTTGTGTCTTTATTAATTTATGGAGTTAATTTTGTGTCTAATGCTTTTCTTTCATGGAGGGCGAATATATACATAAATATATGTGGTGACCAAGGGTCTAGCAAAGGTGGAAAGCATTTGTAATAATGTACGAGTTGAGAAGTAAACATAATATATAGAGATAAATGTGTTTCCATCATGACAGGGGATACGGATGACCTAATCTTCCAATTGATACAGTGTTTCTGTATGGAGAAACGCGAACTTGTCTATGTAGTAGTGCAAAGGAACGTTGAAATATGGGTGTCACTACTTATCCAAATTAATATTTAAAAGTAAGAGAAAAATAATATCGGAAATTAAAAAGAGGTGGAGGCTGGAGCATATTCAAGCAGATGCAAAAGAGATCTATCTAGTATCGATGGTATTGAAAACTGCGGCTAGGGTTTTAAAAAAGCTTTTCTGGATGCATGGAAAACTTTTATTCTAAGGTCGCCTCCAGCTGGAAAAGTGGCACAAAAAACATTTAGAGCTGTTTTTATGTTGGGAAATGCTACCATGCCTAACACTGTTCAACCGAGCTAGGTTTTTTTCCAGTCGGGTCTTGAACCCTTATCATTGGGTTCCAGATGCAGTTTTCGATCCCAAAACGCATCACCCAACCCGTCCCTACTCGGGCCGGTTACGGGTATGGAATTGGGTACCAGATTTAACCCGAAAACACAAAAAAAAGAAGATGACTAAGGCCTTATTTATTTTTAAGACCAAAATTTAAAATTTTAAAAATCTCTCATCCCATCATTACAATTTTTTCAAATATCCATACAAAATAAAATAAACAATTCAATTTTTTTAAATTTTAAAATAAATATAATATTAAAAAATATATTCTAATAATATTTTATTTAACTTTTCAATTTTAATCTTATCTTATGTCATTTCTAAAAACAAGCTAGATATTTAAAACTTAAAATTTCTTTACCTTTTTATGTTCTTTTATTTTTTATTTTTAATAAGTCACGTAGCACTAAACGTCAAGAGGCAAGTAAATAATATAAATTAGGAGGTATTGTCCTTTCATGGTTATCACAAATTAAAAGTTTCTCTTGTGGTGGGCTTTACATCGGACCGGCATTCTTTTAAGTATTGTTTGAACGTTAGGGGATATCTTTCATCTCGTCTTATCTTATTTTATTTCATTTTATCTCATCTTATTTTTTTAAATAATATTTAAATATAAAAATTTTCAAACTAATTATTACAATTTTTTTAAACTAATAATTACAATTTTTTCAAATTTTTAAATAAAAAACAAAAAATAATTCAACTTTTTTAAATCTAAAAATAAAAATAATATTAAAATATTATATTTTAACAATATTTTTAACTATATAATATTTTTATTCAACTTTTTCTCTCTTTTTTCAAAATCTAATAAATTCTTAATTCAAACTATCTCACTACTATTCACAAACTATCTCACTACTATTTACAAAATTCTCATCTCATTCCCAAATATTCCCTTAGACGTTAGAGTTTTGTGATAGCAACATTGGTTGGTGTATTATTTCCTATTTGCTTATCTTCTTGCTGCTGGAAAATCATTCCCGTCTTTAGTGATCTTGCGCGATATATAGTAGATGGTCGTATTTTTCTATGGGCTAAGAGTTGTTGGGCTATTGACTTAACAAAGGATTCTTGTATACTCAAATGAGAAGGGCCCACTGAAAATAGGCAGAAAAAGTCGCGAGTACTAAGTATATTACTTTTATTTCTGGCCCAAGAAAAGTAAAAGACAAAAGTGGGATCAATGTCAAAAGTAGAGCAATGGACTATGGATTGACCGCCACTCTCTCTCTCTCTCTCTCTCTCTCTCCCTCTCTCTCTGGATGTGAATTGGGTGTGTCGAAAGAAACATAAAACAAAAATTCTACTTACAACCGACCTGGGTACCCCTATGTCACCGTGTCCTATGTGGCACATGTTAAAATGATGTCGTTTCTAATTTAATTCAAACGAAGATGAAGTGGCCTCTATCCCCCTTCATCCCAGTAGAAAGTTAGAAGAAAAAAAATTTATTCATCATCCTAACTTCTATCATCCTCCAATCATTCCATTATGTGGCATTAGATAATAGGTTTGCAAGTAAAATATAATAAATAATCTCCAATAATCTAATACCACATTATAGGATGATGGAAGTTAGGATGATGAGTAACATTACTTAAGTTAGAAACCCTCATCACAAAGTGGATTCTCTTCGTCTTCTCCATTCCCATCATCTTCCCCACGAAGCCAACCTCCATTGAATCGAAACACTCTTCTCTGTTCCCATCGACTTTGTCTTCTACACAAAGCTAGTGGGTCTTAATCTTCTCCTCGAACCCAAGAGCCACGAACCCATGATCCAGAGCCACGAATGACTACGATGCCAAGACAAAGGCTGGTTGGTGGCTCCTAATGGTGGGTTTGAGTTACAGAAGGGAGGGGCTTTGGCTTGGGGCTCATGACTTTGGTGGTCTATGGGTGAAGGCAATAATGAGGCTGGGCATTTGGCAATGCCAAAGGCGGTGGTTGATGGTTGGTGACAGTGGTTATGGGTGGTGGCCGAGAACGACAAAAATAAAGAGGGAGAAATCGAGAGAGAGAGGGCCTGCTGCCATGTTTGGGGTGGTCGGTATGGTGGAACTGGTGAGGCTTCATTGCTACCATTCAAGGTGGCTTAGATGTTGCCAGTGCTATGGCAGAGGAGAATGTGAGGGAGAGCGAGAAGAGTGCTGGATGCAGACCAAAGGGTTGAGGAAGAGGAAGGATAGGGAAGGAGGGAGCTTCCATGTGTGTCTTATGGTGGCTCATCCATATTCTCTCGGAACTGTCCTAAAAGTCTTTACCCCAAACAGAGATGAAGAAGCGTCTGCTTTCGACACTCAATTGTGTCCTAGTCGAGAAAGTCCTGCCCTCGTCCAAAACCTCTGTTGGCATTCTTCTCCCTAAGAAAGCCTCCGAGTTGAACTCTGGGAAAGTTGTTGCGGTGGGACCGGGAGCACGGGATAGGGTGGGGAATATGATACCAGTGTTTGTGAAGGAGGGTGACACTGTTCTTTTGCCAAAGTATGGGGGTACCCAAGTTAATCTTGGTGACAAAGAGTTCCATTTATACAGAGATGAGGACATCTTGGGCACTCTTCATGACTGATTCATTTCTTGGATGCAATGGGATTCTGCTTTAAAGGAAGAAATTATGCTTGGGAGTAGGAGAAGTTTGGTTTCAATGGATGTAAACTTATTAGTTATTGGAGTTATTCCATTGATCTAAGTTTGGTTTGGTGCATGCTAATGCAACTACTTTATTCAATGTCTTATGGTGGCTGGAAAACCACAGAGGCTGTGGCCAGAGGCATGCTCGTGGTAGCTACTCACAGTGGCACGACTAGTTGCAATGAGGCATGCAAAGGGCTACTCCCATGAAGCCAACCCGTGCCAGGAACTTCTAAATGAGTTCAGTAGCCTCGGAGCAAAGCAAACTGATCCACTGAAGTAAAAGCCCTACAAGGCCAAGAAGTGGGAAGAAGCTAATGGCAGTAGTTTTTCTAGAAAATGTTTCTTTCATCTGTAAATGGGTTCCGAAATGGGTTCCATCTGAGGTCGAGGTCGAAGAGCTGTTTGAGAGGTGGTGTTTCTGTGTTTAGTCCGTCTATTCCACAAGAGCAAAGGCTTTGGCTGAAGCATGATATGATTTGCGGTTTTTAAGTTTGAAGAATCTCTTGATTTTCATTTTTAGTTCTATATAATATTTAAACCTGAGTTTAATGACGGGAGTATGAATTTTTTTACTTTAAATATTTGAAGATCATTTACAAATTATCATTTTTTGTTTACTACCATTGTTTTTCATTCTTATTTGAGTAATGGAATACTTTTAATTGAGTATAAAATAGCAGAGAGAGCTGTTTGAGAAGGTGGGAAAATGAAAGGAAAGATAAAGAGAGAAAGAAGGGAGAAAGTGGGATCCAATTATATGAGACGGTTATGCAAAAGTTACATAGCAATGGTGAACATAAAATACTGCCCCAGCAGTGACGAGCACAAAGGTCGGCTATTGGTATTTGTCGTGAATTGGGCATTGGTCATAAAAGAAACAAAAATCTAAACATGGCCTCAGCAGTGATGTCAGCTCGACCAGGGTCTCCCTTCACGTGTACAAATCTTAAATAATATCTTTTTGCAGAAATTAAAGGATCCAGGCGTATCTTCTTGTTTCATGTTATGCTCGCATCACTGCTTACGCTATATTTACTCCTTTTTTTTTTTTTAGGTGGGAATCTACTCATTATGGTCCTTTGGATGATGAAAATATTTTACATTATTTTATTTTATTATTATAATTTTTTTAAAATTTTTATATAAAATATAATAAATAATTTAAAATTTTTAAATCTTAAAATAATAATAATTTTAAAAATTAATACCCTAA
Source organism: Cyclocarya paliurus (assembly GCA_029856935.1). Lineage (NCBI taxonomy): Eukaryota > Viridiplantae > Streptophyta > Magnoliopsida > Fagales > Juglandaceae > Cyclocarya > Cyclocarya paliurus. The sequence continues at coordinate 23,500,495 of CM056946.1, read as the reverse complement.
CAATAATATCTTTAACTTTCAATCTTTAACATCTAATCTCACTATTTAAACTTCACTTAAATTGGTTTCTTTTCTTTTTATAAATAAAACGGAGGACGGGTTATGGCCCTTGGGAGCAATAGATATATTCTCCCTCCACAATATAATAAAATTTTATATTAGAGTATTGTTATTGAGTCATCTCATACTTATGATTCATCTAATACCACATGATTTATTATAAATAAATAAACACAAAAAAAATATTTTAAATCAAAAGGGTGTTTGAAAATATAAAAGGAGAAAAACTAAAACTCGTTCCTTCTATCTCTTTTGTATTTATATTTTTAATTATTTTAACAAATTGTGTTGCATCACACGGTAGTGTCATATCAATAGCGTCATCTTGAAAAATAAGTTTTAGATAGTCAGTATCATTTTCTTTATATTATAATTATTATTTTATAAGTAATGATAGTTACACGTTTAAAATATGGAAGCTTTATGTAAAAATATATATTCCACTAAAACAAATAACTTTTTACTCTTTTCATAATGGAGTCTATTTTTAAAATAAATAAAAAAGCACGAAAAATTACAAATCATTACTCTTATTTATCCTTAATATTTCGTAAAACTAGCTGGGCGAACCTAAGCTACCCTTCATAAGCATCGTACGTACACCTCTTGTTTGTCTTTACAGAGAGCATCTTTTAATTCCAAGATATGTTCCTCTTTTGTTTTATGGTTTTTCTTTCGTTTCTTTTTGTTGTTGTTGTAGCAAAACCCTTATTCTAATTCCCTATTTCTCGATTTTGAACTTAGCCCTCTCTTCATTGCCGCCACAACCAGTGCTCTTTTCTGTTGAAATCCAATATTCAAATTTGGGATATATCGGACATTAGACAATATCTTGACAATCTCATCAAACATCTTAATCTTAATTGAACCAATCACAACAATTTTGCAAGCCATATAATTTTCTATTAGAACGAAACCACCATTGACTAGCTCATATAAAGTGAACCAATCCCTCTTGGGATAGATATGAAAAGTACAAGCTCACTCCATGACCTATTGTTCCCCAAAGTGACTATTAGAACTGTTAATTGTTAAAACAATATCTGAAGCGTTAAACTTCTCATCAGCAACTCTAAAGACATTAGAAGAACTAGAGCCTTCTTCCTTATTTTTCAGTTTAGGACACTCATTCTTGTAATGATTGAACTTAAGACAGTAATGACATTTAACATTTTTCTTGTTAAACTCTGACTGTAAACTGTCCCTAGATTTACCCTTGTTCTTCTATGAACCCCTCTCACTGGAAATACCCCTGCTAGAGGAACCCTCCACTGGTTTGATTATTCGTGTTTTTCAAATTCAATTTAATTCTTAATTCCTTAGAATTCAAAACAGATTTCACATATGCTAAGGAAATAGTATCTCTATCATACAACATTGAATTCATAAAATTACCAAACGACATAGGCAACAAACACAAAACAATTAAGACTTGATCCTCATCTTCAAGCTTAATGTTAATATTTCATATATCCATAATAATCTTATTAAATTCATCTAACTGTTCAGAAATAGGAGTACGTTCATTTATTATGAGAATGTATAACCGTTGTTTTAGATAAAACGATTTGTGAGTAATTTATTCATATATAGATTCTCAAGTTTAGTTTAAAGACCAACAATGATCTCCTCATTAACAACTTCCCTCAAAATTCCATCTGATAGTGACAGTAGGATAGCACTATATGCTTTCTCTCCTTCTCTTGACGGTGCAGGAGAATCATCAGACACCTTCACATCCAATATCTTTGACAAACCATGTTGTCACAACAAATCCTTCATCTTGATGCGTCATAAATTGAAACTGTTTTGACTGTCGAATTTCTCCACTTCAAACTTTACTATAGCCATCCCTCAAGATCTTGCACAGAGCCTGACACTTTGATACCGGTTTTTTGAGATTAATTAGTTATCAAAGTCTAAGTTAAAGTGAAATAACGGAAGCAAATCAAAAGAAAAATCAATAATCATATATAGAATACTAAGATTTAAGTGATTCGACTCAATATGAGCCTATGTCCACTGGGAAGGTCGGTCTTAATGATTTTTTTTTTTTTTTATAGTGAAATATGAGTCTCAATAAATTCACTATAAAGAAATGTAGAGATAAATTGGGTGTAGTGCTGTCTGCATTTGGATGAATCGGAATGGCAGTTTGTTTGGATTTTGGAATGAAAGTTTATTTGTGCGTGTTGACTGACGTCATCCAGTGAATTTTCTTTGGTTTGATATTTGTGTAGCGTTGCTTCTTCTTGTTAATATGCTAGCGCTAATTTGTGGATGCAAATTTATGTGGTTATATAAATATCTATATATATTTATATATATATTTTTTCTTTTGTTTGGTAACTTGCTATTGTGGGGGTCACAACTTGTAATTTGCATTTCTTATATTTTTTAAATTATTTTCTTAAGGCCCCAAGATTTGCTAAATTATGAAAAAAAAAGAGATCGAAAGTTTTGTAATAAATTGGGCCTTTGAACAAGATTGGAAATTGGGCTTAAGCACATATACGAGCTTTGCCACTATGTAAGAGCATCCTCATTAGTTTGTTTAAATATATCTTTAAAATTTAAAAAAGATCAAACTTTTTTATATTTATTTATTCTATTTAAATTTAATCCCGATATTGAATTAATCATTCACTCTCTATATAATAATAAAATATTATTAAATTAATAATTTTTTTATTTAATTTTTTTAATTTAATTTATTAATATTAAAAAAAATCATATTTTCAAAAGTCATTTAATGCTAATAACAAAAAATATTTGAATAAACTTATCTAAAATTTTATTTAAATTTTTTAATTACAAACTAGATAGTATTTTATTAGAATTAGAAACTAATATTTTAATATTTATTTGAAATGAGAAATTAGTATTTTAATGTTTACTGAATCAATAGTGATTCTTCATCTTTGACCAATTACTGTAATAGAAGTCTATCTTATTTTAGATTTGTCCAATTTAATGTGAAATATTTTTGACATCAATTATCTACAATTTAATTAACTTTTCTATTTAGCCAAACCAATATAAATACTCTAATAGAGTTATAAAAGAGTTATAAGTTAATTATTTTTCAACTTCATAAAGAGTCTTTCTTTAAGACATAAGGACGGGGTCACGATTGAACTGAACAATCTATCCATCCATCCGACGGATACAGGTGGCGTTGATCTAAGGCAATTAGGTTAGCTACGCTCCATATAGAGCTGGCTCACTACAAACTCCAACTTAAATATAATATATATATATGTATATATATATATATGTATGTATATATATATATGTATAACAAAAGATTGGTCTGAGCTGCTAATAGTATAGTATTTAAATAATTTCCCTCTTTCCCCTGTAGTTTCCTCTGTGCTGGATCATGTCGGTTGATCGTCCACACCAATTTTGATGAAAACATGTTTTGTTTTTGCCCTAAAACAAAGAACCCTATTTTAAAAAGGGAGCTCGTGTACAATCTCGCTTTGAAACTTATTTTTAAAATAAAAAATTGATTTACAAATTGATCAAGGCACTTTGCATGGCGCGCAACATATCTTTTAGACGATGAATATATATATATATAAATATAATTGATCAATAAAATATTTAGAAGTGGCATTGTTAGCATCTTAATTAAGTTATAAAATTTAATTAAACGAGCTAGAAATCTTAATTACGACAGGTTAACCATGCAGCTTGGTGTAAAAGCTAATATGAATATCTAATCTCTAGGTAAGGATTATATAATATAAATCATAGATCATTTTCTAGAGTTGGATGAGCTAATTATTGCATTCTATTTCTTTTAATTTTGTATATATATAATAAAACTAGACATGTTCAGGATTGAAAGCAATTAATTATAGATCATACTAATTAATTTGTCGGGAGGTGTACGTGCATGTGGGCCGGTGGAAGAGTACTGTTTATGACTTATGAGATACATTGCATCATATAATATAAGATGTAAATCAACACTTAAATTTATATTACATTATTAAACAAAATAAGACAGCTGTATATATAATATCATCTGAGGCTACTTAGATCATTGATTTGTTCGATCAGAGGTTTGTGGGGTTCCTAGCTTCTACATTGTCAAGAATGATGATATTGCGGATGCAGTTTCCTTAACAATTATCGCAGCATTGGGGATGATGCAGAGCAGAACTAGTGCCGTAAGAGGACTGGAGAAAAATCGATTCGACCGGACCGATAATCTTATTGGTTGGTTTTGAGGTGTAATTTTTTTGGATGGGCCGAATTGAAATCGACTGAATGTATGTATATATATTTTTAAATTTTTTTTTATGTATAATATATTATTTTATATAATAATTGTATAAGTTAATTATGTAATTTTCATCCAATGACACACCATTGACCATATATAAAATAAAATTATTTATTATTCATTAACTATATATAAAATATTAAAAAAATCACTTAATTTCATTAATCATACATATACAATGAAAAAAAATGTTCATGGACCTACTAGAGCGATAGTTAATAGTCCGGTTCGGCAAAAATGATAGATCAAAATTTTTGATCTATGACTTCCTTGGATCGAATTGGACTGAACTAGACCGATTAAACCCCTATGCAGAATACATCAATTGAGTCTCTTGAATTGATTGCAATTACAGTGGTACAAGAAATGCTAACTAGAGAGTCAGCGAATGCAAACCCAGCAGCGCAAGATAATGTGAAGGAGAAAGACTACTATGCTGTCCGAAGTGTACCGCTCTAGTACACTGCTTGTATTTTTTTTTACTTAATGATTAAGAAAGTAATTTTAAATATATTAGTGTATTTTTATTTTTTAGAAATATTTAAATATATTAAAAAATATGAAAAGAAAAATTAAAAAAAAAAGTTAAAAATAAACTAGTGGTATATTTGAGCAGTGCCACTCTACCACGGTGCAGAGTAGCACCGCTCAATGTGAAGAATGAAGTTAAACGTACAAGAAGATAATATAGTCCTTACACAGAGAACGAAGAAGATTGTTAGAAAATATCATAAAAGAGGAAATGAGACGGAGAAGAGCAAAGGGAGAGAGAATTTGAATTACAACTTTGCTATTCTATATTGTTATTGAATACATATATAATGTCTATCCTTATTTATAGGTGAATGAAACCAACAAAAGAATGGAAATATAATAAAATAACGGTAATAATTGATACTAATTAATTTACACAATAAATTAAATATGATAAAAAATAAGTCATATTACCATACATATGCTAGAATATTATGAATATTATATATATATATATTTATATATATCATAGGTATGGTAGTATTTCAGAAAAATTTTACTCATTATTCTCACACTACACATAATTTTACTCATCATCTTCACAATAAAATATTTTTTTTTAATTTTTTTTTCTCTTAACAAGTCTGTGGTGTATGAATGATGATAAGTAGAAGAACTTAATTAGTTTAGGAACAATAAAATAAAAAAATAAAAAATAAGTGTGGTGTGTGGTGGTGATGTGTAACAAAACTCAATATTCTAACATCTCTTCAACTCAAGATGATGATGTAGACATCATCTTTAATTTGGAAATAAGATCACGCTGCTGACTACTAGGTGGGTGGGACTTGTGATTTCGGCTGACGATCCGACGGAAGTAGTCTATGTGGCCTATTAACGTCATGTTTCGCATATCTTTGGGCTAAGTTTCGACAACTCAGGTCTTCCGAAATGGAGCTGCAAAGACAAAGTAAGAAGGCAACTAGGGAGGCCGATCTTGGGGCTGGGGGAGTCTCCGATGCCAAAGTTAGTAAATATTCTTGAAAGTTTGTAAATAAGTAAATGAGTTTAGGGATTAGAGAGTTTTTTCGTACTTGGAGCTTGATATTTATATCGTGGGTGCAGATCGCATTTTTCTCCATAGAGATTGTGCCTCTCATCCTGTTTCTGTCGTTAGTAGTCCTTTAATGTGGTATGGCTTTGCAATGGTACCATAAATGTAGCGTGTAGCTCGATAGTGACGCCATTAATGCGGCGTGATTTCTATACCTTGCTTTTATCCCTTGTGAGCCGTAAATGTTCTGATGCCAGTAGATCGAGAGTCTTCCGCATTTCCCGCCGAGTCTCTTGCTAGTCCCTAGGTTCTGGATGCAGCTATGAGTTGTTAGGTCGACGTGTCCTATCGGTTACTTGACTCATTTCCTTGATAGGCATCTGGCTCCTTGTAAGGTTCTAGGGACCTTTTCGGATATTGGGCCGAGGGCTAATGGGTTTTTGTGAGGTGGGAAAAATCCCCTTATATAGCCTGTGGTGCAATTGGATGGCAAGCAAAAAACTTTGGGCAACGTGTGGGGGCATGTGACTTGCCAAAATGAACATACAAATTGATTTTATAATAAATTAAATATAGTAGAGAATAAATTATATTACCGTACATATGCCAAAATTTTATGAATATATTGTATCATAAATATGACAATATTTTAAGAAAGATAATATAGAACTCAACGAATTAAAATAAATGTTATACAAAAGGGAGCTGGCTTGAGACACCAGAACTCACCACCAGGAGTGATGCACAGTGTTGCATAGACCATTTCATTGAAAATTCAAGTATCGTTGAAAGAATATAATGATAGAAATAATTGCAAGACATATAAAAAACTAAAAAAAAATAAAAATGATCGTACTTATTTGCAAATGGCCATTAAAATCATATAACTGAATTGCCGTGTCAATTTGTGTTTTTTTTCCCCCCTAATTTGAACAGAAATAACAACGAAGAAAATGAAAAACATAGGAAAGTCAGGAATTAAGGGAACAATATGCCAAGCCATTGTTTTACAAGAAACAAACCAATTAGGAAGAAAAAAAGATACAATCTATTTCTTCCAAAAGAAATATATGAAATCGTTGTTATTTGATCAGGTCTCTATCGACAAAATGTTGCCTTGGCCATATCAATTCTTGATCAATATCTAGCGTTATTGTTCTTGAGCTCCCCTTCCATGGCCTCCTCAAGCAAGAACCAAGAGTCCTCCATCAACTCAGGGCTCAGTCTGAACATTAAGACACAGAACTCCATCTGATTCAACGCACCATCACCGTCAAAATCGCCCTCCTTCATCATGCTCACAAGCTCGTCCTCCTTCAAGTCTTGCAAACCGAGAAGCTTAGAGTTCCTCCTGAGGCTGTCTAGAGTGATCACCCCCTTATCCTTATCCATCAGCAATTGAAACCCATTACAAAGCTCCTTCATCAGCCCCTCACCACCCAGTTTGTCAGCCATTAAAGGCAGCAGATCCTCGAAAACAGCCCCCTTTCCAGTTCCTGCCATTTTCAGAGACCCAGAAGTAGTTTCTTTGAGATATTAGAGACAGGTGAGATTATTGACAAAAGAGATTTGGATATGGCTTGCGATGGATGGGGAAAAGGAGAAAGGGAATAATATATAAGAGAGGGAGAGAAGGGGTTCTTGGAAGGAGCATGGTATGGTTTCCCAATGGATGACAGCGCAAGAACATGAAGCAAATTGCTGGTCGGCTTTGATTCTGCACGGCTGCAATTGCCTCTCAGTTTCGTAGAAGTTTGACAGGGGCATTTCATGTCATTTGGCAGAGCTTAATGTTTTTGACTTGTCGTGAGCATTGTCTATAACAAGGGTATTACCGTCACTTTTTCCTAGTTTTGACTCACACCCACAACTCCGGCTCTTTGAAGTTTGAACTTGGAAGGGTATGTCACATGTGTGAACCTTTGCCCATTTTGACTTTAGGGAGGGCACTATTGTCATCTGGGGAGGGTTTATTTTCTGTTTTCTGTGCCATTTGAGTTTCACCAAGAGACTACGTCCAAGTTGCGTCGCTGAAGGAGTCCAAAACTTAGTTTTTTTTTCCCTTCCTAAGCATAGTTTTGTTTTGGTTGGAACGGCAGCTTTGTGTTCACTTTCTCGGAAAAGATAGCGAGAAAAAGTTGAGAGAAATTTGGAAGAAGATGCAAATAAAGGCATCCGATTTGTCCTCACCACAATTCGCATGAAGTTACTTCATTCACCTTTAACTTCATCCCTAAGAAAAGCTTCTTGTGATGCAGCATATGTACAACTTTTAAGACCAATTAATGCGATGTATTTTGTTTTTTCTTTGTTAAAGGTTCTTTCCCGTGTTCTCGAGCTAGACTCATTAAATGCAAATTTGCTAATAATAATGTTCATCTTAAATGTATTAAATATAAGGGTATTCCTTTGCCCAAAAAAATTAAAATATTTTATAAATTTTAATTTTTTATGGGAATTTTAGAGTAAACCTTTTAAGAAAAGATTTTCTCATCAGTTATTATTTACTACTCCATATCTTATACCTTATGAAAAATAGTCTCATACCATATGAAAAAAATTATAGATACACGGTGTGAAAGTGAATAGTAATTGATGTATAGAATTTCTCAACCTTCTAATATTATAAAGTAAATTTTTTAAGTATGATTTTTTAGACAGCTGTAGATATCAATGCGAATGAAGAAAGAATAAACTAATAAACAAGTCACGTTATTTTTATCTCCACAAAAAGAAAAAAAAAAATGAAGACTAATTATGATCTATACTCGTCTTGGACGCGTATATATGGCTTCCTCCCACCACCCGCGTACACGATATGGCCCTTTCTAAATTGGTTTAATACAAAATTCCAGAAAGCCTATAACGGATGGAATCCCTGATTGGGACTTCCAACTTATCGGCAAGCTACTTGTGAACACGTTGACTGCTGGATCCAGCTAGGGAAGATCACCTAAATATTTCTTTTATTTTTAATTATTATTCCAAATTTTATCATCTTTAATTATGATTATCGGTATATTTTTTCGATAATAAGACGTATAGCACATATCTTTTAAAAGAAAAATTCATTATGTATGGCGATTTTTTTTTACCAAACTCCAGTGATCTCGCTTTGCTATTTTTTACAATGGGAATAACTAAGAAGAGATAGGGAAAATGGAGTTGAGGTGTCTTGGTCCCTGGTTGCTGGCCTAGAAGTCAAGGTATTCTCTATTTCTTGCCTCAACTTTGTCGACATGAGATCATCCCATGCTTTGTTGGACTGGTTTGGTTATACAAAATCAAACTATCTTATTTTATATAATCATTATAATTTTATTAAACTCTCACATAAAATATAATAAATAATTTAATTTTTTTAAATTTTAAAATAAAATAATATTATAATAATATTTTATTCACCTTTCAACAATACATCTCATTTCATCTCTTCATTACTTCTTTGCCAGCTTTTATTTATTTTTTTCAGTTACGCACTTGTGTTTTGTATCTTCTTTCTTCCCTTATTATGGGGGTTTAGATGCTGCCCAATGGGCTCTTGGTTGGGCTATACAATAAGTTATAAGCCATTCATAGGCATTTACGAAATGAGCAATTATGTGAGGAAGCTTTTCTTCCTTTAGTTGCACTCAAGCCTCCAGCACTCTCTCTTTTGCTACTCTTTCCCAGCTTTTGAGAAGTTTCTGTTCTAAGACTCTCATACCTCATCTAATAGTTGTGTATGAACTCACAAGGGTAGCCGCCGCGTCCATCATCTAATTCCCTAGAAATTGTATCGTTGACATTTATGGAAATGTTTTGCAGACTGCTGCGTAATTAATCTGAAAGATGACCAAACTGATCCGTTTCTTTGAAATTTTTACCAGTTAATAGGAAAGCAATGACAAATCAAATGTAGAAACTCCAGTCGTAATTTCCTTAATTAGAATTATTGTGGCACAAGGAAGACTCAGCCATTGACATAATTCTTTCATATACATTTATGTTTAAGAAAGAGAAATATTTTAGTCATATAAGGATTTCATAAAAATAAATAAACAAAATAGCTTAACATGATGTGATGCATTAAATTGTAGAGTTATTTTTATTGTAAATTATCCCAGCGGCCTAGGCCAAATTACCTCACAAGAAAAAAGCCTTACTCTTTTTTCTTTCTTCTCTTCCCCTTCTTCCCAGGCCTTCTGCACAGCCCCCCTCCCCCATCCCAACTCTCCCTCCATTCCTCTTTATGTTGCCAAGCCATTGCTACCAGACTAGTGGCGTCATTGTACTTCACCACGCCCCCGTATCTCTCTCATGCTCTAATTTTCTCTTCGTCCATGCTCTCTCTCTCTCTCTCTCTCTCTCTCTCTCTATTGATCTCTCCATTCTGATATTAGTTCCCTAGGTGACCAGCAAAGGCCGCTGAAGCCAACACACTGCCCTGCCACCAAGGTATGTCTTAGTATTATGGGTTGAGAAGGTGCTGGAGTAGAAAGGTTGTAGTCTTGGTATAGTGAGATGGAAGTGGGCAAGGTGCGGTGTTGATGGAGGCTTCTGTGTGGTGTTCATGAGTCAAAAATGGAAAGATGGTTGATGATAGTTAGTTGTGAAGAAGAAGTTTGGAACGGCATCGTGTTGTGCAAAATTAGTTTCATCCCTTTAATGCAACATCGTCGTTTGATGTCTTTTTCTTCTTATTAATTGTAAACACAGTTGTTTTACTTACTGGAACTAAAATAAGTGTTTGTCAAAACACTACCGTTTTGTTCAAACAATTACTATAAATAGAGAACTTGGAAGGAAAAGTTTACAACGGAAAATTCATTCATTTGACAGATTCCTCTCTTTTCTCTCGACTTCATTCCTTCTTCTTTCCTTAATTCTGGAGGGTGACTTCTTGAATTAGTCAGTTTGGGTCCATTACAGTTGGTATCAACCATGGCAGGAAGAACGCGTTCGTATGCTCAAATAGTTGATTTAATGAATCACTTACGGCAGCAACATGATCAACAGCAAAAACAAATTGAAGATGCAATTCGTTTATTGTTGAAACAGCAAGAGGCTGTGAGATTGGAAAGGGAAGCACAAGATAAAAAGTTTCAGGAGGTTTTACAACAAATCTCAAAGATTTCTTGTCATGATTATGAGGATCCTGGAAATATACATCGAGATGATCAAGATCAACAAATGCTTCACAGAAACAAAGATATGGAGGAAGGCATGGGGGGAGTGCATAACAGAGAACTTGTGGACAAAGGTTCTGTAAGAGGAATTAAGCTAGAGTTTCCTCGATTTCGTGGTGGTAATCCATCACCATGGATTTATCGTTTGAATCAGTACTGATATAGATCCCTCGTGGTCAATGTATTTTAATTGCTTTTTTCCACATGGATGAGGAAGCTTTGGTATGGTTCTAGGATGCTAGTGAGGTAGGAACCTTTCACTTTTGGGAGGAATTCATCAAATCTGTTTAGATTTGATTTGGATCTACTCCATATGATGATCCAATGAAGTCAATTACTTGACTCAAGCAAGTTAGTACAGTTAATGACTACAAAACTGAATTTAAGATTCTTTCCAATCGTATTAAGGTTTGTCCGAGAGGAATAAGTTGAGCTATTTTTTGAGTGGCTTACGTGATGACATTAGGCTACCTGTGAGGATGTTGAATCCTTCATCTTTGAATGAGGCATTTGGCTTAGCCAAAACTCAAGAACAATATGTGGTGAGTATAAGGAAGCCTTGGAGAAATTCACGAGTAAGTTTAGTCCAGAGTCGAGTCTGTTGAAATCTGGACCAACTCTTTCAATTTTAGGAAAACCAAGGGTTCCACCTTTAGCTAAACTTCTTTATCATAAGGTTTCGGAGCTCAAATGGTGGAAAGGCGTAAAAAAAAGCCTTTGTTATTTCTGTGATGAAAAATGGCAACTAGGTCATAAGTGTGCAAGGCCAAAATTATTTATGTTAGAAGGTATGGAATTTGATGATTCCAGTTGTGAAATGGATGCTGATTGTTAGTGGTGAAGTGGCTGTTGAGCCTGTGGAAGTTGAAGCTGAGATAGCCTCTATCTCATTTCAGTCTATGGTATGAGGTGGAGGACCTAAGACAATGAGACTTATTGCTTATACTGGCAAGAAAAAGTTGGTGAGTTTAATTGAAATTGGCAGTACGCATAATTTTGTGGATGCTGCAGTGGCTACTCGATGTAAGTTGCATGTGCAATTGGGCCAGACTATTCGTGTTAAGGTGGCTAATGGTCAGCTGATTGATAGTACTGGAAAATGTAGGGTTGTACCCTTGTTGATTCAGGGCATACCTTTCACATTTGATTTTTTCACTCTTCCTTTGGGGGATGTGATGCAGTTCTTGGCATCCAATGGTTATCAACATTAAGTCCTATTCTCTGGAATTTTGTGAATATGAATATGCAATTTCAGTGTGCTGGTCAGACAGTTTCCTTGAAGGGACTGACAGTACCTCAGTTTGATCTTATTGATGATGATGAGTCTTTTAAGACCTTTGGCTGTGGCAGCAAAAGATTCTTTCTACAGTTAGTTACTTGTGACTCCATTGAGTCTTCAACTTTGCAAGATGAATAAGTACAATAGCTTTTACAGCAGTATAAGGATTTTTTGATGAACCTACTAGGTTGCCACCCAATAGATCCCATAATCACAAGATTAACTTGAAGCAAGGAACTTCTCCTGTTACTGTTAGGCCCTATAGATATCCTTTTTTTTTTTTTCAAAAAACATAAATTGAAAAAATTGTTAAAGAGCTCTTAAATTCTGGGGTTATTAGGCTCAGTCAATCACCCTTCTCCTTTCCTGTTTTACTAGTCAGGAAGTCTGATAGCACATGGACAATGTGCATTGATTATAGGGCCTTAAATGAAGTCACTATTAAAGACAAATACCCCATTTCTGTTGTGGATGAGATATTGGATGAACTTTCAGGTTCTACAATTTTTTCTAAATTGGATCTTATGGCAGGCTATCATCAAATACGTATAAGGGATGAAGATGTTCATAAGATTGCTTTCAGAACTCATGAAGGGCATTATGAGTTCCTTGTAATGCCTTTTGGTCTTACTAATGCCCCTTCAATATTTCAAGGCCTCATGAATGAAGTTTTCAGACCATTTCTTAGACAGTTTGTCATTGTTTTTTTTGAAGACATACTGGTTTACAACAAGGACATGCCATCTCATTTAGTTCATCTATCTACTGGATTGTAAACATTACAGCATTATGAACTTTATGCTAAGCAGTCGAAGTGTAGGTTTACATGCCAGGAAATAGAGTATTTGGGGCATCTGATTTCAAAAGAGGGAGTGAGGGTAGATCCTAGAAAATTGGAGTCTATGGTTACTTGGTCAGTACCTAAAAACCTGAAGTCATTAAGAGGTTTTTTAGGTTACTATAGAAAATTTATTAGGGGCTATGGTCAGACTGTTGCCCCTTTGACATCTTTGTTAAAAAAAGATGCTTTTGCTTGGATAGATTTTGCTACTAAGTCTTTTAATTACTTGAAAGTTGCTGTCACTAGCCTTCCTGTTCTTGCCCTACTTGATTTCACCAAAGCATTTGTCATTGAATGTGATGCTTGTGCAACTGGTATATGAGTAGTTTTCATGGAAGACCAAAGACCCTTAGCCTTTTTCAGTCAGGCTTTGAAGGGAAAAAAATTAGCTCTTTCCACTTATGAAAAAGAGTTTCTAGCCTTAGTGCTAGCTGTTAAGAAATGGAGACCATACCTTTTGAGAAGTGTTGTTGTGGTCAGAATTGACCACCATAGCCTTAAATATTTACTTGAGCAGAAGATTGGCACTATTGCACAGCAGAGATGGCTTTCTAAACTCCTTGGTTATGAGTTTACAGTTAAGTATAAGAAGTGTGTGGAGAACAAGGTGGTTGATTCCTTGTCTCGCAGAGATCAAGTTGATGAACTTGGGGAACTTGCATTTTTATCATACCCTACACCAACATGGCTCTCAGAATTAAAAGTAGCTTGTGATGTAGATATGGATATGCAGAAACTAATCACTGCATTGCAGTTTGATCCTACTTCTAATCCTTCATTTAAATTGAGGCATGGCATTTTGTTTAAGAAAGATGGAATTCATGTGCTTGATTCTTTGCCCTTGAAACAACATATTTTGAATTACTTGCACTCTAGTCCTGCTTCTGGTCATTCTGGTTTTCACAAGTGTTTGCACAGAGCAAAACTGGAATTTTATTGGCCTGGTCTCAAGCATGATGTTAAGAAGTTCATTCGTGAATGTGAAACCTGTCAAAGGAATAAGATTCAAAATGTCCTTCCAGCTGGGTTTTACAGCCCTTGCCTTTTCCTGACCAAATATGGACTGACCTCTCAATGGATTTTATTGAAGGATTGCCCATTTCAAGAGGGTATTCTGTCATTATGGTTGTAGTGGACAGATTATCAAAGTATGCCTATTTTATTCCCTTGAAACATCCATTTACAACTGCTCAAGTGGTTCACTGTTCTTCAGTAATGTTTTTAAGTTGCATGGTTTACCTAAAACCATTGTTTCTAATCGTGGCTCAACATTTACATGTTCATTTTGGAAAGAACTTTTCCGATTGCAGGGAGTTAATCTTTCCTATTCTTCAGCCTATCACCCTCAAAGTGATGGCCAAACAGAAGCTGTCAACAAGTGTCTTGAACACTTTCTGAGATATTTTTCTGGTGACAAACCAAGGCTATGGGTGGATTGGCTTTCATTGGCTGAATGGTGGTATAACTCCACATTCCATACTTCCACAAAGCTAACTCCATTTGAAGCTTTTTATGGGGTTCCTCCAATAAGGCTTCAAGCTTACATTCTTGGTTTAACTTCAAATTAGACAGTGTATCAGTTATTGCAAACTCGAGGACAGATTCTTATTACACTCAAGTTCAATTTATCTTTGGCTCAAGATAGAATGAAGTTTTACTATGACGAGCATAGGACTGAAAGGGAATTTTCTGTGGGGGATTGGGTTTATCTTAAACTCCAACCCGATAGACAGCAATTTGTGGCAGTAAGAGGAATCTTACACTTTCACCTCGATCTTTTAGGCCATTTCAGATCACTCATAGAATTGACAAAGTGGCATATCGATTATGTTTACCCTTAGATTCAATCTTACATCCAGTTTTTCATGTTTCTGTGTTGAAGAAAAAAATTGGGGACCAGTTTACACCTCTCTCTACCTTACCTCCAGTTGATTTGCAAGGGGAATTAAGGCCTCAACCTGAGAAGATTTTAGAGAGAAGAAGTGTCAAGAAGGACAATAGGGAAGTGGTGGAAGTCTTGATTCAATGGGAAGGTGTTGAAGTGGAAGATTCCACATGGGAACCTTACTGGAAGCTTCGACAGGAATAACTATTGAATTTATAATGTGGTGGTTTTGTATTGAATGAACAAATTTCTTGGGTTAATAGTGATGAACTTGAGGCTGAAAGCGTATACATTCCAGATGATGTGAATGTCGAAGATGGGTGAATGTCGAAGATGGAGTGAATGTGGATGGAGGAGTCTCTTCGAGTAGTGGTACTTTGGAGTCATTCATTGGTATAGTATTTGAGGATGTGGAAGACGTCCAAACATTTTACAAGACAT
This sequence comes from Cyclocarya paliurus, assembly GCA_029856935.1. Classification (NCBI taxonomy): domain Eukaryota; kingdom Viridiplantae; phylum Streptophyta; class Magnoliopsida; order Fagales; family Juglandaceae; genus Cyclocarya; species Cyclocarya paliurus. Next base: position 23,484,996 of record CM056946.1, on the reverse strand, counting down.
ATGCAAGACGAAAATGTTTAACAATTCGGATGAATCATACTCGGTTGTCGAAAGATGATAAAATTCTTTGTGCAGTAGACTATGTTTGCACAAGGGCAGGATTATGGTGGGTTAGTGGCAAAGAAAACGATCGAACACTCCTTGAACCTACCGACACAAAAATTGGATGTAAAGCAATAATGAGAATAAAAAAAGATGGTGAAAAGTGGATAGTCAACAAGTTTGTGATTGGACATAACCATATTCTACTTACACCGAAAAGTACTAGTTTGCTTTTGGACATAGGGGAGTTACTAAAGTGCAAAAAAAACTGATTATGAAATTGAATGAGTCCGGTTTGCCGACAAGAAAAATTATGTCGGTGTTGAGTAAAGAAGTAGGTGGTGACTTTAATGTTGGTTATATTGGCAATTATGTTGAAAATTACTTGGGAACCAAAAGGAGAAAAGTATTTGAAGAGGGGGATGCATAAAGGTTATATTCCTACTTTATTGATTGGCAACTCAAAGAATCTAGATTTGTGTATTCCATGCAAGTTGATAAGGATGGGTGTATGTGAAGTTGTTGTTGGGCTAATGCGCGATCAAGAGCTGCATACCAATATGTTGGGATGCTGTTGCATTTGATGCCATTTATTTGACCAATATTTATAAGATACCATTTCTGCCATTTTCTGGAGTTAACCATCATCATCAGACCATAATGTTTTGTTGAGCTTTGCTAGTTAATGAAACAGTTGAATCATATACATAGTTATTGAGAACATGGTAAGAGGCTATGCTTGGGCGTGCCCCTTCAACTATAATTACTGATGATGACAAGGCAAAGACTAAGGCCATTGTAGAGATACTCCCAAATACAACTCATAGGTTGTGCTTATGGTACATTTTACAAAAAGTTTCTCGAACACTTGGCCCATGTATATAACAAATTTCTGAACTTTCAAAAAGAATTTTGTCATTGCATCCATGAGACAATTACAACTGATGAGTTCGAGCAAGAATGAGCTTCGATAGTAGTGAAGTATGAGCTAGGAGATAATACTTGGTTGAAAAATCTTTACAGTCGATAGGATAAGTGGGTACCGGCTTACTTTGGTTCGACATTCTGTGCCGGTATGTTAACAACTCAAAGGAGTGAAAGCATGAACAAAATTTTCAAAGATTATGTTCGTTCTATTACTATGGTTAGTGACTTCGTGCATCAATATGAAAAAGTTATAGATGCAAGTTACTTTAAAGAGAAAGAGAAGGATGTCAAGACTAAATCTACACAGGTGATAGTGAAGACACCTCTTAAAATTAAAGAGGAGGTGGCAACGGTTTATACAAGAAAGTCTATCATGATCTTCCAAGATGAGCTGTTTGATAGTCTATGGTACCAAGCAAGAAAATTATCCAAAGAGGGTGAGATCAAGATATATGGAGTGACAGCTTATGGTAAAGAAACACATTTTTACCATGTGACATTGAAGGGTGATGAAGGACATGCAACATGTACATGCCATATGTGGGAGTTTATGGGGATTCTTTGTAGGCATATCTTGTGTGTTTTTTGCAAGAAAGCAAAGTTAGATAGATTGCCACAACATTATATTCTAAATAGATGGACTATTAATGCTAAGACTCGATCCATTCCCAACATGAAGGGCAAATTTGGCAAGGACAAGATGAGCCTAAAATGAGAAAAAACAAGTCAATGATACAACTTTATGACATTGTCGAACTTGCATCATAGTCAACAAAAAAACACAATCACTTCACACTTGCATTGGAGAAAGTTCACAAAGATTTGCTTTCAATGAAAGATCATGTAGAATGTTCACAAAGAGGGGAGGAAACCAATAATGATCAAATATTAAGAAGTTAAGTTGTATTGAACTTGCTAGGAACAACTGTCATTCAGTAAGGTATTGTAGATTTGTATACTTTTTATTTATTTGTTTTAATCAAAGTTTTATTTTATTTTTTATTATTGTATTTGTTGTTGTTTATGTAGAGATATTGGGCATACACTTGAGGTCGAGCACACTAACTTGGAAGACTAATGGAGCTTTGCTTAAGTCAATGTTCTATCTTTTTTTTGTTTTTATATATTTGAGATACGTCCTTAAATGTAATCAGTTTTTTTTATAATTTTTTTAATAAGTAATGGTTTTGTGATTAATGCAATAGAAGGGTTGTAAAGCTTTTGAAGGTTGTGAAGCTTTCTCGTTTTGAAGTTGATGAGCTTTTGTGGATTGAAGCTTCATATTTTTGGGAGTTTTGTGGATTGACGCTTGTGAATCTTTGAGTTTGAACTTATGTCTTTGGCACCAATGTTATGTACTTATTGCTTATAAATTGACGAATTTGGAATAATATGTATAAATTGAGGAATTGGGAGCCTAGTTTTCCCATCAATCTGTGCCATTTGCTTAATAATTGGGAATTATATGTATAATTTTTGTAACTCATTATATCTAAGAGTGGTTAAGTAGCATATGATATCTTTCTTGTGTTGATTGCTAGACGTGGTGCAGGTAATTGCTCGGTTCGTTGAGGTATTTTGTTGGTCAAGAGTCTTTTTATTGTAAACATGTTTTTTTGTTTTTTATGTAGAAATATTGTAAAGTTAACATAAGCATATTCCCTGGGCAGATAAATACGATTTTAATGGTAAAGGTATCATTTAAGCTAGTCTTCATATTTTTATTACAAATAAGTTGTCCAAAGCTCTTATTTTAATGAGAGCACTGCCCAACATACACTAATATTTTTGGGATATATAAAAATAACAGTAAAAATCACAATAAACAACTACAATGTCAACAACACTTTCAAGGTTCCCTTATACTTCTTCTCCATCACTTTATATTTGACTTGTTCGATCAATCGATATTCATGAAGTAACTTCTCATTCCTTCGTTGAGCTAACTCCAATGTCATCTTGCAGCATTAATTTTGTTCACTTTCAAGATCGATCCATGCAAAAAAACCACATTGTTTATTGATTTTATAGTTTGGACAGTTGTAAAATCTTCTGCCAAAACTATTATCTCGACCATAGATTCGGTGTTTCGATGGAATGCCACAGTAGCAAAGAGGCCTGTCCAACCTGAATTCTCTTTCCCTCTTGAAGTCCATGCACTTTAAAAAAAAAAAAAAGCCTCTTATTCTTTATTAATCAAGCCTCACTGAGGTGGAGGAAAACCCATGGAACAAACAACCAACAAATCAACCACATACGAAATCAAAGTGGAAACAATGCCAATTGACCAGGACATCAAGACCATAACACTCAAAACCACTACTTTCTAAAGCTCGGCAAACCTAGCTTGTCCATCCGCAAGATCCCATGTAAATCAGTAGGTAGTGTCTCGTTCTCTCCCCACCTGCGCACTAGACGAGCTTCACCCCAACTTGCTAATAAGTCCACCGCCTGATTGCCTTCCTGAAACTGATGCACTACATCATAAGACATCCCTTCCAAAGTCGCCAACAACTCCTCGTAGAAATTCCAAAGATACCATACAATGCATTTTCCACCAAGCAACCAATCCACCACCACTTTTGAGTCACATTCAATAATTACCTACCAGGAGCCCCAACTCCTTACATAAACTAACACCATGAAGTAAAGCCCTCAGTTCGGCCTCATTGTTTAAGCCTATTCCAAAATAAGCCGAAAAAGTACTCTTGACATCCCCATGATGATTGAATTACACCATCACCTCCACAGTTTCCAGGATTTCTTTTACAACTTCCATCTACATTTAGTTTCCAGCAACCAACAGTAGGTTTAAACCAAGCCACTGGCATCAACCTTCCATCTTGGCCTCCCGAGAGCTGTATACCCAGTTCTTGTAGGATTTTTGCATCAAATGAAGACAACTCCTTTTTATCGGGGATCCCATTCACTAACCTGCCAAGCCAAAACTGAATCAAGCACCAAACACAATCTGTTGATTCATAGACCCCTTCCATTCTTGCCTTACATCTCCATTGCCACAACCTCCAAATAAGGATACTAGGAAGAATACTAATCAAAATACCTTTTTTTGTTGACTTTTTCACACAAGCCCACCAGAGAGAAACATGCTGCAGCCATGAATCTGCCTGTAAACAAGATACCCCTAGGGCCACAGTTGCCATCTTCCAGACATCATTAGCCAACTCTCCTGGAACAAAAATATGGTCCAAAGTTTCCTTCTCAGAAGCTAGATAGCAGTCACATTTTGACACCAATGGAATGCCCTGAGCTTTGACGTTAACATCCACTGGCAAACAGTTAAAGCGAGCTCTCCACATGCAAACCGAAATCTTCTTTGGAAGAGATTTATGCCAAGTCCAATCTAGCCATGAAGTCGGCTACCCTCTAACTCGAATCAACTCCCATGCACTAGCTGTAGAAAAACACCCATCCTTAGTAGCCTTTCAAATAAAAACATCTCCACCATGCCGCCCAGCTTTAATATTACTGAGTATAACTGCAACAATATCCTCACCCACTAGTTGAACCAACATCTCCACATTCCACTCATTACCAAGCCAACATCTTGGATTAACAACCTTCGATTAACCACACTTTGAGGAGATTGAAACAAAAGGCTTGTGAAACTCCATCTATCAAACCAAAAAGAGATTTTTCCTTCTCGCACATTATATTTCGTTTGGTCACAAACTGTAGGAATTACCGAGAGTATTAATCTTCATAATCTCGTTCCATTAGAAGGCCTATAAACGAAAGAGATGTGACCCTTTTAACATACTTCGCCATGAAAAAAGGGGACCATAAGGAGTCTGTAGACATTAATCTCCAAACTAATTTCATGTGCATAGCATGCTGGACTTCCACAAAACCCCTTATTCCCAAACCACCTTTAGGTAATAGCTTACAAATACGTGACCAAGATCACCACTTTGTCTTTAATCTCCCATTTTGCTCCCCCCAAAAGAAAATTGACAGAATAGAATTTAATTCTACCAATGACAACTTTAGGCACATCCATAACAACAAGAGTATGAGAAGCCATACTCGATAGAACATGCTTAAGAACCAGTCGACCACCTTGGGATAATAACCTCGCCTTCCAACCCGTCACTTTAGATCTAATTTTAGTGATTAATGCACCAGAAAGTGACCTTCAACAAAGCCCAAAATCCTTGCCAATCATCTTCTCCTTGCTGAGCTAATGCGATGAGAGGGAAAAAATGCTGATTTTTCCTTGTTGATAATTTGTCCAAACCATCTCTCATAAGAAGTTAAAGTATCAATAAGTTTTTGCAACGACCTTTTACCACCATTAAGAAAAATCAAAACATCATCCATATAGAGCAAATGAGAAATCAGCGGCACTCCCCTTGGATGATAGAACTTCCCAATCCTTCCTCCCTCAAATTGTTTCCGAAGCGCATGAGACAACACCTCTTCCATCAAAATAAATAGATAAGGCGAAAGAGGATCACCTTGTTGAAGACCTCTTTAGGCCTTAAAAAACCCTTATAAGTCCCATTCATTATAATAGAGTACCACGGTGACTTCACACACTCCTCTACTAATTTTCGAAAATGATTAAAGAACCCAAAAGTATCAAGCACATCTAGAAGAAAATCCCAATGCACTCTATCATAGGCCTTAGCCATATCTAGTTTTACCATGATATTTCCACCTTGAACCCTCTTGTTAATGGAATGAACCATTTCCTGGGCTAAAGAGATGTTCTCAAAACTGCTTCTCCCAAAAATGAATGCACCTTGCTCAGGAGATATCAAACTAGAAGGCAAACCCGTTAATCTTTTCACAATAATCTTTGGAGAAAATTTTATATGCCACTAAGCATAAACTAAATGGCCTAAATTTTTCGAAGCTCTTTGGATCAGAAACTTTTGGAATGAGCATAATGTATGAAGAGGAATAAAACCTTGGCAATCCCGCCGCACCAAAAAATTCTTTAGTGGCCTCCACAACGTTCGCTTTCACAAAGTCCCAGCATGAGATGTAAAAAGAAGAGCTGAATCCATCCAGTCCAAGGCTGCTTTGAATGGGTATAGAAAAACAGCCTCTTTAACTTCATCCTCCAAAGGGTCTTTACAAAGCTCACTATTAGCCTCATCAGAAACCACCATACTCAATAAATCTGAAAGATCCACCTGTTCCACCTCAGAAACCGAAGTAAGAAAATTCTGAAAATATGTCGCTGCCCCTTGATGTACCTCTTCAAGATTCTTCAACACAGTACCCTCCTTAAGTTGCATATGAGAAATAATTGAAGTCTTCCAACGTTGATTAACAATCGCATGGAAGAAGAACGAATTCTAATCACCCTTCTGTGCCCACTTCTTTTTTGCTAACTGAGACAGTCGAGCTTATTTTCTTGCCTCCCATACATCCAATTCAAATCTAGCCAATTGAAACTCAGCTTCCACTTCATGAGAAAAGTCAGCTTGCAACTGAATTTCTAGCTCCAGGAGCCTATCTTCCAGTCTCTTGATATTTTAGGTAAACACGACCAAATACCATCCTATTCCAATTCTGAAGTTTCAACTTTGTTTGCTTGAGTTTAGCTGCCAATTTCACCAGACCAGAACCACCGACGACTACTCCCAAACTCCTTTAACAAAGCTTAAAAAAGAATCATGCTTACACCACATATTCTGAAAAGGAAAAGGCGACGAACCATATCTCCTTCCAATTTCAGAAAATTGAATCACCATAGGACTATGATCCGAAGCTTTCCTTTGAAGGTACTCCAAGCTAGCCGCATCAAACTTAGCTGAAAAAGGCACATTCACTAATGCCCTATCTAACCATGCCCACTTCCGTGTTGCCCCCTCTTGGCCATTACACCAAGACATAGTATTGCCTATACTCCTCATCTCTACCATCCTACAGGCATCAATACATTCATTAAAGTCTTCCATCGCCTAGGCGGCCCTCGAACAACCACCAATTCTCTCCCTATCCTCCCTAATAATATTAAAATCCCCAACAATGAGCCAGGGATTATCTGCACCTACATTGACATAAAATATTCCCACAACTCTCGCGTTTCTAGATGAGTACATTTTGCGTAAACAAATGAAGCAATTTTTTTATTTATTATCCAACGACAACCACCCAGACATCATCTGACTAGAGGCTACCACAAGCTCAAACCAAACGGCTCCTTCTAGAGAATCCATAATCCCCCCCCGCGGGGCTCATTACTACAAAAACTAGAAAAACCAAGAAAACTTTCTAACTGGGGCAACTTGCTATCTCTAGCAAATGGTTCAAATAGGGCAATCACAAAATCATATGTTTGTTAATCAAACCTCGCAACCTCCTTCTAGATCTTCGTAAACCTCTTATATTCCATACAAGAATTTCGTTTAACATAAATTTAATTTGGAAGCGCGTGTAGACACTCGCTGGGATTGATGCAAACTCAAAATTTTTGTCACCATCTGTTTTGATGAAGAAACTTGAATTCCATCCGAATCATATCCTTTTTGTTTAGCTAAGTTTGTATCTTTTTACTCCTCATTAGCATTTGAAACATGCATCACATTACCTGAATCCTCTTCCAAAAATGAAGGCACAAGGTCATCAGCTGGATTACCTCCTGCACCATCCTCCAATTGCATAGATTCACCAACAAAATTCCCCAACAACACAGAGCCTTCACCTTCGAGAACCTCCCCTTCCTTAGTTACAGAAACCGAGCCCTTCCCCTTATTCGCATGAATCCACCCTTCAGCTTCAACCAACACTCCCTTGTTTGGATTGAGGGTAACTCTATAGTACAATCCTCCCCTTCCATCCTATCACCATCTTCAGCCTCAAAGTCCTCAACAACTATTTCTTGCACAATCAACGTCTGACCCTCATGTCTGACCACAATATCCTGTGAGGAAATATTCGTACCAATTTGAACCTACTGCTTAGCCTTACCCTCATCATCTAGAGAAACTAGAGTAACCATAGCAATTTTTTCCTTCTCTTGCCAATTTTTCTTCACACCCTTTATCCTCCTCCCTCTTATTACGAATTTTAATTTGCACCTTTTCACCACTCTGGCAAGCCACCGACGTATGACCTTGTCTAAAACATTTCTTACAATAAAAACCTGGTTTTTCATATCTAACCTCTTGCCACAATTTCCTATTTGTAGAAAGCACAATAGGAAAACCTTGAACAGATTCATCTTTAAGATCTATCTCCACACACATCCAAGCCCCCGACGCCCTTGTTCTATGTAACATAGCATTGTCCATTCACAATATCTACCAAAACGTGTAGCCAGAATCTAAAGGCAGTCCGATTATACATGTGGACAGGTAATCTAGGAAGAAAAATCCATTGAGGAGCAAGAGAGGATTCCTTCTTCAAGTCAAACTCCTTTGTCCATCAAAAAATTCGAAAGACACACCCAGTAATAAGTTTGCCTTCCCAAGCCTAGCCATGGGCAAAATCCCTCTCACTCTTCATTTGCACAAGCATATGGTGTTCATCCATAACACTGACTGTCAAAATATCCAGCAGCCCCCAGGCTTTAATAATCGCAAGTCTCACCTCATCAATAGTGGGCCTAGATCACACAAACTTAAGCACAAGAGCATACCTAAACTCATCAGCAGCCTTCGACATTTCTTGTTCGGAGAAGACAAACCCTGACTCACCCTCAATATCAACCAGATAATGCATTGGAAGTTTGAATGACGAAGAAGTAGCAGGCTTAGATACCATTTGGGCAAAAGAAAGAGGGCCTCCATCTTCAGCAACCCCAGCCATAGAAGGGGGGGTCAGAGGGTGCTACCATGGCCAACCCTAACCAAGATTGCTAGAAAGGAATCGCCCGGGATTGTTACTTTAAGTCCACGTACTTGAATCAGAATGAGAACCCGAACTTGTCATTTGCTGGAAAATATGGAAGAAAGTAAGCATATATGGGACAAAAAAAAAAAATTTGAATCAGGAAATATTGAAGACAACTATTTATTCTTTCTATATCCTTAAATATCAGTATAGTCTTAATTAAGTCATAAGCAATTTAGGTAAGAAATTAAGCAGCTGAAACTAATAACTAGGAGTATACAATATAGACTGTGACTTCACAAAGTGAAACTTCTAAAGTTTCTGAATTCTTTGATACATTGACTTGGACTCTTGATCACTCAATATGGAACAAGCCCATCAAAAACTCAACCATAACTAACAAAACAAATTGAGCATTATGTTGCACCAATATTATGAAGCAAAATCTAGTTGAAACGATTCAGTGATATATTTTCTTTTACTGAGCTATAACATCTCCAACACAATTGGCCTAATTGTCCCTCCACTGTCAATTCTACAAAATATATTAATTGTTGCTTCAAAAAGAAGCAGAAGATCCTCCTCCTTAAACCTCATCAAACTTCTACTACAAATACCTTAGATATTAGGAGTTTCACATTGATTGTATAAAAAAAAAAAACAACGAAATTGAGCGCTGGGAGAGAAATTTCAAAGACGGAGAGAGAGAGAGAGAGAAATTACTAAGAGAAAAAGATGAGAAATACACCATTTGGGTCAAGCACCGTCACCGTCTGGGTCTCCATCATCATCTGGGCTGAGCTCCATCACCGTTTGGGTTGAGCGCAGTGCAGGATGAGTGTGTCGAGATCTTTGTTTGTTGGAGATGGAGTGGAAGAAGTGAGGGAGGCATGGAAAATGAATGAGTGAGGGAAGGGTGCATGGAGTCTTGATCGGTTGTATGCAGATGTAGAATAAACACAATAAACCTCTTACGCGGCGCAGAGCTATTGGAGGGTTGCTCTTCTAACTTTAATAGACGGATCGCTCCCCTGGTTAACTCTAAAGCTAGATTGGTATTGTGTTGGTGTGAGTTACTAATTGGATAGGCTCTTTTCCCCCTTTTTGACACCCTAAATGTACCAAGTAAGAACCTCAGATAAAAGGCCCAAATGAGTTAGATAGCCAGGGGCACACCGTACGCTCGTCCCCAAGAGATCATATTTTCCAATGGGATAAATATGGTAACTATCGCTAGTCAAAGATATCTACCCTAAGGAAATGGTAGGATATTTGAGATGCATATCCTCGATATGTTAATCCTCTCTCTATTAAGACACATCCCAGGAATTTGATAATCAAGACCTTGAGATTCGAGTAATTGATTGAACTATCGTTATCAGTATTTACCTACCTGTATATAAAGGACCAATGTCAGCAATCCAAAGTAATTTTTTGATCTCTCATTGCAAGGCAATACATACACATATATTTTTGACCTAGGCATTAGAGGTGTTTCAGGCAAACCGGGCCACCAGCTTTTCTTCTCACAAGTGAGCAGTTGAAATTAGTTGGCGGTGAAACATGTCTAAAATACTGGCGCCATTTGTGGGATCTATTAGAATTCCTAAAGACATTTCAGCGTGGTTTTCACATGCCTGCTACGAAATGCTCCTTCACAACCCATGACCAGGAAACCACTTCCACAAATATGGAAGCGCGACTTTTGGAGATTGAAGAACATATGAGGAAGATGGGTGTAGCAATCAAGTTTCTCCAGTGAGAAAATGAAAGCCTTAAATGGAAAGAACTAAACTACAATAAGGGTGCTGTGTTGAACCATGGTGAACAACCAGAGGGGAGGCATATAGTGTAGGTAGAATGAACACTTAAGAAGTGAAAAAGGAAAAGCAGCATGAAGAACTACGTAGGCTTGTCAATAAACAAGGAGATGGCCAGGAAGATGGGAGGGTCATCTGTGGTCACTCAACAGCCGCACAGATTTACCGTACAGTGCAAAGGTGATGGTTGTGCTGCTCCTGACAAAATTCAAGGTTCTGTAGATAGAATTGTACAGTGGGTCTTGAGATCTAGTAGACTTCCTAGAGAATTTTAAAGCACACATGATCCTCAATGGATTTTTCCAAAGAGGTGGTGTGTCAAGCTTTTCCATTGATGTTGAAGGGGGGCTAGAGGCTTATTCGGAGCATTGCAACCGGGGTCGATTGACAACTTCGAAGAATTGGCCAAGCAATTCTTGACACAATTAATGGCTAGAAAGAAGAAGAAAGCCTAAAGACATACCTCACCCGACTCAACAAAGAACGATTAACCACTGGTGATCAAGATGAGAAAATTACACTAGTAGCCCTTTTAGGAGGCATATGGCCTTGAAGCCCATTCATGGCGGAGCTAGCACGGAGAACTCCATCAACCGTGAGAGAGTTTATGAATAGAGCCGATGATTTTTTCAATGTCAAAGACACACTGCAAGCCCTAATTGCACCAAGGAAGGTGGAGATGAAAGAAGAGGAGAATGACCCTTAGCAATCGAGTGAATGAAGGGCCTCAAAGAAAACTGGCCGAATCCAGCACAATAAAAGGTGTGGGCCAAGATTCATTCACAACAACCTAAATGTAAAATTAGAGGAAAGGTTTCCGGACCAAACAAAAGCAACTGAGTGAGGAAAGGACTACACTTCTGTACTTAACATCAGAATGACACCCACTGGATGGAACATTGCTATACGATGAAAAGGAGAGTCAAGGAGTCATGAGGAAGCAGCAAGTTGGAATGGTTGGCCAAGGAACATTTGAAGCCTGTGAAGCAAGCATCTGGGCAGAAACCGAAGTGAGACTGAAATGATCAATGAAGCAAGAGCCCAAAAAGGCTACAATTGACAAGGGAAGACTATCGAGATGCTCCCAGCTAGAATCCAAGTCTCAGTGAGGCACCCTTGGGAGAAATTTGCAGGATAGTAGGAGGGTTTTTGGAGGAGGAATCGAGGGTTTTTCGGAGGAATCTCTACATCCAGTAGAAAAGCGCATGCTCGTAGGGCGAGATAGGAGGAAGTTTAAATGACAGACAGACTGCCTAAGCAACCAAGGCGAAAGGGCCTGTAGAGTGTCTCTTTTAGTCACCAACTACACCACCAGAAGGATTTTGATAGACAATGGAAGCTCAACAGATATCCTCTTTTGGGATGCATTCGCCAAGATGGGCATTGATTCTAGCAGACTACAACCATCGCCCACACCATTAAAGTCCCTCCCCCACCACTTGTCCTCCTTGACTATGACGTGGAAACACGGGATGAAGAATCTTTGTAGCGAGGAGAAGCAAATGCGCCATTGGAGCTGGTAATGTTGCACCCAAAATGACCAAAGACTACAACACAGATTGGCACTAGTATCTAGCCCGAGATTCAAAAGGCACTGAAGTGACTTTTCGTCGAACATAGGGATTTGTTTGCATGGAGCCACGAAAACATGCCCGGGATAGACAACACAATCATTGAGCAATGCCTTTGTGTCTATCCCGCTAGTAAGAAAGTCTGACAAAATAGGAAGTAGTTCAGCATAGAGAAGTACGTAGCCATACCTGAAGAAGTAGATTGACTACTCGTTGCAGGATTTATCAGAGAGGCTCATTACCCCCAAATGGTTGTCCAATGTAGTGTTGGTAAAAAAGTCCAATGGAGGATCTGTGTGGACTTCATTGATCTAAAAAAGGCATGCCCTAAGGAAAATTTTCCTCTACCGTGGAGTCGAGAATCACTGTGGATCTACTTGATTGTCGACTTAGCTGCGGAACATCAGATGCTAAGTTTTATGGACTCCTATTCGGGGTACAACTAGACCCAGATGAACCAAATAGACGAGGATAAGACCTCTTTCATAACAGACAAAGGATTGTACTTCTATCGAGTCATGCTCTTTGGTTTGAAGAACGCCAAGGCAACATATTAGAAGCTTGTAAATCGAATGTTCAAGAAGCAGATTGGGTGAAGTATGGAGATCTAAGTTGATGACCTACTGGTTAAAAGCAGACTGGCATCCCAGTCCTTGGAGGACTTGACAGAAGCCTTTGCCATGTTACGCCAATACAAAATGAAGCTACCCTGCCAAGTATGCTTTTGGTGTAGACTCAAGCAAATTGGGTTTCATAGTGTTTGAAAGAGGAATAAAGGCCACCATAGAGAAAATCAAAGTGATCATGGATATAAAGCCCCCTTGGCACATCAATGAGACCCAGATATTGACTGGCAGAGTAGTATTACTGAACAAGTTTGTGTCCAAGTCCACAGACGAGTGCTTACTATTTTTTAGGGTCTTGTGCAAGGTACATCCTTGGAACGATGACTGCGATCTGGTTTTGCAATAACTAAAGTAGTGCCTATTCGACCCGAGCAAGGGGACATGCTCTACGTATATTTAGTGATCTCGCCCCAAGTCGGGTCAATGACCTTGTGTGGAGATGTTAGCCTCCGTGTTGGTAAAAACCACTAGGCGACAGCGACCATATTTCCAAGCTCATCCCATCAAAGTATTGATAAAAACACCTCCAAGGAAGATATTATAGAAGCTAGGAGCCTCTAGGCACTTAGTGAGCTGGTCGATTGAGCTGAGTGAGTTTGACATCAATTACCTGCCAAGACAAGCAACGAAGGGACAAGCCCTGACAGACTTTATCACCGAGTTTGCTGACTTTCCTGAAGAAATGGAGACCGCACCAATTGGAAAGCCTTGGCAAGTCTTCGTCGATGGCTCATCCTGCCATGCTGGCAGGGAGTAAGGGTCCACATAATAGGTGACTCTAGGCATGAACACCATTACTTAGTGAGACTCACTGTCAAAACTACCAACAATGAAGCCAAGTATGCAACATTGTTAGCAGAACTTTCGATAGTTGAGGAACTAGGAGTTACCGAGGTCAAGGTAAAGGCAGACTCCCAAGTAGTCGTTAATCAGGTGTTGGGAGTGTGCGTGACAAAAGGCAAAATTTTGAAAAAGTACTTATAGCTGGCATGGGAGAAGCGTGACCAGTTTTGTCACTTTAGCATCGAATAAATACCAAGAGAAAGCAACAACATAGTGGACAAACTAGCACGAATAGCTTCAGGAATGGAGGAATCCGCTCTACCATGGGAAGTCGAAAGCATACTAATAAAAGTCCCCGCTATCGGGACTAAGGTCGCCGAGATAGGACCAGGAGAGCCAGAGTGAGCTCAAGAAGTGATGAAGTACTTAGACACTAGAGAGCTCCCAGCAGAATAGGAAGAGGCGAGGAAGATCAAAAGAAGAGCTACATAGCTCACCCGAATCGACAAGATTCTCTACAAGCGAGGCTTTTCAACCCTCTTATTGAGGTTTGCTCCCCACATGAAGCTCAATACGTCCTAACAGAGATACATGAATGAGTGTGCCGGAATCACTTTGGAGGAAAGGCTTTGGCGAGAAAGGTTGTGAGCGTGGGTTACTATTAGCCTCAAGCCCTTAGGGACGCTAAAGAGTTTGTCAAGAAATGTGCAAAGTTTCAAGTATTAGCTCCAATATCACACTACCCGCCTAGGAGATAACATCCATAATGTCGCCTTGGCCATTTGCGTAATGTTGGGGGGGGGGGGGGTTGACCTTATAGGATCCCTCCCACCAGAGAGAGGAGGAGTAAAGTTTGTGGTCATCGTCGTGGACTATTTCACAAAATGGGCGGAAGCAGAACCTTGGCGACAATCAAGGTGAGAAACATCACCAAGTTCCTTTGGCAAGCCATTGAATACAGGTTTGGATCCCCAGAGCATCATCTCGGACAATGGAAGGCAATTCGACTCTCACCCACTGGATGAACAATCAACCTGGCTCTTACCGCTTAAAAGATGCTCAAGGAAACTAACTACCACACCCATGGAACTTCGAGCAACTCAAAAATACTATCCTTGATTTTGTAAGCTGTGAAGAATAATGAATAAATTTTATCATTTCCCTCTCATGCATCTCCCAACTTGCGGTGAGAAATAGAGCATGCAAATTCTCAGACTGTGCAACCCTTGCCAATTGGAGTCCTTAGACGCTTGATGAGTAATAGGGCACACAAGTTCTCAAACTACATGACCCTCACTCAATAATGTCAAGTCCTTAGGCTCCTGGTGAGGAATAGGGCGTGCAGACTTGCGACTCTTGCCCACTAATGTCGAGAGCTTAGGTTCATGGTGAGGAATAAGGCATGGATGTCCTTGGATTGTGTGACCCTCAGCAACTAATATTGAGTCCTTAGACTCGTGGTGAGGAATAGGGTGCGCAAGTCCTCAGATAGTGCAACCCTCACCCAATAATGCATTCCTTAGACTCGTGGAGAGGAATAGGTAGCACAATTCCTCAGATTGCATGACCCTGGCCAACTATTATCCTTTAGAATTGTGGTGAGGAAAAAGAAATAAGGCACACAAGTCTTTAGACTATGCGACTCTCACCAGCCAATGTTGAGTGCTTAGACTTGCGGTTGAAAAAGCATTAAGAATTTCAAACGCTTGGAATACCAAATGTATAATGCAAAACACTCAAAGGAAATTAATTCAATCAATCCGCACAACAGGAAATCTCAATTTATACAAAATATCAGTCTAAAACAAAAAATGATGACTAGTACAACCAAGAAAGAAAGGTGCCTTGCTCAAGCTAGAGAAGTTGGAGGAGTGGGAGTTGGGAACGCATCGGGCATGGTATCCCTTCCTAGAGAATCAATGTACTGGTGGGAAGTGCGGTTGGGCTTGAAGAGCTCAAGGTCGAAGGTCCTTAGGTCAGTTTGAGGGTTTGCAAACAAGAAGGTCCTCAGCCTTTCCAAGCTGGCCCTATACCCATAGTCGAAAGCCCTGTTGCGAATAGGCTTGGTTGCTAGGAGTTGAGAGGAAATTCAAACAACTTCCTCATCCGAAGGTGCTAGCTTAGATTCAAACTCCTTGATGTGAATATTGCGAGCCTTCATGCTTCGATTGAGACGCAACATGGAATTCATCAATTCGCTATGTCTCTCGTATATACCATGGCCGTCCTTCTTCATTTCCAAATGGCAATTGTATAGCTCCTCCAATGCCCCTTGGTTTCATTCAAGTCAAGTCCAGGTGACGATGGTCCTCCTTGCTCTTTTTTGCTATCTTAGATAGCTCGTGGTAGCGTCACCTAGCCTCATCCAACTACGTCCCTAGATAGGACAAATGTCCCTGTCTCGATGGTTTTTCTTCGTAAAGCACTCATAATTCAAAGTGGGCATGAGTAGCTTTTCCCTTCACCCGAGCGAGCTCCTCACTAATGTCAGCCGCTTCTTCAAGTAGACCAGCCAAGTCAATCTCTGGCGACCGTTTGTATCCATTGGCTTGTTCAAGGATCACCTCCAAATTAGCCTTCTTGGCCTGTAGCCTTGCAACCTCCTTCTGCGCCTAGAAGGCGAACATACGTATGGCTGTAACTTCATCCTCCAAATCGGCCGTTTCGTTAATGATCCAGGCAAGCTAGCTATTCCATGCCCTGCCAAAATCACACACATATAAGGATCCAAGTCCAAAGAAAGGGAAGTGGAGGCCAAAAAAAAAAAAAAAAAACAACCTACAGATGAAAAGAAGTTTCTCAATGGGTCCGACATAGCATGAATAGAATCGTCTCTTGCCAGGACCCCCACCACTCTTGAGGGCCAAGACAAATAGCCATGCCCCCCATCACAAGGAAGGGCCCCAGGCCACGGAAGGACCTGAGGGGACAAGAGCACTCTTGAGGATGCCTGCCCCTACCTGAAAGGTGGGCAGAGATGAACCTACTAATGCAGGGATTGGCGATTGCCTCAAGCCTTGACCCTCTAGACAAATGGAATTTGCCGTAGGCTCATGCTCCCTGAAAGTATAGGATGACGCCCCCTCCTTGGAGATGAGGGGTGAAGAAGGTTCCTCTTTGCTCCTCAAAAAGGCAATGAAAGGTGGAGAAGGATTCGAGACCTAGCCCGCTCCACTCCAGGTCGTGAGGGAGTACAAGAGTTTCACCACCAAAGATGGTCGAAGGAATAGAGCTTGGGGTAGGATCCTTTTCCCCTACCTCATCTTTGGAGTTAGGCTCAACTTGCTGCTCATCAGTCGAGACTAAGACCTCGACTTCCCCAGTTGAAGTCACGCAATAGGGAATGTTTATAGAGACTAGAAGACTACAAGAGAAAACTATCATCGATGTCCGCATCCTCCTCTTCATCAACCTCCTCCAGGTCGACTAGTGGAACTGACAGAAGAATAAAATTTGATGGTTGGGCAGGTTTGAGTTCTCGAAATTACCTAAACCGTCCGAGTCAACGGAACCTACTTGGACGGGAGACTGCTCCTTATAGCAACTTGAGTCGACCCAGTATACCACCAGGCAAGTGAAAAGGTTCCAAATATGCTTTTAGAGACGTCAAGGTCACACAAGCTTGAGCACCACCTTAGCCTCGTGAAGAGATCGCTTCCCTATCTTCTCTAGCTAGGTCATGGTAGACCTTTTCTTATCATGAGGAGTGGTTGATTCCTTTGGAAGGTGACAACCACTTGTGTGAGACCGTGAAGGCATCACCAAAAACTTGTCAATATGGGCCCTCGTCAATAAGGCCTTCGTCCAAACAGATTTCTGGTTATGCTCAACCTAGGAGTAAACTCTCACAACATGAGCTTGCTCTCGTTGAGAAAGGGTAACAATTTTCACTTTATCGTCAGGGACTTTCCCCCAAATGGCACAAACTGGAAAGTTAGCCTTATTGACTTCCCTACCAAGCTAGAAACAAGAAAAAATATTTTATGTTATTGTTTGACATTTGAATGACGGCCCTTGAATTAAGCGGGGCGGTATTGAGGGTGGGAGCAGAAGCTGCAAATGTTACCTTCCTAGGAACTCTCGTGGGTAGCAAGGAACTCACGGGTGGTCAAGTTAAGATACCCCTCTTTGGCAGGTTCTAAAACCATTCTCCATGTGACACAACAATACATAAGGATCCTCTAGGAGTTAGAGTGTAGTTGAGCCAGCGCCAACTTCAAATAGTCAAGAATGTTGTGCACCGGTCGATAGAATGGGAGCCATGACCCATGAGAAATGGAATAGACTGTGAGGGCCACCTTTTCTGCAAAGCACTCGGTGTCGACAGTCCCTTGGGAAGGAACCTCAAGAATCCCCAAATTAGGGATTCCAAATGAATCCCTGAACTTTCTAAGGTCGGATGATGTAAGAACTGAAGACTAATCATAACCTTCGTAATAGGGTACATCACGGGTAGAGGAGGATTTTGGTGTTGAAAAAGACCCCATTGGAAGGGGAAGATGAGATCCACGAGAAGAAGGTCGAGAAGTCTTCTAGTGAGCCATTGACAGAAATGAGTAATCCTAAGGAAAAGAAACTGGGGTTTTGACAAAAAGCATAGACAACTAAGAAGATGAGTATGCAAGAGTAAAAGAGCCAACATGAGGGAGGAGAAGGCTACTTATGAAAAGAAACGTGATGGTTGGAATGCCCTAAGGAGAATGCGAGTAGACTGACAGCGTGATCAATGTGAACAAATCCCATGATCTAGTGATGTTGTTGGGTACAGACAAAAATTCGTTATAAACTTCCCAAGCATGATAAAACGAGCAACCAATCAAAACCAATGACACGATGGACAAGAATCATTCATAAACATTTAAATTCCTACCACACCAACAGGACAGAAATTTGTGGGGTGACTAGAGAGGCTGTTTTCCCCCTAGTTGATAGATCCAAATGTACCCAGTAAGAAGCCCATATAAGAGGCCCAAATGACTTAGATATCTAAGGGCACACCGTATGCTTGCCCCCAGGAGATCATATCACCCAATGGGATTAATATAGTGATTGTTGCTAGTCAAAGATATCTACGCCAAAGGAAACAACAGGATATTCAAGATGCTTATCCTCAATATGTTAATCCTCTCCTTATTAAGATATATCCCAGGAATTATGGGTGTAAATTTAACCCGAAAAATCGAAAAATTGGTCTGGACCAGATTTATCGATTTTGAACCAGTCCAGTCTAGAACTAGTTTCTAAAATGCATAAATCGGCCGGAACCAGTCCGGTAGGATTTTCCAGACCTGATCGGACCTATTGATTAAAAAAAAATATAAAAAAATATTATATATATATTAATATATATATATAAGTTTTATATATAATGTATAATTAAAAAATTATATTATTATTAAAAAAATTATATATAAGATAATGTTATTAAAAAATAAAAGTGTAATCTTAAAAATGAAAATTTAATTAATTATAACATAAAGTGTTAATTTTAATTCTTAAATATGAACATTTGTAATTTGTTTGATCATATACTATTAATATAATTATATATAAGATAATGTTATTATAAAATAAAAGTTTAATCTTAAAAATAAAAATTTAATTGATCATATATTATATAACTATACTAATATATAGTTTATAACTAATACTAATATAGTAATATATAGCTATACTAATAGTCTAATATTAATACTATTATATAGTCTAATAATTTGTATAGTTATACTAATATATAAGTGTATAACTAATACTAGTAGTCAAATATAGACTATAATTATACTTAAGTATATACTAATATAGTTATACTTAATCACTATAAGTTTATAACTAATACTAATATATAACTATACTAATAGGCTAATATTAATACTATTATATAGTCTAATATATTATATACCTATACTAATATATACGTCTATAACTATTTAACTAATACTAATAGTTTAATATAGACTATAGTTATACTTATACTAATATAGTTTAATGTATTACAAATATATATATATATATCAATATATATTATATAATCTAATATATTAGACTATATTATATTAAATGTATTACAAATATATATAAATTATAATTATCAATATCCCAAACCATAAAAAAAAATTTAAATTATCATTTAAAAAAAATACATTGAAAATAACCAAATATTAATTTCCTACAACTAAACCCAAACGGCACCATTTTCCTATAACTAAACCCTAAATCAAATATTAGTAAGTTGGTAACTTCTGTCTCACACAACTCACTATCTCGTCTCTCACTCTCTGCCTTGTCTCTCACTTTCTCGTCTCTGACTCTCAACTCTCCCGTCTCTGACTCTCGAGTCTCACTTTTTCGTCTCTCACTCTCTCTTCTCTCAACTCTCGGCCTCTGTCTCTTTGCTGAGTCTCCAACACCAACGGTAAGTTTTTTTTTTTTTTGAAATTACATACTAGGATTTTTGTGATTGGGTTTTGTGATATTGAGATTTTTGTGATTGGGTTTTCAGTTTTGTGATATTAGGGTTTAAAAATCTGAAATTTAGGATTTTTTGTGATTGTGTTTATTATTGTGTTTGTGATATTAGGGTTTAGTGATTGGGTTTAGTGATATTGGGATTTTTGTGATTGTGTTTTCAGTTTTGTGATATTAGGGTTTTTGAATCCGAAATTTAGGATTTTTTGTGATTGTGTTTATTATTGTGTTTGTGAAATTACTTTGAAATTATGATAGATGATATTTGTGATATTAGAGTTTTTTGAATCCAAAACTTACTATATAAACAAATTTACTAAAGTAGATTTTTTAATTAAAGTATAACAAATTTTTTTATAGCAATTTTTTTTTTCTTTTTATAAACAGATTTTTAATAACTGTCAAACTTACATTTGAAAAAAATAAAAAAAGGGGACCGGAAACCTGTAAAACTGGAAGTACCGGTTTAGGATGGTAACCGATACGTAATTGGTTTTGAAAAATGCAAAACCGGCCATACCAGTTCGATCCAAGATTTTGTCCAAAACTAGATCGGACCAGACCGATTACACCCCTACCAGGAATTTGGTAATCAAGACCCCGGGATTCAGGGAAGGGATTGAACTATCTTTATTAATGATAATCTACCCCTATATAAAGGACCAACATTAGCAATCCAAGGTAATTTTCTGATCTCTCATTGCAAGGCAATACATACACATATATATTTCTGACTTAGGCATTGGAGGTGTTTCAGGCACATTAGACCACCATCTTTCTTGTTACAAGCAAGTAGTCGAGATCAATTGGCAGTGAAATATGTCTAAAACACTAATATTGGTGGTATTTTCTAGATTAGGTTGTGACACTGCTACTGGTTGAGTTCAAATCTTTGATAGTATACCGGTTGTTATAAAAGTAGTAATGATTATTTTTTTGCACTAGTCTTTGTATCCAAACTTTGAAATATGACATTTTATAATGATTGGTGTAGACATGAGAATTTTTTTTGTACTCTCTTTCTCAATTGCATTAAATGTGAATATGAAGTCTAAAATATTTTATCTATGCATATCTTATTTATCTAATCAGTACTCTGTTATGATATGAAATTGCATTTGAAAACCCTGAGGCATAACATATTGTTATGTTTTGGTTACTGCCCTGCCATGGGTAATAGCAGTGGCCTCTAGAACTGCCATGAGTTATAGTAGTGGCCTCCGACTACCATGGGTTATAGTAGTGGTTTCTGTTCTGAGTAGAATTGCTTTGGTGAAATGATGATTTATGTTCTGATTGGCTATCCGTAGAATGCACAACCCTACCACAGAGTAAACATGGTCTCTATTTTAAGTGCATCACCTTGGCGACAAAACAATGATTTATGTTTTGCTTGCCTAACGCCAGACAGGCACAACCCTACCATGGGTGTAAACATGGCCTCTTCTTCTGTTTCTGATGTTCAGTTATATTGTGCCTATAGTCTTTTGCATATCTTATTATTGTAATAAAGTTTATGAACTGTCGCTTTATTATTTTGACTTTTTTTTTCTCTGCATTCTGTAACTAGCACATATTTACACACTAAATTATGTTCACTACTTATTGAGTTATTGATAACTCACCCAATTATCTTCATTATTTTTCATATGACTTTGAGATTTTGGCTAGGTACCAGGAATAGGAAGTAAGAGCAATATTAGTTGAGTTTGGAGAAATAAGTGTCAAAGGGTACAATTGATTACTGGAGAGACTTTTTTAGAAAATTGTTATCTTACTCTGAGTAGTTTTTTGGAATATGGATGACTTCTATTGAGAGGGGATATTTTTTATTATCTATGTTGGAGAAATTCTCAGATGTCTTTGTCAAGGAACGTATATTTTGATTAAAATAGTTTTATGTGTTATAGATGTAACACCCAGGCCCAAACCCATGGAGAAGCCCAACCCACTCGAAGAAACGACATCTTTTTTGGGGTCAGAAGCTTTCCTTTCCATCTTTTTTTTCCTCCCCTCTCCCTGACTGTTTCTCCCTCCCTAATCATTCTCCTCCTCGTCACTCTCTTCTCCCTATTTTCGCTCTTCCCATTTCATCCCTGTTAACGTTGTGTTGCGTAAGTCTTTGAGCTGGATTCTAGCAACTCGAGTTTGGGCCTTTATACCTGCACACTGAATAAAACAAAGGAGAGGAGGACGGGGGTGGCCGAGGAGCCTCCAATGCTTAAGTTAGTAAATCTTCCTTAGTAGTTTGTGCTAGAGTGCAAGAGCTTAGAAGAGTTCTTCATACTTGAAGGTCGATTTTTATATGAGGTTTTTGGAGGGACATCCCATACCTTACATCAGGCAGTTTATGTCACCTCGATTGTTTGTTGGCTCATGGGGTGGCGCCATTAATGTGGCGTGGGGGCAAAGGGATGGTGCTATTAATGCAACATTGCTCCCTGAGTGGCCTCTTACCAATATATGATCAGTGCCATGTTCGCCCATACCCTTTATCAGGGAATCAAGAGCCATCCATGTTTCTCACCTAATTGTAGGTATAGGTCCTCGAGTGTTAGATGTCAGTGGGGATGCCAGGGTGACGAGTCCCGCATGGGGGTCACTCCACGAGTTGGTTTAGCTTGCGGGTCGGGTATTCAAAAGGGGTGCAATCACTCCTTTAGAAAAGGATCATTGGGCTGGGTTGGAACCCTCGTGGGCTGACACATGGGCCTAATAGGAGTTAGCCCGCCAATTCCTATTGGACTAGTCCAGTGGAAATTTATTTTTTCCCTTATCTTCTTTTTCTTTCTTTTATGTTGTTGTGTCTATTGAACTTGCACATCTAGGACTATTTGTACTCGATTGCACCCATTCGACTTTTCCATCATTAATGGTGTTAGGTGAATGTTCCTTTCCCAATTTTAGTGGCACGTTCTTTGACAGCCGGATTTGGCACTTGATTACGTCCATTCGGTTCCCTTAGCATTGATGGTGTCAGATGGCTATTTCTCTCCCACGTCGCATCGTATAGTATGCATTGTAGGATTCATGCTTATCTTGTTCCCCTTGTAGGGCATGTGTTTTCCCATGATCTAGGATCCCAACCATCACTAAGGCCTATTTAAACCTCAACCCTTCCGTCATTTGGAGCCTACTTGCATTCCTTGCCATCGTCTTCCTTCTCCAAATCCCTTGTGTTTTTGTCCTTCCATTTCTTCCACGTGTTTCTTGCCCCTTCTTCATTTATCTTCATATTCTCATGGCTCCCAAGAACTCTTCCTGTGCTACTACCAAGAGCTCCAACTATGCCAATCTCGTTCCTCATGAGCTCCCAGGGGTTCAGACCTTCCTTGGTCCGTACTGAGTCCCAGTGGTTCGACAAGTTTTTTCATAGTTGGTGGTGACTTTGAGTGAGTTGGAGTTTCTGAAATCTACCTTCAAGGTACCTGGCATCGTGGAGTTCATAGTGCCAGAGCCCTAAGAAGGAGTAGTGGACTCTAAAGGCTACTCCTCGAAGGTAGTCTTGTACCCAAGCATGTTCTCTAACGGCCTTCAGCTACCCTTCTATTGTCCGGTTTGCAACATGCTAGACTACCTACGTTTGGCACCAACACAACTCCATCCTAGCGCGTGGTGGATTTTGGTGTCCTACTGTATCATCTGGTGGTGGGAGCTAGAGGAGGTGGGTTTAGAACGTCCTTACCTCAATGCTCATGAGTTCTTTCTCCCCCACAACCTCTTGAAGCAAAGCAGCAACACATGTAGCTTTCGATCAATTCATGCATTGGCCAGCCTGAAGTCAAAGTATGATCAGGTGAACGGGTGGAACCGGCTATTCTTTTTCTTGTCAAGCAAAGGATGGAAATTTTCGGTGAGGACAACATGCATTTGGGGGGTTGTCAACAAGGACAAAAGCTTTCAAAGAGGTGAGTTGATCGAAATTGTTAGGGCCTGGGTGAAGGTGCACCCGAAAGATGTTTACTTCGAGGCCTTGCTAGATGAGAGCAGCATCGTTGGTATCTAGCTCCCCTGGCCAACATATATTTCGTCGATCGTCGCATTCCATGCAGTTGGTTGTTTCCCAAGTTCACAAGCATTCCCCTAGCCCGCTGATGGTGGGGAAAGGGAATAAGTCTAAAAGGGACATTCCCGCTCGTAGCAGCTCTGACTTGGCACAGATGCCTTCCCCAAAGCAGGCTTTTATTCTTGTGGTTGTTCGGCGGCCAAAACCTTCCTTAGAGAAGGGTAGGAAACTAGGAAACCTTATTTGTCTCCTAAAGTTGCGTCTTCCTCTTCTTTGCCATGCAAGGCAAGTGGGGTTGAGGCTCTTCAGCAAATTTGGGCCAACCCTTTGATGGACGATGTTTCTCAACCCAAGGGGTCCCTTCAAGTTCTTTCAGATGTCCCTTCTTCGAACTTGCCGGGCAACGCTCGATTAGGGGTGGGGGGTCGAGACCCTTTCCCAAGGGGAGGAGTTGCTCTCTACTCTCTATAGGCTTATAGAGTCCTTATGGACCCTCTTACCCAAGTGTCCCAAATAGTGATCCTGTCTCCCAAAGTCTCCCATTGCCTATTCCCCCGAAGTCGAGCTTATCTCGACCGAAGCCGCTTCTGAGAGGGGTGGAGGTGAAGAATTTGTGTCTAGGATGGAAATGGAGAGAGCAATGTCATGGGCTGCCAGGATTTTGGTTGATGCGTCCAAATTTGAGGCCGTAGTGGTGCCAGTTGAGGTCAATAAAGCTTCATTGCCTTTCATTGACACCATCTCGTCTTTACTATTGACTGAAACCAAGGCCTCGGTCACGGTGGCATTAGTGGATACCAGCGAAATTTTAGTTATTTTTGCTGACGCTGGGGCCTCATTGTACTTCATTGACACCATCATGGCCTTAGCGTATACAGGTGCTAGTGCCGAGGTGGTGATGGAAAGGGTGGAAGGGGTGAGGGAGACAGAGGCAGCTCTCCTAGGACTTGATATTAGCGTGTAGGAGTAGGGAGGTGGTGAGACTCTGGTTGTTCCAATTGACTTGGGGGTTTTCGCCATCCTTCTCGACCTCAATGTAGGCACCCGAGAGGTTGGAGAAGATCTTGAGCACGCCTCGAAAGATGAAGGTGAAGCTCAGGAGGTCCATCCTCAATGGAGTTCACAGGGGGCACTGGCGCACTGGGTTGAAACGACACTTTGGTTGAGACCCCCTCTAAGGGAGGGAATCACACTGCTTCGAGGTTGGCGGTGGACAGGGGCTACTCTGAATCTGTACAAGAGATGGTCAAGAAGTTCAGGGAGTTCTTTTTCGAGGCTAGCTTTTAACTTGTCATCTTCCTCTTTTAGTTGTCTTGGCATATTTTCTTTTATGTTGACTTGAAAACCATTGTGGCAGGGAGTGGAGCAACTTGTGGCCTTCATTACAGGTGACTGGGAGGCCTTGGATGGTGAGAACTAGGCACTCCAATCCTTGGCGTGATTGACCTTGCACCATGCCAAGAGGGAGGGAGGGAGGCAAGGAGGCAGACACAGAGAGAGAGAGAGAGAGAAAGGAAAGGGGAGTTGGAGGAAGCTCTTGTCAAGGCATAGCTCAACCACAAGCTAACGCATAAAAGGATACTTTAGCTCCGTCATCAAAAGGCCAACCGAAAGTATGACCTGGCGAGGTTACGAAAGGAAGTCGGTTCCCATCACCTTGAAGCAACACTCAACAAGGAAGCAAGGGACAACCTTCAGGACTCCCTTGACCACTAGCTAGAGTTGGACAAGCTCCAAGCTGAAAATTCAAGGCTAGGGAAATAACACAATTTTGATGCTTGGTTGTACAAATGGCTCGAAGAGAGATTTGAGGAGCTTGCCAAGTCCTCAAAGAATAAGTCAGATTCTCTCAAGGCCAAGTCCCAGAGGGTGAAGGAGTTGGAGGCCGAGAATGCCTTGGCTAGCTAGAAGAGTCGGGCTAATGAGTTGGAGACTAGGTTGGCTGAGGCCAATTGTTCAATAGCCGCTCATGAAGCAACTATCAAGGACCCACGCTCCCATGTGGATCATGTTAAGGTCGTCTTCCCTCAATTGCATGATGAGTTGTCACACGTCCATTTTGTTCATGATAACCCTGGTCTTATGGCTATCTAGAACACTTGGAAAGAATGCGGGACCATGTGCTTGTTAACCCTCATAGTGACTTGAGGTCCCTGAAGATGAAGGACCTTCCTCTAGACTCGGCAATGCTGAATCAAGGTGCACCAATAGGAAAGGAATTGATTCCAAATTCCCTCTTAGACAACCCCTCCAGCTGAACCCTAATTGTCTTGCGTCTTTTCTTCTTACATCTTTGTGTTTTTATTTTCTTCATTTGTATGTAAACTTTGCAAGAATGTTGATGAATTCATGAGTATTATTTTACCTTATTGTGCTCCTTTTTTTTTCTTTGCCTTCTCTCTCTCTCTCTCTTCATGAAGTGTAATAGGCGAGAAGAGTTGAGTGAACTTGGTTAGAATAGGCCATGCTACTGGCCTTCACTAGGAAGGCAAGATTAGGCCTAGGCGAGCAGTCCAGATGATTGAGGGTCGGTATCTGGCAGTAGGCTTGCCCATATTCGCTAATTCCGTGGGGGGGGGGGGGAGATGTACGAAAGGATCAACACAAATAACACTTAGTTGTAATTGTAACTATGGAGTTTGCAAACCTAGGTCATTGTGATAAGGCTTGATGAAAGTTTAAGGCGCTTGCTTTGTTACTGCCTCTTTATTGGAGGAGTCAGACCGTGGGAGTTAAAGTTGGGCAATCGAGATACTGGACTCACATTCTTTCGGGGAGAGGTCAGGATGCCTTAGGCTAACTTACCTTTTTTGTTCCCCCGAAGAGGTAAGTTGCCGGACAGCTGAGGAACTGGTCCACTCTTAGCCGTGACGGGGATCAGGGTAAGTCATTCTTCTCTGTGAAGGGAGAAGTCACTCTAGGTTGGATTCTCCCTTTAGTTCCTCATGGGGAGGTAAGCTGGGTAGTTTGAGATTGGACCCACTCTCCTCCGTTGACATCACAGGAAAGGTAAGTGTCGGGTAGGCTGGCGTTGATCCTACTCGTTACCATGGCAAAGGTCAGGATAAGTTGCCAGGTAGTCGAGAGGTTGAACCCACTTTCCATCGCAACAGGGATAAAGCAGCTTTAATGCCTAACTCATCCATTTGTGTCCTATGGGGAGGTAAGTTGCTAGGCAATTTGAGATTGAACTCACTTTCGCATGTTAATGCCCATATGGAAGGTAAGTGTTGGCCAGCCAAAGGCTAGACCCGCTCTCCACTGCGAGATGGACAAATCAGCCTTAGGGCGTAACCTATCCCTTTGGTCCCAGCAAGGAAGTAAATGGCCAGACATCTAAGGAGCTGGGTCCGTTCTTCGTCGTGATGGGGTCAGGGTAAGTTATTAGGCAGCCAAAAGGCTAGACCTGCTCTCCTCCATTAGGGAGGTCGGGTCACCTGGAGGGCTGGACATACCTGTTGACTCTCACGGGGAGGTAAGTTGCTGGCAATTTTCAGTGATGGAGATTACGTTCCTGGAGAAGAAGTCAAGATAAAGCTCGGGAGTGGGTGAGTCACAATTCATTCCTAAAAAAAAACCATATGTTCACTAATAACTTTTCAACCATGGCAATACAACTTACACATTTTACAATCTTCTTTCAAAAACTTTTTTAAATACTCGGCGTTCCATGGGTGGGGAAGCTCTTTCCCTTAGGAGTCTTGGAGCTGGTAGGAGCCTGGGCGATTGTTGGTGATAACCACATAAGGGCTCTCCCATCGAGGGCCTAGTTTACCTTGATCTTTGGTGGTCGTCCCCATTTGCTTTAACACCATGTCTCCTAACTTGAATGCCCTGAGTTGTACCCGTTTGTTAAAACATCTTTCAGCCCTTTTCTTATTGACCGCCGTCTTCACTTCTGCTACAAGCCTGACCTTCTCCAGCAAGTCGAGATATTCTTCTAGTTGCTCGTTGTTTGAACTTTGCTTGAAAGGTCACACCTTTAGGTAGGAATCCCAACCTCGACTAGCATTGTCGCTTCATGTCTGTAGGTGAGGGTGAAGGGGGTTTCTCCCTTGGGGGTCCTTACCGTAATTTAGTATGGCTATAATACACCGGGGAGTTCCTTTGCCTAGGCGCCCTTCCGGTCGTAGAGTTTCTTATTAAGAATCTCCATCATTGTCTTGTTGGTTGCCTCGATTTGCCCATTGGACAGCGGGTGCCCTAGAGACGAGTATCGAAATTTGATTCCAAGGTTTTGGCACCAGTCCCAGTAGTGGTTAGAGTGTCTCATGTTATCCGGTATGATGAAAAGGGGATGCCGAATCTGCAGATGAAAGTTTTCCACAAGAAGCGGGTGATATTACTCGTCGTGATCATTGCTCACACTTCAAGCTCTAACCATTTGGTGAAATAGTCCACCGCCACTACTACGAACTTTACTCCCCCTTTGCTCAAGGGGAGGGGACCCACCAAATCAAACCCCCATTATGTGAACGACCATGGTGAGGTGATTGACGTCAATTCCTCGGTCGGGCAATGGGGTACCGAGGATTATTCTTGACATTTTCTACGCTTTCAAACAGATTCCTTTGCGTGCTAGAAGGGCATGGGCCAGTAGTACCCCCACCCTCATCATTTTGCTCGCTATCACCTTTCCTTCGAAGTGGTCACCACAAATTCCCTTATGCACCTCTTCCAACACGTACTTGGCTTCTTCGAATGAGATCCACCTTAAGAGAGGCATGGTGCAACCTTGCCTATACAAAACCCCATCAAGTAAGGTGTAGCGTGCTGCTCTGTTCCTAATTTTCCTAGCTTTCCACTTGTTATTAGGTAGCTCGTTGGCGTCTATGTACTTGATTATCTCCAATGCCAACTCTGGGGCTCCTAGCTTTACCTCCATGACTTCAATTCCTACGGTGGGCACTTCAACAGTCCTGATTACCATTTCTTCTGAAAGAGGAGAATTTCTTGTCTGAATGTTGCTCGTGCCAACTTGTTCGCCTTTTGGTTCTCGACCCTTGGTACTCGTTGGATCTAAAAATATTTGAAGTGGGTGTGCTCGCCCTTTATCAGTGTTAAGTACTTCTTTAGTTCTTCACTCTTTGCAGCAAACTCCCTCTGCACCAGATTGACAACCATTTGAGAGTCGATCTGCACCTCTATCTTTTCAATGCCCAATGATTTGGCGATTACCAACCCAAAGAATAGTGCCTCGTACTCACCCTCGTTGTTGGTGGTTTTAAATGCCAGCTTAATAGTGTAATTGTGCTACTCACCTTCATCCGTAACAATATGCACCTCCACTCCCCCGGCAGGACGAGTCGTCAACATAGACCTGCCAGAGTTTAATGGGAGGTGCATGTTCAACTTCTTATAGGAGGCCGATGAACTCTGCCACAAAATCTGTCAACACTTATCCTTTGATAACATTCTGGGTACTTATTCAATGTCAAACTCGCTCAGCTCCACTATCCAGTTTGTCAAGCATCCCGAGGTCATTGTAAGATCTTCTTTAGAGGGGTTTCGATCGGGACCCGCACAGAGTGAGCTTGGAAATATGGACGGAGCAGTCAGGCGATCACTACTAAGGCAAAGGTGAGCTGGTCCATGCGTGAATATCTTGCTTCTACTCCTCGATAGGCATGGCCAGTGTAATACATGAGCCATCAGATTCCTTCCTCTTCCCTTACCAGGGCCAAGGATACCGCATATGGGGAGATTGACAAGTATAAGGTTAGGGTCTCCCCACACCTAGGTTGGCTGAGTAATGGTTAACTTCTGCAGCGATGGTTGTGTTATTCTTCGCACAAAAGTTTGAGTTTTGCTACTCATCATCCTTACACACCATATTTTTTTCTTTTATTTTTTGAAAAAATAAATTGGTATTATTCTTCTTAAACTTATTGAATTTTTCTACTCATCATCCATATATCACACATTTGATAAGAGAAAAAAATAAAAATAAAAACAAGTGTGGTGTGTGAGGATGATGAATAGAATTTTTCCTAAAGTTTCGACATTTTTGTTAGACCCCCTTGGCTTCTGGGTTCATGCTTAGGTAGTGTTGCACAACACTTGAGTCAATCCCGGGCATGTCCTCATGATTCTAGTCGAAGACATCCAGGTGTTCAAGCATCAACCCGTTGCCAATCTTGGTCGTAGCTTTGAGGCAACTCGGGTTTTAGGGGATTAACTCTAGTCGCTCATTCGGCTCAACCTTTTTCAGGGCTTGCTCATCTTGAGTCTCTCTCTCCATTGAAGCGTATTCAGGTAAGGGCGCGGGAATTTGGTCATCACTCGGATGGTCGACTACATGAACCCCTCTCCCCTTAGGCTTTAACTCCTTGATGTTTCACTCATGCACTAGGACTTGCTCGCTTTGGACCTCACCCACTCCTAAGGGGGTTGGGAACTTCATCTTCAGATGGTGATTCGATGTTATTGCCCTCAAGTTGTTGAAAGTAGGCCTGCCAAGTATGGTGTTGTATGATGAGGGGGCTTTTAATACCACAAAGTGGGTCATAGTTAAGGTTGTATAAGGGGCCTTGTCCTCTAAGACAGACAGAGTGATGGTGCCTACTGGATGGACCATATCTCCTGAGAAGCCTTTTAATGGCATGGTCGTTGGCTGGAGGCAGGCTGGGTTAATCTCCATTCGGGTGAAAGCTTCCTAGAAAAGGATGTCGGTGGAGTTGACATTGTCGACAAGGATCCTTTGTGTGGTGAAGTTGGAAACCAGCACAGTTATTACTAGAGCATCTTCGTGAGGGTATAGGACCCCCTCTTCGTCATCCTCTTCGAAAGAGATGACGGGATTAGGCCCACCTCTCATATGCTTGGTGGAACAGTATTCAGCCGAGTACACCTATTGGTATTGTGCATGCCTAGTGTGTGCCTTCTTGCTGGATGAGGTGGGGTGCCCTCATCGGCAAACCCTTCCGTAATGGTTCTGATCTCGCCTAGTGGAGGGCCTTCTTAGGGCGGCGTTCAGGGGCAACCATGTGGTGGCCTTCGTTCGGCTATTCTTTGTCTTAGGCTTCCTTCCCTTCTTGGCCTGTTGGACTTTTTTACACTTCTCTCCCACAACCTTCTTCTCTATTCCTGCTCCGATCTCTGGCTAGGAGGGTACTAGGTTCTTGATCACTCAATCTTCTCTCACTCCTCCTTCAAGGAAATGTAATCTTTTGTGTTGTGGTTGGTGGACTGGTGGTAGGTGCAATAACAGTGATTATTGCTCTTGTAGCCTACTTCTCGAGTAATAGGCCGATCTTCTTTTTGGATAGTGAGTGCTACTCGGCTGAATCGAAACCCCAGACCTCTTATGGGGGCTTCTTCCCTTTTGTTGTCGTGTAGTTTCTTCTCCATCTTTTCGCAGGCCTTGCTTTTACCCGACTCCTTCCCTTTTCTATATGTTTGCTCCAATTCTCTTCCTAGGTTCAGTCAAGGCCTGAAGTGTGTCCTCGTTGTTGATGAAGTTGTTGGCCTAATCCATAAACTCTTATAGCGTGACAGGAGTTCTCCTTGCTAATTCTACCATGAATTGGGACCGAGGCCATTCTCCCCCTAACAATGCTGCCAAAGTTATTTTTTTTATCTTGGTCATCTGTTGTCATGCGTTTCTTGTTGAACCTAGATAGGTACACCTTTAGGCCCTCATCTTCCCCTTGCTTGATGGTCAAGAAATACGCCGCGGGGCACCTCCTCCTTCAACTTGCCATGAACTATGTGAGGAATAGGTGAGCCAGCACCCTGAAGCTATCTATGGATCTGGCCGTTAGAGACCCCAACCATACTATTGCTAGTCCCCTCGAAGTTAGGGGGAAGGCCCTGCAGGCTACCTCCTCATGGAAAGCATGTTAAGTCATCTAGGTTGTGAAGGTCTCCAAGTGTTCAAGGAGGTCCCTAGTCTTGTCCTACATGTCCATGAGGGGAACTTCGAACTTAGCTGTAGGGAAGGCCAACGTTGGTGAGCTGCTGGTCTACTGATGATGACGTGCCCATCCTCTTCGCCATCTCTTCATACTTCCCTTCAAGATTACGCAACTTGCTCTGCATATTCCTCCTTTCCTTCTCCACGTCACCTCCTCCTCCTGCGTTTCTGGATTCCACATGTTTGTTGTTGCTTGGTTCCATGTTGGTTCCATGTTGTTTACTAGTCTATTGGTGCCTACTCTGAGTGTCTCATTCTTTTTTTGGAGGATCTCTATTTCGGCAGTTAGCTTTCCCACCAGTTACTCCATCGCCGCAAGCCTCGCTTCCATGTTTGGCAATATTGCTTTTTCCTGTCCCCGAGTTGTCTAAGAACAGGTTGTCGCAGGCATACGAAGGACACGTGAAGTCTATAAAGATCCCACAGATGGCACCACTATTAACGTCGTATTTCGTACACCTTTGACTCAAGTTCTAGAAACTTGGGTTTGGACCTTTATACCTATACACTAAATAAAACAAAGGAGAGGAGCTCGATGGTAGCCGGGGAGCCTCCAATGCTTAAGTCAGTAAATCTCCTTGGTAGTTTGTGCTAGAGTGCAAGAGCTTAGAGAGAGTTCTTCGTATCTTGGTGTCAGCTTTTAAATGAGATTTCTGGGGTGGCATTCCATACCTTACATCTAGGGGTTTATGTCACTTTAATGCGGTGTGGCTCTTGGGGTGGCACCATTAATGTGACGTGAGGGCCGGAGGATGGAGCTATTAATGCAGTGTGGCTCCCTGAGCTATCAATGTCGCATTTCTCCATACCCTCCATCAAGGAATCAAAAGCCATCCACATTTCTTGCCCACCTGTTGGTACAGGTCCTCAAGTGTTAGGTGTCAGTGGGGATGCTAGGGCAACGAGTCCCATCTATCCCTGTCATTTGTCTTTCCTTCACGGGGGTTGCTTTAGCTTGCGGGCCGGGTATTCAAAAGGGGTGCAATGACTTCTTTAAAGAAGGATCATTGGGCCAGGTTGGGCCCCTCGTGGGCCTATCACATGGGCCTAAGATGAGGGAAAATCCCCTTGCAATCCTCATTCACGCTACTCCATTACAGCTCTTCCTCTCCACAATTGCCCTCTGCCTTTCCATGCCCTACTCCCTCACAAATTCTCTCTTTATTTCTATGAGTTCCACTGCCCAGCCACCCCTTCATGTCCAACAAACCGAACATATATAAAATCCTAACTTAGAGTAGCCCCTCCACAAATAGCAATCAACATCCCAAACATCTCCTCACGGAAAGCAATATCCCACGCTCATAGAATCATGAAAGCAGCCCCCACCGTGCACTAGCCCTACACAAAACAGCCAACATTGCCCAGAAAGAGACCAATGCCCATGCATCACCGCCCTCCGCCCACCTCTACGTTGTTCCAAATCGTAACACCTCTGGCCGAAAGCCCCTCAGGTTGCCGCAAGTTACACGTCGAACTCTCCCCTCCACATTGCCAACCACATGTCCAGCAAGCAAACCGATCACTCCTTCCTCTGTAGCACAACCCCTCGCACCATCGGCCACCTCCACCCCGTTAATACAGCAACCCAGACCCACGGAAGAACACCATAATGCCGTAAGACATGCTCCACCGCGTCCTCTGTATGAGGAACTGAAAACAGAGCAAGCTGTTTTCTTGCTCCTCGGCCCAGCTCCTCCCTTGCACCGCCCACCATGGTTGCACCGCTGCTCAGCAGTAAGCCACCCAATCTCCAACACTCGGTCTGCAAGCCTCCACACAAACACAGCAACCACGGCTCCTCCATGCACAACAGAAACCACCATCATCGAGGCCCCTGTTCTAAGCAAGAAAAATAGAGCACTGTCCCCCTACCATGAGCCACAAAACCGCAGCAACCTCTGCTCAAACCACCACTGCGCAGTTCCGGTCCACGCATCGACACGCGACAAGCCCTGTTCTAGCCAACTGAAAACAGGGCAGCCCCACGGACGACAACCACCTCCATCCTCCCCCACAATAGCCACTGTTTAACCGTAGTTGCTTGGCCACCACTGTAACCCACCGGGAAGCAAGAATCCATCGTCAGATGCCGCCTAGTTGACATCCATCACCACTTCCCACAGCCCCTAGGTTGCATGGTGCGTAAAGTCTCTCTCCGCATCTCTCGGTCAAGCTCTCTCTTTCTACCTCGCTATTGCTCGGCATAGACCTAGATTATAAGCTTATATATGGTGAATGTAGGTCACGGGTCAAAGGTGGATTAATAGTTACGGGTTGAATTGAATATTACACGTAACGGCTTTAGTCATACGGGTCATACAAAGTTGCATAAATCATTTAGGGTTTGATGATACTTTATGATAAAACTGTGAGAAAATCGGTATTTGGATGAGGAAATATTTTAGGTTTTAATCAAATGGAGAGATTATGTAGATAAAATGGTTTGGGGAGGGATGATACTTTTGGGTTATGATGTTTTTAGGCTTTAAGAAGTATAGGTAATTTAAGTATTTCAAACTTTAATTAGAAAATACTTGCATAATTAGAGACTTGCTAGCGATTTGGAAATTAACGTAAGTTATGTGCTTATTTAATAGGTGAATATCGATTTTCGCTTGGTAATGTTATGAGAAAATTTATAAATGTTAAAAAGTTCAGGTAAGCGAAGCTCTTATGTTAAATTTTGCATAAAAGAAATGGATTGAGGTTGATTTATGAAAAATATGTAGATTTTTTTATGACAAGAAACTTGAAACGTCTTCAACTACTTGATCTGCATTACTCATGAAATCTAAATAAAAAGATAAAAGTATTTATTGCTACGACTAGTGTGGACATGAGCAAAGTTTTGGCATTATGTTTTTAGTGGTATGAAAAGAGCGAATGTGAAATTTTGAAAATTTGTATATGGTTTTGTGAAGATACTCTGAATCTGTTTTGATTATATGAAAATTATCTTAATCTGTTCAGTACTCTGTTATTATATCATGTGGCATCGAAAAACCTTTGGCATAACATTCTGATTCTATTTCTAGTTCTTATTTGATATTTCTAATTTTATTATTATGTTGGTACCAACATTTATGTTTTTAGTGCACCCACTTTGGAAACAAAATAGTTTTTCTATGTCGTATTTCTATGTGTACACTCGAGACTCCAAAATGATAAGGGGAAGATTCACTTCTATTTCTGTCCAGTTTGGTCACCGAGGATAACATAACCCTACCACAAGGATTAAATATAGTCTCATTTATGATATAATGCATCTGTTAGTTATGATATGATGATGTTTAGTTATGTTATGTCAAATGACTTTTATATATGAATATTTTTGAAACTGTCGCTCTGATATTTGATAACATGATGTTTTGGTTTATATTATAAAACTAAAGATATTTTATTCTACATTCTGTATTTGTAAATAGTTCATAGTTTACATACTTATATATGTTTTCTATTTACTAAATTGTTAATAACACACCTCTTATCTCTACAATATTTTCAGATGATTTGGATGTTTCAGCTAAACATCAAAAGTAGGAAGCATGGCTGAGAGTGTTTGAGGACAGTGAAATAAATGCCCAAGGTTACAAGAGCCTATAAGAAGATTGTATTTAGGAAACTATTTATTTTCTTTGAATGCTATTTTGGGATATTGATTATGTTAATGAGGCTTAGTGATGGATCTAGTTAACTATATTGGAGTAGTTGTTTTGAATAAAATGGGTTTTATGTGTGATTGAGACTTTGGTGCTTATATTTGTACTATGAGATTTGATTGTGAGGTGAAAGGAAGTAACTCTCCAGCCCTATCGAAGTATGGGGCATTACAATAGAGCTGCTTCTTGTGATATTTGGTTTGTATATGTATTATTAGGATGTGATTTTAGGTAATGGAAACTAACTCTCTAACCCTCTGGATACGGGATGTTACATTAGATTTAACAAGCCACGTGAAGTTATGTCAGTTTGTGAATTTACTTTTATAAAATTTACTTCTATTTCATAAATTAAGAAATTAATAACTTAAGTTTTTGTCAGTATTTGAGGTTTTTAAGTATAAAAGAGATATTTATTTTTCGGGTATCATCAAATTCAAAATAAAAAAGAAACTTTAGGATCGATCTTGATCTGATAAATTATTTAAGACCTTTGTCTTGACACAAAATTATTTAGCCGTGATTGGAATGTCATTTACAAGTCATTTTTCCACCACCTCTTGTCCAAATTATATGCACTCAAAAATAAAAGGTCTCACTTAAAAGGGAAAGGACATGATGAGAAGATTATTACATGATTGTCACATTTCTTATATAGTTTCATTGATCTTGAGCGTTGATATATAAGTTATGATCAATAGGGAAGTTATCATCCTCCGACGTTCGTTTATTCATTTCTATATCGTTCCCAAATTAAGCTGAAAAATTTGTTAAATTCATACACTTTCGCTTTCCTTTGCTTGCTTTTAACCAAACTCTTTCATTTCCATCAGTTAACTTTGCATAGGGATCTCCTTTTCCCGTAATTTCCTTCACGTGACGTCCAAAGAACGAAAAAAGAAAGACAAAATAGAAGCACAAAATGCTCTTCACTGCTAATGGTTGTGGACGCACGGCATGCGGCTAGCTAGGTACGCGCGTAGACGATCGGAGCATCTTGAACAAATAGAAGCCCTTCGTGGTACTCCTCATTTCTTCGTGAGGGCATCATGCATGTTTCTCTTGCCTATAAATTAACCGACTACAAAGATTGTGAAAAATATTCTTTTTTATGTTGAATTTTATCATCTTCAGGCATTTTTATTTTTTATTTATTAATGTATGACATGATTTTAACTACAAGTATGACTGATGATAATAAAAAATAAAAATAAAAATAGAATGGAGTGTACGTAGTAGTATTACTCATAAGGTATAGCCCTTCCCCATTTCCTACGTGGAGGAAGAAAGAATCTTATATATATATGTTAAAATTTGAAACTGTTCCTTCCCCGCCCTTTCCATTTACGATCTTAATGAATCTGATGGAAATGGATCATCAAAAAAGATTAGTCAAATGACCAGATCAATTTTTTTTTTTTTTTTTTTAAATGGGCATACTATTCTGGTAATATCATGAAGCTACATTCACTCCTAATTAGAATGTTACATTTATAATGATAGAGGGGACTGCTACCATGCCGCTAGCAGTCATCGCTGGTGTGCCCCGGCCTAATGCCACTTTTTTATTTTCTTTTTCTTTATATTTTTTATATTTTTTAAATATCTTTAAATATTTTTAAAAAATAAAAAAATATATTTACTTCTTTAACTAAATAAAAAAATTAAATAAATATATGAACAGTCAAAACGAGAAAACAAAATTAGGAGACATATATAGTATCATTTTCTAATGATAAATTAGGATCTAACAGAAAGAAAAATAAAAACAAATAATGCGCCTATTTATTAAGCATTTAATGCTGTTTTAAAAATTTATGTAGATAATTATTAATATTGTAAGACCCACTCTACACGTCTATATGTCACACATTTGACTGCATCAAATTGGGTAATTATAATAACTTGATCAGTAGACAATATCGGGAAATGAAGAGAAACTCGCAACAGTTATAGGTGCAGGTGCCCTAATTGCAGAATGGACAATGATTTAGGAGGGAATTAGTGGAGAGTAAGGTCTTCTTTGTTTTTACAAATGAAATAAGTTAATATTAAAGTTAAAAATTAAATAAAAATTATTAAAATATATTTTTTTAATATTATTTTTATTTTGAGATTTGAAAAAGTTAAATTGTTTATTTTATTTATGTGAGAATTTGAAAAAATTATAATGATTAAATGAGATGAGTTAAGAAGAATTGTAAAAACAAATGAGGCCTAAAGGAGTAGAGGAAGGTATTAGATTTGCCATCTAAAAGCCCAAAGTTAGCCAGCGGAGATGCGACCTAGTAGATGAATCCACCAAGATTTGGGATGTAATCGATCCAGTTTTGAACATATTTTATAATCGAACCAGTATATACCGATTTTGAAATTTGAATAATTAATACTGCACGGGTTACATCTCTAAACCGATACTTTCGATTTTATCAATTTCGGCCCGGTTTGGTTTAGTTTTTCTGATAAATTATATAGTATATTATATATTTAGTACATATATATAATATAGTATATATATATATATTATAATTGTATTATAGACTATAATATATAATATATAATATAGTGATATATTATATAGTATATTATAATATATAGTGATATTGTATTAGTATAACTACTAATAAAATAGATTATAGTGATAATATATAGTTATTTATATAGAATTTTAAAATTTAATATTATATTAATTAGTAATTTATCATATAATACAAAATTATTTTATATATAAGTATATATATTATATATAAAAAAGTTATATAATATAAAAAATCATATAAAAATATTTTATACAATATAAGAAACTAACATATATATATAGATAAGAACAGGTCCGGTCTGGTTCAATCCGGTGTTATAAAAAGAAAAATCAGAATTGGATCAATTTTGACCCATTTTGAAAAAAATAGAACCGATATCGGACCGGACCGAACCTAGTACCAGACCAAACCCACCAATTCGGTCCGGTCCAGTTCGGTTCAATAGTTTTTATTTTCACCCCTATATACAATCTCTCATTTCCGAAACTCCAAATACACCATTAGGCCTACATGTGATGTGGAATCACCAAACAAACTGAGTTTTGACTACGGTTGTTACTGGTCGGGTTTTGGATATATTTTAGAACCGAACCAGTATATACCAGTTTTGAGATTTGTAGAACCGATACCGCACTGGTTACACCCCTAAACCAATACTTTCAATTTTACCAATTCTAATCCAATTTGATCCAGTTTTTTCGGTATATTATATATATAAATAGCATATGCTATTATAGTATATAATAATATAGTGATAATATATTGTAGTATATTATATTATATATTATAATTGTATTATAGACTCTTTTTTTGACTAGTCTTATAGACTTAAAATAACGATATATTATAATATATAGTGATATTGTATTAATATAACTACTAACACAAAAGCTTAGGCTATATGATCGCATAAAGAAGAGTTAAGACTGGTAGATAGAGAGGCCATCACCAAATTCCACACCTAACGAATGAATATGGGACTTTTCAACAAAAGCAAGGAGAGAAATTACTCCTAGCAAATAGGAAAATAAACCTTTGTGACTTTTTAATGCACTAATTGCTCCTACAAAACCATGTCAATAGCTACCTCATTAAATTATTTCTGAATAAAAACAATTTAATTTTAAATGAAAAGTAGTCATATAATTTCAGTAACTCAATTAGATATAGCCTTTTTGTTTTTCTCTTTTTAAAGAAAACTATCATCATTCATTTATTAAGAAACTTACATCCATGAGCGAATACATTATGAGATATTCACATATCATATATGACATCATAAACTAAAATAATGCATTTGGAGCTTCATCAATACACTATTCTTTTTATGACTGGTCTAGTCTTCACTACTATTAATATTCTCTACAGACATACGTCCAAAAGACAACTCAGCCTCATTCTTCATAGAAGGAGATGATTGGTTTGGTCTTTTTATTTTTTTAATGAGTGCCTTTTCTTCTTCTTAATTTATGATTTTTAGTTTTATATATAATCAATGAATTCTTAAATCTTATTGAATTTTAAAACAAAGATTAAAAAGGTTGTCCATTGCAACTTATTATGATTATATATTTTGGCACAATATATAAATAAATTTTTGTGTATTTTCACTAAATTAAAGCAAGGTTGTTTTTGTACTAAAACGGACACAATTGAGAGAACTTTGTTGCTCAATATCAAAAGGCTAACATCCACGTCTATTCCCATGCAACATGGAGGCCGTGACATGCTCAAACCTGCTCTCTTTCTCTGTAAGCTCGTGATTTGCATTGATTCAAGTCGTATTTCTAGTGGTACGTGTACATTACAAATATTTTTCACTTTTGTTCCTTCGATTCAGTCAAGCTTTCCTGCTTTACTTTATTTTTTGTTTTTTTCCTTCGGCTGCTTTCCCGAATATTGTCTTACATTTGCTTTCTAGGAGAAGTGCTCTTCTTCTAAAAGTCAAGCATTCTTGAACTAAGGACCTTGATTAGATTCAAAAGCAAATCCAGACAGATGACTTGACTCACTGCTCGATAAAAGCTATAGCATGGAAACAGGCTCAACAGCAGTGACATAACTAATTATATTAATGCATTTTTTGTTTTGTTTTGTTGGGAAAGGGGCATAAATCACTTTAGAAGCAAAAGGAGAATGTTGTCTGCAAGAAAATCTGAAAAATTTTCTTGTCGACTCTGCCTAACTGTCATTGAATGAAGATGCGTAAATTCCAAATAAAATAAGAGTGAATTCCCGGCAATATTCAGTACCCAGAAATAGAGCTACATCCAGCATAACATTCTCAGTAACCCAGAAGAAGTGTGGGGACAGCTAGCTTATAAAATTTGAGGTTAATGCCTTCAAAACTTCACAACGTTGGTGATCAGGACAAGTACAAGCTGACTCATTCAAATCTCCATGCAGCGCTATCGCCCATCCTCTATAGTGACTGTTAACCCATTATAAGAGCACGTTTCAGGTTTACTAGAAGAAGAAGCTCTGCTAGAAGGACATCGCCTAACAACAAAAGCTGGCTGTTTAGGATTTGGAAGAGTTGCAGTCTCACTGCCAAGCATGAAAACTACATTAGACATGGTTGGACGATCATCTGGATCTTCTTGCACGCATAAGAGCCCAACATTTAGGCACTTCAAATATTCATTTGCATTGCAGCTTTCAAGGATTGTCTGGTCAATTAAATCCAGAGCCTTGTCTACTTTCCACAAATGCCATGCCTGTAATCAATTTAAAAAATGGAACTACTGTCACTAGAGTATGATTATGCATAAGGTTAATGGGTGGGGAAACATTCACTAAAACTTACATAACCTAGAAGGCTCAAAGCTTGTTCAGGTTGGAAAAATCCTGTGTTTCTTTTTCCACCAATAATCTCAAGCACAACTACACCGAAGCTAAAAACATCAGACTTGACAGAGAAAAGCCCATCTAATGCATACTCTGGGGACATATAGCCACTGCATGACAAAATATATAAATAATCAGTAACATGGTATGTGAATATATGGTTTTTTTTTTTTCTCAAAGAAAGATGAGGATTGCAAGTTGTGATAGAATTCTAGCAAGAAGTTTTGGTTATACAATGTATACAGAATTAAGCTCTATGTATACTTTACTTACTATGTTCCGACCACCCTGTTCGTGTTTGCTGCAGTTTCTTTGGCTCCGAAAATCCTTGCCAGGCCAAAGTCAGAGATTTTGGGGTTCATTTCCTCATCTAGTAGAATGTTGCTGGTTTTCAAGTCCCTATGAATGATCCTCAACCTAGAATCTTGATGAAGATATAGAAGCCCTCGAGCAATTCCCAGAATGATATTGAACCGCATCTTCCAGTTCAACAACACACATAGCTTTCGATCTTTAAAGATCAAGATTTTCCAACCCAGTTACATAACATTATAAGTTAGCTTTATTTATCAATGTAGCCTACCATGCAATGAAATGCAATAGAAATAAAATATAGAGACTGACCAAATATGAAGGAGTCTAAGCTTTTGTTGGGCATATATTCATAGAGTAACATCTTCTCATCTCCTTTGACACAATAGCCCAAAAGTCTAACCAGGTTCCGATGTTGGAGTTTGGCAATCAACACGACCTCGTTCTTAAATTCTTCTAGACCTTGCCCAGAACCACTCGAGAGCCTCTTTACAGCAATTTCTTGTCCTCCTGGAAATTTTCCCTGATTCAGGATTCCAGAATACGACACCATGTTTTTAATGAGGAGCAAATTGAAATCCAATTTTAATTATCAAGAAATATGAAGATTACCCTGTACACAGGACCAAAGCCCCCTTGGCCAAGCTTGTTTGCATTTGAGAAGTTATCTGTAGCAGCTAGTATGCTTTCCAAATCGAAAAACGGTACATCTATGGCCTTTGCATCATTTTCTTTGAACCTGCCTGATTCAATCAAGTCCTTGACACGTCTTTCGTTGTCATACAAGTGAAACACTGGACTTTTCTGAGGAGCTTCCCTGTTTTCTGATGTCAAGTAGAAAACTGTATTACTCTGTTACGGGCCTTTTTTGTTGAAGAACACCTAAAACTTGGAAGTTCTTCGTTTTGGCAATATAAGCAATGTCTTATAGTTACTAGTTTACCTTGTGTATTAGCCATCCTTCTTCTCCAAAAATAGATATAAAAAATAGTAATGAAGAGAGTAATTAGGACAAATACAGTTGTAAAAACAATTACAACAATCACAGACAAGGACATCTTTCCTCTTGACCGTCCATCTGTTTGCTTGCTATCACCACCTGGAAGAACGAAAGAAAGACATCTCAAGATTAGGCAGGAAATAGTAATGAGTTGCAATCTAGTACACTGGTATTTTGTTCCCCAAAGCACACCCCCCCCCCCCCCCCCCCCAACCTTTGTTCTTCTTGACTTGACAGAATTCTTTCTGGCAATGCCCCTGACCCTAGCAGCATTGGCCTAATCCTTTCTCATATATTCACTCACATGATGAACAAGATTCATACTTTTGCTCAATATATACGCTCACCTTGAGTGCAATTCAAGCTCAAGCTATCCCATTTAAAGTGTGCATTGCAAAGGCAACTTCTCTTCCCATTTCTAGTTGCATTGCAAGTTGAATTTGGCCAGTCCTTGCAGTCTGCAGGTAAAGAACAAGTTGGCTCTGGTGGTGGATCCCAGCCAATCTCAACTTCATCTTCAGCTTCAAATGACAAGTCAGAACTATAGTTGGCTGGCTTAGTATTGCACCAGCTGATCACATTGAACGGTAACGACTCGTTGAGCTGTAGTGCTTTGTCTTGTGTGTTCTTATTGCCACAGTTGTCTGCACCGTTTAGTTGGATGATAAAGTTTCGGGTTTCTGGATAGATGGCCGTTACTCGGTAGTTTCTACCAGATGCCTCAAAGTTGACCTGGCCTGTTGAGATGTTACAGTGAAAACTAAAGTACATTGGATCACCACATTTTGATCCAGTGCTAAGGGGATAGGGAATCATATATGTGCCACAAGTCTCACAATTTCTTCTTGTTGATTCTGCAAAGTTAGAAATTGGAAGTCAGAAAACATCATCCAACAAGCTTGGGCTCAACTGCTATGTAAAGATTGTCTAATTCATGACGCGTTTCACTTGTCCAGCCCTTGGAAGCATAAAATAAGAGCATTCGGAATATATCCCCATAAATCCAGCATTGGAAGGTCCTGACTGGCACTTGGGGTGGAAGGCCACCCCAGCTTTTCAGACATCTTATAACTCACAGAGTTGAGAGAATTAAGCAAAATTAAAGCCCAAGGGACCCTTATTAGGGGAGTTTTCCACATTAAAAACGTTATTGTTTACAAGTCAGTTAAGTATTTATTGGTGCTCATAAGTCAAGAATAACTTGAAGATATTGAAAGAGTGGTACCTATATCAGAAATTGCTATGCGTACATAAATGTTACGGCCACCGGCATGCTCCTCCTGAAGATTGTTGAGATCCTCCGACCAAATCCAGCATGCAGAACTGCCAGTCCCACCCCGTCGTGTAATTTCAGCTACTTCATACAAATAAGCCTGGCACTGGCAGGTATTAAGACACTCTAGTCTGCATGCCAATTCATTCTTGGCATTAAATTGAGAGTCTGGGTTTCCAACTTTCATCATCTTCAAACTCAAGAATGTATCACTCTGAGTATTTTTGCCGCATAATATCGACTTTCTTGTGCAGCCTCCTGAAAAGTCTCCACTGCTCCATTTCTCCGGCAAGCTGGGTTTGAAACCAGGCAAACACTTGCACATAATGTCGTTCTTACTGTTACAGCTAGCAAAATTTCCACAGGGATTATAAAGACTGCATCTGTCCCTTGGTTCTGACCAAACCGATGACCAAATCTTCTCTGTATCCCATTTCAAATACTGAATTTGGCCCGAGAATGTCATTATCAGCCTCGTATCACTGTATAATGACGATGTGAGATGTGGCACAGAATCATTGTGGACCGAGGTAAAGTTCGATAACAAGAAAAATATAGCAGTGGGCATCTCATCAGAACTAATGATCTTCTCTGAAACTCCACTTTTCCAGTACCTTAACGATCTTTTCCAGATGATGAACTGATTCGCTCCTTCTTCATCTTGCCGGAAAGTGAAGTTCCCAGGTGCTGGATCATCTGAACTTTTCCATGAAGTCAATATTAAATTCTCATCCATTTTCATCCCTGGGAGAAATGTATCGCCTGGGTAGTCAAAACTCTGCCAGAGAATCTCCAAGTGATTTTCTCGTTCTTCATGGCTCACAACGAGGTTCCCAGTATCCATTAGCTTTGCTGTTCGGTACATAGACGATGAAGTTTCGAGGTTTGTCGACCAGTAAGGCTTCCCACTTCCATCCAACACCATGAGATTTCCATCTTCTGCAATGGCGAAAACACCATCATGGCCTGAAAGCGGGTTGTCTCGATTGGCAACCCACACAACAGTTCGCGGATTCGAACCGTACCACCATATTCCAACATATCTTCTAGTGTCAGAGGTTTCACTAGGAGTAAAAAACCCGAGCTCAAATCTTTTTCCTGCTGAAATAAGAGTATCTTCTTGATCATCGCTTACCAATCTGCTAAATATTACGGTGTCTCTTGCGGCGCAAAATAAAAAAGATGAGCAAAGTAAAAATGAATACAACAAGGAGATGGCCGTAGGCGGCATGTGTTTTACAGACACAG
This sequence comes from Cyclocarya paliurus, assembly GCA_029856935.1. Taxonomy (NCBI): domain Eukaryota; kingdom Viridiplantae; phylum Streptophyta; class Magnoliopsida; order Fagales; family Juglandaceae; genus Cyclocarya; species Cyclocarya paliurus. Next base: position 23,440,150 of record CM056946.1, on the reverse strand, counting down.
TAATGATGATGGTCTTTGATCTCCTTCTCCTTTTGCTTACGATTGAGATCAAATCAAAGTAGTTAGAATTTTCTACTTAATTAGGAAGCGTACAGTGGTAGCTAATCATGCAATTTCCACAGTTCTGTTCCCAAAATTCACATTTTGTTGGCTTTCTGAGAAACTGCTCAAAGTTGTTCTCCACAAGGCTGCCCCCACACATTAGTTTATAAGCGCAAAAAGCAAAGTAATTATTATTGGGTGGACGGGGTTGAAATATGTTTGAAAAACTGGATGCATGGCTACTTCACAAGGACAGTGACGATATTGTCCAGGCCAGCCGTAGACTGTAGTTATTATTATTGTTCTGCGTATTTGAAAGGGTTAAACAGCCCCGGCTCGGAAAGAAATAGAAATGAAGAGAGTATCTATTCAGAGGTCAGTTTAACATATTGGCCTATATGCTTATTACCAGAGCAAAAAAATGAAAAACGCAACGCTATCGAGAATTTAAAGTTTTAAATACAAAGAAGTTAAGCAATTGAAGAAAAATAAATTAACTCAGGGGAAACATGTGCAGATAAAAGTGGAGAAAAATATATTTAGCAGTAGCAGAAAGAAGAAAACTGGGCCAAATATGACCACCAGTTAACCTTTCGAAGTCCTACACTGCCCCAATTCTCAGCTTATCTCCTTACTAATCGCACTTAAAAGATATAAAATAAATAATAAAATCTACATCTTCCTATCAAGTTAAGCTTTTGAGAGGATAAGTAGTGTTTTCACATGGTATTAGAATAGAGGTTTTGAGTTCGAACCCAGACTCTACATTATATCATATTTAATTAAATATTCCACGTATTGGACTACTCATTAAGGAAGAGTCTAGTCCACCTATGTGAGAGAGTGTTAAGATATAAAATAAATAATAAAATCTACTTCTTTCTATCAGTTTAAGCTTTTGAGACGAGTGGTAATTTTACAAGCACCAATTCACTATGATAAAAGACATGTTTTATTAGTGCAAAAACCCATATCTAGACGAAACTTTAATACAACCATATCCTCATTGAATGTTTGAATTAACAGAGGAGTTTAAATTGTTCAATCGCTCCAAACAAACATATATAAAGGTTGTGTAGCTTTTTAAGAGTAATAATGTATAATAAAGCACCATAATAATAATAATAATCAGCACTTAGAAGGGTAATTTACTAGACTAGGTTGAATTATTGGAAAGCAAATCGGCCAGGGAGGTCAAGATTGTTGTCGGATTTTGTTAGCTTTTGTTGTGGCCCCCACTGGTTTTGATCGTTTCCGCTCTTTTTTTCCACCTCTTTCTGTCACGTGGGAAAGAATTCAAGATGCGATTACGCGGGTTTCCATTCATAAAACATAACCTACCACTTATTGTTTGGAGTTAATTTAATAATATGATGATAAAGACATATTAAGACCATAGTCGATCAGACTCTATCTCCCTTCTTATGACTCAAAACAGTACAACAATCTTCAGCTTCAGTCTGCACTAGCAGCCTAGCAAATCCATCTTGTAGTAGTAATACTTATGCATCGTAGAGTCTTGATTAGTCAGGAGGGAGACAGACATCAACCACCTAAATTACCACACGAGAAGTGTAGAAAGGGGTATAAAAACAGCAAAGGACATTAACCCAGCTAGGGACACAGATATTCTCAATCTAGTCCAGTTGGAGTACCTATGACCTATTCCTCAAGAGGTTAATGTGATTGTGACCACAAACGAGGTAGGAATGTAAGAAGGTTTTATACAGAGCTTTGGTGAAGGTTTAATTAAAAAAAAAAGATCCAACCAAACGAATGAGTGAAATGATAAATTATGTAAGTCAAGGAGAAACTCGTTTGCACACCACACCCTGCAAAATTCCCTTTGTTTCAAAAACTACACTCCAGAACTTGTCAAATAAAGGTTTGGATCAATCAAATTCGACGCACATCCGAGCACAACTTGAACGGATGATGAGCCTTGAAGACTTCATTTTTTCCTGCAACTATAGTGCGACCTAAACAGAGCTGCTCCAAACTGTACAGTACTACATTTCCAGCACAATTTTAGGTAAAACCAAAGTTGAGCCGCATACAAGCAGCAGAACAGCAGAGGAATACACAATGCTTCAGACTACAAAGCTAACTAATCACAGAGCAAGCTTCAGCGTGCTTCACATCCAACACAATTTGAGAGTCATACATTATTTTGTTTCTCCTAGACTAACAGTTATTTCCGTATGTGTGTCTAGTCTACTAGAAGAACTAGCTGTGCTAGAAAGGTCTCTCCTTGGAGTTGGAAGAAAAGCTGGTTTTTTCGGAGTTGGAACTGTCGCAGTTTCACTGTCAAGCATGGTAACAATATTGGACATGGTGGGACGGTCATTTGGGTCTTCTTGTACGCATAAGAGTGCAATGTTAGCACACTTCACGAACTGGTCAGCATTGCAAACTTCATGCAGTGTCTGGTCCATTAAATCCAACACCATGTTTCCTACCCACAATCTCCATGCCTGAGACATTTGTTAAATAAGTTGGTAAGAAGTATAAAGTCAATAATAATAATCATAATAATCATAATAATAATAATAATATATGAAAATTCGACATGCTTACATATCCTACAAGGCTCATGGCTTCTTGTGACTGATAAAATCGCGTGTTCTTCTTTCCACTTATAATCTCAAGGAGAACAACGCCAAAACTATAAACATCAGATTTGAATGAGAATTGTCCATCTAACGCATACTCTGGAGACATATAGCCGCTGCATTACAATGATTATCAGTGGATGAACAAAGTTGGCACTTGTATGCCTTTTGTCTAACAGGAGTTACGAGATTGAAAATTGTGATACAGTAGAGAAAGAGCACCTTCCATAAGTATACTGTCTAGGAGAAACTTACTAAGTTCCAACTACTTGGGCCGTGTTGTCCCCAGTTTCTTTGCCTCCAACAATCCTCGCCAAGCCAAAGTCAGATATTTTGGGGTTCATCTCCCCATCTAGAAGAATGTTGCTGGTTTTCAGATCTCTATGGATAATCCTTAATCTGGAATCTTGGTGAAGATAAAGAAGTCCTCGAGCTATTCCCAAGATGATATTGAATCGAATCTTCCAATCCAAAAGCACGCTTAGCTTTTGATCTTCATGTTTTCCATTATGCATTGAAGATAACAATTTCAGCAACAGTAACAAGTCAGCTTGACTCCAGGCAAGATTCAGTTTATCAAGCAGACAAACACTGGAGAAAATCAGCAATTCGGTTTAGAAACTAACCAAATATAAATGAGTCTAAGCTTTTGTTCGGCATGTACTCGTAGAGCAAAATCTTTTCATCTCCTTTTATGCAATAACCTCGAAGTCTAACAAGATTTCTATGTTGGAGTTTGGCAATCAACACGACCTCATTTTTGAATTCCCGTAAGCCCTGTCCAGAGACACTTGAGAGCCTCTTTACAGCAATTTCTTGACCTCCTGGAAATGTGCCCTGGGACCAAGTTACCATACCCAGAATGTTACCACTTAACTAGTATTCAGGAAAATGAAATATAAATCAATGTTTCTGAAATTACCTTATAAACAGGCCCATAGCCCCCCTGTCCAAGTTTGTTTTCATCTGAGAAGCTATCTGTAGCAGTTAGTATGCTTTCCATGTCAAAAAAGGGCACATCTATGCCTTCATCTTCTTCTTTGATCTCACCCGAGTCAATCAAATCTTTGACATGTCTCTCACTCTGTAATGTGTGAAGTGCTCGGTTTCTTTTATTACTTTCTCTGTTTGCTGTGTTACGAAGACAATCATGCTTATTAGTTAAACTACATAAAAGAACTAACTGGTTTTATTTTCATTTAAATGGACAGAACTAGAGATTTCCTATAGCACAAATCAGTTACCTTGTGTCTTGTAAATCTTTTCTCTCCATATATATATGCCTATAATGATACATGCAAGAGCAATCACACATGCTAAAGTTGACACAACAATCAGAAGCAATTTCACCTTGCTTTCTGAAGGCTCTCCCGAAGGCTTAGGAGAAGCACCTTGTACAGGAGGAGAATCACTTTCTACATGGAAGAAAGAAGAAATTAGTGTCACTTCAATATGTGTAGCAGAAAATAACTTGCCATGAGAGTGAACAAGTTCAAATGGAAAAATCAGAGGATAAGTCAAATTCAACAGTATTTTTATTGCATATTTGATTGTTAGTGCAAGGTATTCATGATATTGCTGAAAAGTATTTTATACATTATAGGGAACATCCCAATTTCTAAGGTAAAACTAGATGTGATAGTACATAAAGAAACAGAAAGGCTTTTGGAAAGCAGGATTTAATATCAGTTGAGCAGTGAACTATTCTCCCAACACTGCTGTAGCCAGCGCAATGGAGCAGGTTTTGGGTCTAATTATCATAATTGATTAAAACAATAAAATGATTTGAGTAGGACAGTTCCCCCGTTGCAAATTTGCTATACCATCACAATGATCTTATTCTATTTTCACTAGCAGAGCAACAATACTCTGTAAGATGCATATAAAATAGTGTCCTAACTAACCTTTGGTACAATTTAGATTTAAACCTTTCCATTGGAAGTTTCGGTTGCAAAGGCACCTCTTTCCATGTCCTGTTGGATTGCAAGTTGATTGTGGCCAATCCTTGCAGTCTGCCATTGAAAAACAGGATGGTTCCCCTGGTGGCTCCCAACTAATCTCCACTACAACTTCCGAACTAGAGTTGCCCGAATCGCTCATATAAAATGGCAATGACGGATTGAGCTGCAGATCTTGGCTTCGATTTTTAGCAGTAGTACGGATGAAAAAGTTTTGCGTACTTGCATTGATACTAGTTACACGATAGTTGCCGCTGGGAGTGTTGAAGCTGACCTGGCCAAAGGACATGTTGCAGTAAAAACTGAAGTACATTCTATCACCACAATTTAGACTGGTGCTCAGTGGATAGGGGATCATGTTTGTGCCACAAGGCTCACAATTCCTTGCAGTCGTTTCTGCAGATGTATGGAGCATGAAATAGTAATTATACACTGAAAAATGAACTTTAGCCCACCTAGTGTTATAAACATGTCTAGATTATTATAGGTAGCAAGCTGCTTGAAATATAACTAACTACTTGTGTAAACACACTTGCAGCCCAAGGGGACAGGTGATTATCAGCAAACGAGGTTAAGTTTCAATTTTCTCCCAAAAATTTTCATCGAACTATGGATTTCGAGGGTAACTTAAATGTCATAATCAAGCATAATAAAGAGACTAGTGTCATACATTTAAAAAATAAATCAAAAACTTCTTTCCAAAATATCCTTTGCCACAGTAGCCAAATGAGGTAATTCCAGCATATTCAAATATGTGAAAGGAGTACCTAAATCAGATTCAGCTACACGGACGAAGAGGTCGCGACCATGGCCTGTGTACTCCTCTTGAAGATTACGCACTTCCTCCGTCCAAATTGAGCAGTTGTTGGTCTTATTAGTAGTACCGATTCGGCCTTTCCTGTCTCCATTATACGTATATGAGTAAGCCTGGCACCGGGAGCTGACAAGGCACAACTGTTTGCATTTTCCTTCATCTTCTACCAACTCCTTTTTATCTGGGTCGGTCACTTTCATCATCTTTAAGCTCAAGAACTTGTCTCTGGGGCCGAGTGCTGTCGAAATTCTGGTACACCCGGCAGAAAAATCTCTAGCTTTCCAATCCTCCGGACTACTAGGCTTGAACCCCGGCAAACATTTGCATACTAACCTATTGTTAATATTGCAGCTGCCAAATTTTCCGCATGCATCGTAAATGCTACAATTGTTTTCCGGTACCCACAACGTCAAAGATTGAGAATACCAGTACTGTAACTGCCCTGAGTAATCCATCACCAACCTTGATTCTTGGATGAAGGGGTCAGAATTTTTGGAATATGATAGTAACTTATCTATGACATCAGGCATCTCATCCGAACCGAGGAACTCACTTTTACTTACCCAGTACTCATCCGAATTTTTCGAAACGACATACCGATCCCTTTCTTGTAGCTTAAACTTGAAAACCCCAGTTCCCGGGTTATCCCTTCCTATCCACGAAGCCAACTCTAGGTCTTCCACCATTTCCATACCTGGAAGAAACGTATCAGTTGGATCTTTGAAGCTCTCCCACAGATCAACCACCCTGCTATTAATAACATCGGTTAAGACCAGGTTTCCAGAATCCATGAGTTTCAAATCCCGATTTTTAGAGGGGGTTCTACGGATAAAAGTAGGAGACCAGTAAACATTCCCAGTCCCAGTGGTGTCCGATACCCTGAGGTTTCCATCTTCGTCAGTTCCAAAAAACCCAGTGGAACCCTTAGGTATCGGGTAGTCACGGTTGGCAACCCACACAACAGTTTGATTTGGCCAACTTTGATACCATATCCCGACGAACCTCACGCCACTAGAGTTTCCCAAAGGAGTAAAGAATCCCAGTTCAAACTTCCCTCCAGCGGAGATAAGAGTTGTTCCATTGTCTGTAATCTTCTCGCCGAGCTTCAAAATGTCTCTAGCCTCGGAATATGCAGCAGGGGAACACAAGAAGTACACGTACAGAAAGAAGAAGATGTAAGAGAGCAATCGTTTAACATTTTTACGAAGAAAGTAGCTGGGAGTTGAAACTGGAATTCTCGTTGTGATTTTGAACATACTGAAGTTGCTTATCATCTAGTTGACAAAGTTTCTGCCTAACAACGTTCTTTCTTTCCAACCAAGCAGCAAGCAACATTTGGACAATTTTTGGATATCCGATCCCTGTACCATATAATATATTAGAATTTTTTACTGTATAGGAGGTACTTGACGACGGCCAGTTCTAATAGTAGTCTTTTTTAGAATTTTTTATACATAAAATTACAATAAGGGAAAAAGACCTATACAGATTACTTTGAATTGATATAGGTAGTGTCCGTATAACCTATTCTATCTATTTAACTTATTATTATTTATAAAGAATTTACTCAGCTCAACTCAATTAAATTCAATATTAAAACACAACTTCAATCTATTGGTTGGGGGTCATAGTCTTTTAGCAGTAGTCATTTTCTATCTGATTACCACTGCATACACATGATAGCCCGTTACTTTCATTTTACTTTAAATGAATGGTATATATTTAATGAACAGATTTCGACATCATCAATATATATCATCAATCTGTTTAGCATATCATATCATCAAACAAATTTCAAACTTGCAAATTTTTAAAAGGAAGTTTAATTTAGAGCATGCAGGCCGGTCAACGTCATCACATGTCGCCTGCCTTCGACAGCCAATTCACCTCCATTTCATCTTTTATAATATTGGTCCACACAAGTCACAACAATGGCTTTTACTTGTGTTTCCCAGACTCGTTTGGTTTGAAAGGTGAATTGAGATGATTTGTAAATAATAAAAAATAATATTTTTTAATATTATTATTATTTTGAAATTTAAAAAAGTTAAATTATTTATTATATTTTGTATGAAAATTTAAGAAAATTGTTTTGAGATTTGAAAAGGTAGAATTGTTTATTATATTTTGTGTGAGAATTTAGAAAAGTTGTTTTAAGATTTGAAAAAAAATATATATTATATTTTGTGTGAGAATTTAATAAAGATGTAATGATGAAAATGATATGAGTTGAGATGAAATGAATTGAAGTGGTTTGTGAATCCAAATCACTTCTTAAGACAGAAATGGGAGAGATATATATAGACATATCAACCGGCCAATCAAATCTGCGACAGTATATAAATATATATATATATATATATATATCTACTTTTGCATGGCGAAAACAAAAAATTAGAGTTTAAAAATTGAGTTTTGCTACACAACCTCCTCACACTCCACACTCCACACTTTTTAATATTTTTTAATATTTTTAAAAAAATATTTTTGAATTTATTTTTTTAAAATTATTTATAATTTTTTATTCACTATTCATATAAAAATATATTTGATAAAAAAATTAAAAAAAAAATTAAAAAAAAGATGGAGTGTGGAGTGTGGTGTGAATAGTAGGAGGTTGAGTAGATTTTTTCTTAAAAATTAGAGTTTAAAAAATTAGAAGCTCTAACTTCAAATAGGGTTTAAATTAGAGCTTCTATACTTTTTATTGCTCATTTAATACAGTCTAAAATATTTATACGGATGAGAATAAATGTTGTAAGACTCACTTGATATATCTATCTCAAACTTAAAGCTTTTAAGTTGGTGTTCGAACTGTAGGTGCCTTATCCCAACATTTGCAAAGAACACCCATAATAGATAATAGATATACATGAATGACTAGTTAATGGCCACGAGGTACCTTATCCTTTAGCAGTAGTACTCATTTTCTATCTGATTACCACTACGTACACATGATAGCCCGTTATTCATATTCGCCACAAATACCCTTATAAAATCACAAAGAATCAGTAAATTAAGTTTTTTGACAAGTCTAGCTAATTTGGTCCAACTTCATTCGTGGAAAGTCTGAGAAGAAGGTGTTTGACATATTGTTAGGGGAAAACTAAAAACATGACTTATTTTGATCGAAGTTGAAAACATAGGTAGTGAAAAAATTCGTAATTGTTTATATCTAAAAACAAAAGTTATTATGAAACCATAATATTAAGTACTATTGTATTGGTTAGCCTCTCTGTTTTACATAGGCGTATTTGTAAGGTAAATGGGTGACCAGGTCAAGGTCGTCTGCTATACATGTCAATTACGTCCTTTGAGCCGTAGTAAAGAGGCAAGTGACATGTTCATTTCATCGTCATTTCCCCTGGTCCCAATATCCTTCGTCTTTCACTTGCAAAGAGACACAAAATCTGGCTTTGTCTTTGAATATGAAGTTTTCCTATCAAAAAAAAAAAAAAAAGAGAATGAAATATGAACGACTTCATTGACTAGTTTCGCTCAACAGGCTCAAACATATATTTTAAAAGAAATACGCTGCGGGACGATCGGGCTAATAAACATTGAAGAGCAGCCCTTCAATCACTGCTTGCCACGTAAAAAATTACACCATAAGAGAAATAAGTTCCACCACACATAAACACTTCTAATCAAAAGCAGCCCTACTGATTTCGCCCAAGAGCACTTCGTTTTTTCCTTCGTTCGTCTTCCTCGATGCCCCTATCTCCAATCCATCCTAACCCAAACCGAAGATCTCGACTGAAAAAATAATCCCCAATGGCAACTTGAACGGCCAGCACGAACTGTAATGGAATTCAATAGATAATAAAAACCTCAGAATATTGCTTTCGGTGAAGAGATGCGATTTTTGTAAATCTGTACATAAAGTTCTATTTCTTCCCCTTTTTGACGGTATTCAGATAAATTTCTTGATTTTTCAGCATTTGTTTTTGGCGAAAAAATCACTGGTTTTCTATTGGAGAAAATTCGATCTATATTTTCTTGGGTTTGACTATAAGTCAATTGGGTTTACAAAATTCAATTTGTATAAGTCTTTGACACTGGCTGAAGAGAAAAATCATATGGCGTTCAAACTCCAGCAAAAAGCAAGTAAATAAATTTCATATCCAATTTCTATAACACATAAAGAAACTAAATAGAACAATGGAATTGGATTAGATTAACAAAAGAGAACAGAAGAAAAGAAGAAGATGATGATGGTCTACCGAAAAATTTCTCAATTTCTCTGTTTCTATTTTGATGGATTGAAGTATTAGGGTTTATGTTGGAGGTATGAAGGTTGGCTATTTGTATCAAGGAAAATGATGATGGAAACATAGAAGACTTGCTGCTGCGATGGAGAACACAGTGTGCATACAAGGTGTTTGCTAAAATGTAGAAGAGAAAATTACAAGTGTATTGTATTGCTATGGGATCTGAAAATGCCATCGATTATCTTCCCCTTCCAATATCACAAGTATAGAAGCAAGACTTAGTCGTTCTCTTCCCCTTCCAACATCAATCCCATCGATTATCTTTTCCTTTTGTAGATAATGTAAATGCAAGTTCACAAAGAAGAAAATGAAGCAGAAACAAAACAAGGTTAGCCTCTGTGTCGCTAGAGGAGACAAAGGCATGTGGGTTTCAATCATACGAAGGCGAGAGGGGGGTGCGAGCTGCTGTGCGACGGGACAGAGAGGGGGGGTGCGAAGGGTTTCTTCTAATCTACAATAATTAGATGTAGGGCAACACAAGATAGTTTAGATGGAAAGCCTAGATGCCAGCTAATTAGTGGTGGGCTGCTCTTCTATGTTCATTAGCCTGACCGGCGGTTTTTTCATTTTAAAATACTCTTAACATCCAAATAAAGCCGTACTTGGATACACTTGGAATGGACAATGCTTAAGAAATTGTAACAATTCATTTCATTTTATCTTATTTTAACATTCAAATATCAATCAAATATAAATATTTTTTAATTTTTAATTTTTAACTTTTTTATATAATCATTATCTAATCATTACAATTTTTCTAAATTTTCAAACAAAATATAAAAAATAATCTAAACTTTTTAAATACTAAAATAAAATTATATTATAATAATATTTTAACTTTATAATATTTTATTCAATTTTTTTTCCTTTTCCAAAATCCTATCAAATATCTTAAATCAAATTATTTCACTACTTTTTATAATTTTTTTATTACTATTTATAATTTTTTTATCTACAACGCCCTAATAGAATGTTCAAACCACATGACATATACTTTAAAAGGACTAGTCAATGATATAATTGGAGCCCTATTAAAATATTATAAAGAGTAAGAACTTCTTATTCCCAAGTGATCTGGGATCTCATACACCACCTACCATTATTCTTATCATATGGAATACCACATTATCACATCTCGTTTAATTTGAACCTAACCTTTAGGGTGGGTTTGGATACATAAAACATCTCATCTCATCTCATCTTATTTCATTATTACAATTTTATCAAATTCTAATACAATAATATAATAAGCAATTCAACTTTTTCAAATCTTAAAATAAAAATAATGCTGTCCAAAATATTTTTATGGATGACAATAAATCGTGATATATGTATCTCTCACTCTAAATTTTAAGTTGGTGTTCGAACTTGAGGTACCTTATCCCAACATTTGCAAATAACACCCATAATAGATATACATGAATGACTACTTAATGGCCACGAGTCACCTACATTAATCTGATAAGGAAACTACACTACAAAAACAAAAATTAAAATGCTTGGAGTTTCAAAAGAAGGGTTAATAGATCAAAATTACAGTGAACATTTTATTGTTACAGGGGAAAAACATGACACTGGGAGAGACGAAAATAGCCACTCCTTTTCTCCATTAGTACCACAACATGAAGTGCTAGAAACTTGGATACGCCAGGAAAGAGAAATTAAACAAAGAGTCTTGAGAATCTTGATCTTGAGTATCAACGACCTTGTTTTAGGTTAACCATTAACTCGTTAAGGTTTCGATTATTTTTACAACTCCTTACAACTCATCTAATCATTATAATTTTATCAAATTTGCGAAAACAAACTAAGCTAAATCTCTCTAATTTACTTGAAGAAAGAAGTTGTGCCAGAAAGGAATCTCCTTAGGACACAGGCTGGTTGTAAGGAACAGAGGCCCTTTTTGATTTATTCATACAGAACAGAGGCTAAAGAAGGCCACAACACACAAAAATAGTGACAATAATGGAATCACGTGAAGCATTCGTTACACTTTTTGCATGATTGGGTACACTGTTTCCTTTTTCTTCACAATTATTTAGCCTTTTAACATGCACCTTCTAAAAAGAAAAATGTGGAAAATTATTCCCCCGCCTTTCATATTTGTGAAACGGTCCCTGCACTCTCTTCTTTTTCTTTTCCTTTCTTTTATCCACAAATATTTGTAAAACGGCCCTGCCCTTGTAGGTCGTTCTGTTTTTTTCTTTTTTTGGTTTTAATTCTGACCCAAACCAATTCACGGTCAGAAGTTGTTTATCAGACTACTCTTTTTGTAATAAGGTAAGGTTGGAATAAATTCGGTCGAGTCAAATAGGAATATAACGGAGTAAGCATACGTTATCCGAATCTTGAGTTGAGTTGAGATAAGTTAAATTTTTTTATAAATAATAATGAATTGATATGGTAGAGTGAGTTTTGTAAAGATCACCTAAGATGAGTCTAGATGTGTTTAGATGTTAAGATGAGTTTAGATGTATTTAGAGCATTGACATTAATGCATCTTTAAAATTTGAAAAAATGTAGATAAAATCATTTACATTAGCTTCATCAAAATGTAAAAGTTTAAACTTTGAGCTATAGGGATTTTAAAATACATTTTCAAATTTGAAGATATATTGTTCATTATCAAAAGTAATATTTTATTATAAAAACTAAAACCAACTTCTTTTCTGCATAAATAGTGTACAGTAATATAATAATTTATTCTTTAAATAATAACTCAATTAAATTCGTATAGGGTTAATACTCTAGAATTATAGCTACAGTAATTTTTATTTGTTATAATAATATAATATAATATTATTAGCTAAAAAATTCAATACTCCTATTTAATTCTAGGCCAGTAAAAAAAGTTGCCGATGGTATATGAGATGCCTTCTGTTTAATCTCTAATTATTAACCGTTGGGCTTTCTTTGGATAGTGTAATTGCAAGATATGAAAGACAAATTAAAAAAATTATTATTAAAATATTATTATTTAGATGAATCTAATGGCTAATCTAATGTAGGGTTATAGAAAGGAAGGTTTTAGAATTATAGAAAATATGTACTTTTTCTCAAATTTTGAATATGGATTTGATAAAACCAATGTGAATGCTCTTATAAGAAGTTGAAAAAGGTTGTGGATCTCACGTATAGAGAGATGTTGAGTTGAAAAGAGTTGTGGATCTCATGTGTAAAAAGGTGTTGAGTTTAGTAGCATTTAGTGATTTGAGAATTATGTATTTAAATGTTAAATTCAACTTAAAATTAAACTGAATTGAATTGATCTTAGTCTACATAAAAGCTTTTTAAAGTGAGCCATTTTTCTTTAAGCTGAGTCATTTTTTTTTTAAAGTGCACTGCGCACCCACACCGTGTGAGGGGAGCTTTTTAACTTTGAAATATAAACACGAGTACATGGTAAGTTTAAAGAAAAATGATATGTATAAATTTTAAATAGATAAATTTTGCACAAATCATTGTACAAATGTGTCTCACACATTAAAAATGTATAACAAAATTATTCTTTATTAATATGACTCATTTTTTTATAAAAGATTTGTATGTGACTTGTACCTAACATTACTCAAATCCAAACCTAAAAGACAATTGAGCTAATAGCACTTTATATAACGGTAAGCTTTTTTTTTTAAAAACTTTTACACCATAACATTTACATGATATAATTTAATTTAAAATTTATCTTTCAAACTATGCCACGTTGATGGTGTATAATGTAAGAGTATTATAACATATTTATTCATTTCGTAATATCTCTTTAGATAAGGAAAAAAAAATAATCTGAAATGCAATGAAAGGACCGGTGGGGGTAACACCAGTGATTTTTTTTATTTTTTTTTTATTTATGAAATTGTGGTGTAAAATTTTTGTGAGGTTTCTGTAAATAACTTTTATCTTTTTGGATTCATTGATGATTTTTTGAAATTTCTCTTGGGAGAGATGTATCTACTTCTCAAATATGTCATTTCCAACTATTGTTGGAAGTAGTGGCGGAGGCAGAATTATGATTGGTTTGTGTAAATTTAATAAAAAATATATATAATTAGTCAATTAACGTGAGATTATTGAATTTAGAAATGCACTAAACATCTCATTTTTTACTTCAATAAAATAGTTTCAGTCCAATTAATTATTTAGAGTTAAGATAGATGAACATAGGTAAATAACAAAGTCAAGTTTATAATAATAATAATAATAATTAAGTAGAAGATGGTAATGACAAACTCCACAATCACATATAATACAAACCAAAACAAATAAATAGTAAATAACAATGCCAAGAACTTTGTAGGGAACTCATTTTTGTTTTAAAATTCGAGTGGGTGCATGTAATGTTTAGTTGAAAGCCATGCGCTACCTATTGCAACGACCCACCTTTGTACGTTCTAAATTATATACACATTTATTTTCAAAAAGAAATAAATTATATACACATTTAACCATTGGGCTACCATAAATAGTGTTGGTGGGTAGGGGTGAAAACCGACACCTTCGGTTCAGTTTTTGGACAAAACCGACGCCGACCGAAAGCTTACTTTTTGGGGGAGAAAACCGGCTGAAACTGGTCGACGGGGAGGAGAAACACCGGCCGAAACCGTCGCCTCATTTCTCTGTCGGTTCTCAAACCGAGCTTCATCTGAGAGAGTTGAGAGAGATAGTGTGTTGCAGACGAGAGAGAGAGGATGAGAACTGGGACGGCTTCGTGAGGAAGAAGACGCAAGGAAGAAGATGAAGTTATTTCGAAACGACGCCGTTTGATATAAACCAAACGGCGTCGCTCTACTTAATTTTTTTTTTCATACGTTATGAACTAAACGATGTCGTTTGGTTTAATACAAACGGCGTCGTTTTATTTGTGTTTTAAACACAACTAAAGGCTTAAAACGACGCCTTTCTACTTAAACTTAAGTAGAACGGCATCGTTTTGCGTACAGAATATATAAAAAAAATTAATTAATTTAGTCGGCCGGTTCAGCGGTTTGAACCAGGTTCGAACCGACGCCGAACAGGCCGATATCGGTTTTCTTAATTTTGTACCACACGCCGACCGGTTCTCCACCGGTTTCAGCCGGTTCCGAGCTCGGCCGGCCGGTCTGAGTCGGTCCCGGTCAATTCTATGGTTTTATGTACAGCCCTATTGGTGGGCCTTAAAGCACCTATTAGATTTGAATGCCACAACAAAAGTAGTAGACACGCAAGCAAGTTTAGCCCACCAAATTAGATGCAGCCCACCCAACTTTAGCTAAGACTCAGCATAAAACTGGACCTCAAATCTCTAATTTTTTTTTCTTTTCTGTTTTTTTTTTCTTTTTCTTTTCTTTCGAAATCTCATGCAAAAGCTTAGCTAATATATGATGCGGGAATTTATTTTACACACTTTTTTAATCTTAATTGTTTTGATTCAGAGTATTTTGTATGTTTCTTAACTTATTTTTCTAGAATTTTAGGTATCTTTTACATTGATTTAATTCTTGAGAATTCTTAGTATTTTGTAGGTGTTTAATTAGTGAATTAGGTTAAAATTGGGTTGATCTAGTCAAAACATAACACTATTTGGTTTTTGAGTTCTAACTGGGGCTACACACCATTGTTTTAGGTGTCATTTGTCTTGCTGGACAGCTAAGAGGTAGGCCTAAAAATTTTATGAAGAGTCTAAAATCCATTTCTGTCATTTTGAAATTCGAAACTTAGAAGAAACAGAGAAGGTTGAATCTATCTAGAAGTTTATTGCAGCCCAGACCCTATTTTGGTTTTCAACCTGTATCTGGAGTTCTAGTAGTTGTAATAAAGCAAGCTTAGGTGCATTGGAAATCTGAGAAAGATATCTAAAACTTTTATGAAGGGACCAACTCTAAAATATGTCGTTCTAATGTTCTAAATCCAAATGAAAGTCAAGAAGCCAAGAATTCTAAATTTTCAGCAGAAGATATGGGGAATATATTTTATTTTAAAATTTGAAAAGAGAATCGATTTTTAATGGATTAGATGGACTGAAGATATGGAATGAGAGTTTTGAAAATAAAAAGTTCCTGAAAAAAAAAAAAAAAAAGAAGAAGAAGAAAGAAAAAAAGACAGAAGGAATCTACAAGAAATTCAAATTCAAAATGCGCTAGGAACAACCTGAACATACTTTAGTATTTGGCCTTAACTTCCTACTCACATTTTGGATTGATGCGTTGAAAAGCTATCGGAAAGGGCTACAACTTTGCCTCAACTTTATCTTCTGAAGCACATACATAGGGCCGACTCAATACATTCTGGGGCTTAACGCTAAAATTTTGCCTGAGGCTTTTTTAAAAAAAAAAAAAATTTTAAAATTTATTTTTATTTTTATATTATATTTTTATTTAAAAATAATTTCTATCATTTTGTAAAGTAAAATTATTTATTAAGATTTTATACCACATTCTCAATTAATAACTGACTTAATCTTTATTAGGAAATTTTTAATTTAGAGAAAATTTTATCAAATCTAGTTTTACAAGTACTTTAGACTCTTAGACACAATTATAATCATTATTGTCAATAAAGTTCTATAAACAACTTATACATTTGAAAAAAAAGTAGACCATTGCCTCTTCAAAAGATTATACAAAAGCCTTTTTATGAATACTGAAAAATTAAATTTTACTATTTATAATTTTCACATTAATAATATATTAAACTAATAATGAGAAAAGAGAAGTGTATTATTAGAAGGAGAATAAGTAAAATAATTATTATATGTTATACTTTTAAAAAATAATAATGATATAATATCTATTTGATTTTGTTTATATTCTCATTCTCATTAAGTTAATTAAAAAAAAATTATTGGATATATATATATTTTTAAAAAAATCTACTTTATATATATATATATTGGGCCTTCTTCCATTAGGTGCCTTAGACAATTGCCTAGCTGACCTAATGGAAGAGCCGACCCTGCACATACACGGCTACAAAGATAAGTCCTAAATATTAGGTGAAAATTAGAAAAACCTTAGGGTTTCCTTCTACCTTATATAAGCATATTATTGGCATGAAATCAGATGAGAGTCTGAGTTTTAGAACCCAATAGTCCAAAGATTATTCTTTAAATTTCTTTCAAGGAGACAGATCTGGAGGGCAGAGGCGAGAGCCGCATGCTTCATCGACCAACTTCAAAGAAGAACACTAGTTTTATTCTTTTTCTTTTCAATTTCATTATGATTTAATTTTATTTTTTAGAGTTTTGATATAGTCTAGCATTGAATACACAATTTATATTCTAAGTTATTTTATTTTCAGTATTTCCATAATTGAGTGTTTATTCCTTGTTCTTAATGCTTGTAATTTTCTAACTAATTATTGTTCGATCTATTGAATCGCAATGAGATCGACAGGTGATTTGTGATTAGATCTCTAGGATTAAGCATCATTAGTTGAGCAAAAGTAGAGATACTTTACCGCGATTAGTGTGATTTTTAAGAAAAAGTCAAAAAAATTAATGAATCTATAATTAATTAAATTCACGTAAAGATATGCAGTTATTAATTGGAGATATTTTTAGTATTATTTGAGAGAAAATATTAAATAGTTAAGGGATTTTTATCATCAACTTGAGATAATTGAAATTCTATAATAAGAAAGAATAAATTGTGTGAGATTAGTAGGTGAAATCAAACACTCTAAATCTATTCTTATTATTTTTAAAATCTTAATTTTAATTCTCTTTTCTTCAGTTTAATTTAAATAATATGTTCTTTAAATTTTAATTTTTCAAATAGTAATTAATTTAGTAAATTTCAGTACTCAATAACATAATTAATCTCTAAAAATTTGAAATCCGTTTTCTTTAAAATATTTTACTACTTATTATGATTATGTAGATATTTTCAGCAAAACAATACAATAAACCCTCATTTGCCAAAACATGAACTGCTTCTTTAACATTTCTTACAACAGGTTTAAACTCCCATTCTTGCAAAACCCCATGAAGCTCCTTAGAGCACTCTCGTTGAAATAATCAAAGTCAAATCCAAGTTTTAACTAATATGACACAAATTTACTTTTATTTATTCCATTCACATCGATTATTCATTTATTTTTTATATAATTATAAAATAATATTAATTTAATATATTTTTAAAATTTTAAAATTTATTTATTTTTATCATATTTTACTATTCTACCAATTATATGTTAATTAGTAATCATATTCTAATTAAATTATTGACTAAAAAATCATATTTTTAATAGTCATTTAATGCTAATAACCACAACATCTAATTAAACTCATCTAAAATTTTATATAAATATTTTAATTACAAATCAAATTTCTATATTTCTCATCCAACTATAATTTTTTGCCAAACTTTCTTTTATCCAACAATCATATCTACTACATCTTTCCAAAAAAGGTATCAAACATTATTCAGCATATCTTCTACCAAAAAAACTTCCTAAATCAAGTATATCTTATATAAAACAATAATACAAAAAAGAAGACAAGTATATCTTCAGAAAAACTTTCCAAATCAATGTGCATTTACAACAAGCAGCCCAAAGAAGTGTACCATTACCGCATTAATGTAGTTACAAAAGCCACATACTAATGTTTAGTGTCAACATACAGCCCAATGAGAATGGCTGTCCCATTACAGCAACATACTAAACTCTGGCAGCCCACATCCACATTAACATCGTTTCTTAAATAGTGTTGCTGCACTTCCAACAAAAAAATCCACAGCAACATGTATGCAAAATAACCAGATTTCATGAAGCCATGAAGTGAGGAGAACCCCTTCAAATGCATAATTGTCTTGTGCAATATAAATCTTCATTCAAGTTTTAAGAGGGGCTTTAATACGTAAAGATATACCAAACACAAGTTATTATTAGAGAGATGCTGAACAAATAAAAATAACCCAACCAATACATGTTGAGTCAGACTTAAATCCATCTTACACCATTCAGGGACAGGAAAATAACTATTATTGTATACCCCAGCTGACACGCAAGATAGCAAGTGAGCCGGATTTAGCCTCCATTGCTAGCTTATTAATCTCAGGAAGAATAATATTTGCTGCTTGAATTTGAGTACTCCTCTCAACTCCGATTGGATTGGTCAAGATGCACACTCGACTAAAGCGGTACACAGCTGAATACGATTTTTTATGTGGGGGGAGGGATATTATAAACAACAGATTATTGTCAAAAAACACTAGCGAAGTGAGAAAAATTTCAATTAGACATAAATTGATTAATTAACTTAGCTAAGAAAGAGCATGCATTCTTACCTCAGCATCTGCAACATCGAAAACTAGTCTCGCCAAAAAAATGAACAAAGTAAACGGATTTTGAGTTTGTAAACTTTCATTCACAGTCCCAGTTACAAGAAATTTTCATTTGCATTCTGCATGATCAACCAACATGAACCAAGTAAGAGCCTCGACTTGTTAGCTCTAGTGCCCTTATTCAACTAATTACTCCAGGGTCATGAAAAATAATGAAATTCAACTAACCATACGAAGAAAAAGATTCAAGTATTCTTAAATAGAAAAGCTTGGTGCTATCGTTTGTACTCATCATATACTTGATGGAAGGATTAAATGTTACAACAACAGGAGCACAAATGACAATCAATGTCAAATTCAAAAACATGAGCAAACCTGGTTGAGGATGTTTATCTAAATCGTGACAGGAGGTTTTACCTTCTCTTAATTACTAGAAAATTACCTTCAAAGTAGTGGCATTTGGATGACAGTAAATTTCAAATACTAAGATATGTAAATCATTTTACCCAGAAAGAGAAGTATCGAAATTATTTATATCATAGATATTAATCCAAGGCTCAGTTTAACTTCTTCATTTTTTTTTATTGGAAGTTTAACTTCTTGATTAGGATGTTCACATGACGGTGTTGCTTAAGAACCAAGATCCAACAGCTACTCAATGGAAGCTTAAAACCATTGGCTTGAAAAAACAACATCAATAGCAAAAATGCACAACTGAGAGAAAATGTAGCATATGAGCACTAATGTATGGATTGGAAAACTATATACCTCCTTTTATGCATTGCCTATATCTTGTAGCACAAACATCTCTAAAGAAAAGAAGGCTACACAAGGGAAAAAAAAAAAAAAGCAGGTGTCCTAATTAGAAACGTACAGACGAAATTGGAGACAAAAGCAACACAAAACAAAAAACAAAAATAAATTGTAGGGTGACTACATTTTTTATGGCACGGCACTGAAGAATGTTGTAGAGCTCTACGGGCTTGCAGTAAATAGAGAGGCTCTCTTTGGTGGCGCTTTCCTCCTCTCCCGAAATACGCACATGGGAATCTTGGCGGCACATATTCTACGATTAGTTTTTGCAATTTGTAAATGATAATTGAGAATTTACAGTTCAAAAATTCAAAAAATTAGAAGCAAAAAAGAAAAGGAAAAGGAAGAAGGAGCACTACCGGACGAAAATCACAACGGATGATGATTCATTGGATTAAATAAAAGGTCACAGAGCGCTTGGAAAGCAACAAATACTGGAGGGGTTACAAATGAGCTGCTTCTTTAATATTTCCCACAACAGTTTTGACTTTTGAGTCCTATCCTTGAAACAAACCCATTAAACTCCCAATGTTGCAAAACCCCATGCAGCTCCTTAGAGAATGATCTATTTCCTCAGCAATATTGAAAAAAATTAAATAATTAAAAGAGAGAAAAGAAGAAGAAGATAGAGTATCTATTTAGAATAAATATTATGTGGTATTTTTATCATTTGATTAAGATCATTCTCATCGATACCTTAAAAAATTCTCTAAATTTTAACTAAAATATGTCATTCTTAAAATTTTATCTTAAATTTTACTAATTGTTCAAAAACCTCCAACATCTCATTCCATATACTTTCTCTATTCTATTAAAATAATTTTTCTATATTCTTTCTTTATTATTTTTTTTGTAATACCCGAGCCTGAGCCCAAGCCCAAGCCCAGACCTGATGGAAGCCCAACCCTCATAATGAAACGGTGGTGCTTAGATCACTCTTGGTTCCCCTCTCCTGCGAATTTCGGTGCTTTTGGGTGTACCTGGGCTTTGGGTCGCCGAATTGAACCAAGTTTGTGGGTCCTCTTCGATGTCGCAGTCAAGCACCATCATTGGAACCGCTAGTTGAACGCCGCCACCTTTTTCACCACCGTGCACCATCGCTGGTCGAGTGGTCAGCGATCACCCCTCACCAAGCAGGTAACTCCCACGGCCTCTGTTTCCCTCAATTTGAAATTTTTCTCTTTATTTGATCTCAATATCACACATTGGAATAGTGGCCCCTGCAAATCTACCCCTCTCCACTATGTATCACTGCTATTTGAAGATCATTGGAATTCCCTCACCAACACTAGTAAATCCTTCCAAACCTTGATACATGTATTACAACGTGTTTTTACTTTTAAAAATACATACTGATTTTGTGTAATTCCCCATTAAACCCTCATAATTTAATTCCCTTTTCAGAGTAGAACTTGTCCATTTAAGTTTACCAGTGGATTTCTTGAGTCATTCAAGTCGACCTACACTACGACACACTTAGGTAAATTTCTCTCCTATTTACTCATTTTTAAACCAGATACCACACGACACTGGGTATAATACTTCGATGTAAATTGCCTAGTCACTTAGTTACGTGAACAAGATGAATAAAATATGATTGCTGGATTTTGCTTGTGATATAAATGTGGATGGTTCAATTTAATGGTTATGCATTTTTCTTATTGGATTGTTGTTGGAAGGTCTCTTGGCGGAAGAAGAGTATGGAGGAATGTGAGATGTTGGCTGTGAGAGTGGAAGTTGGCTATTGGAGTTATTTTGAGGCAGATTGCGTTGGTTTTTTGGCTATATGTGGGATGAAGTGTATTAGGGTTGTTTGTGTGGAATGTTGCATGTGGGCTTTTCATGTTGGATTCATGATGATTATGGGTTGTTTCTTATTTATTTATGGGCTACTATAATTGACGTGGATTTGCTTTAAATTTTTATTTTTATTTTTGGATGATGTGATAGGTTATGTGGTTGTTTGGGTTTACGTTGTGACTGTGATTGAGTTGGTCATGTTGGGTAAGTTATGTGTTCATATAGTGAAGTTGTATGGGTGTTCGGGATTGAAGTGGTTGCTGGTCGAGATTGCTTGAGACGTGGGAGTGATATCAATGATAATATAAATTGATTCATAGGTGTGAGATGGATTAGTTAGTAAATTGTTTAATTGATCGACATGCCGGGAGTAAATGAGGGCTGATTTATTGATATAAATAGCTAGTGTAGGATTTTCCTATAAACTTAATTGCTTATAGAATTGTTTTACTCTATCCATAAAAGGGTGAAAATTTCTGGTTAATCAAGTATATGTGCTGGTTTAGTTATTAACGTGTGCACAAATTTTATAATATAAGTTATCGTGACACGACTAGAGTACAGTTTTCGAACGTAGAGAATACACTACAAGAGTTAGGTAAATGAGGTTCTTATGCTAGATTTGCATAAAAAGGAAATGGACTGAGGTTGGTTTGTAAAATGTGCATATTATGTTTTAAAAGAAAACGTGAAAACAACCAGCTTAGTTATGTATTTTTCATTCACTCATGAAATCTGTATGAAAGAAAAAAATGATTTTTGACGTGAATAGTGTAGACATGAGCAATATTTGACATATTTCTGAAATGTGCATAAGAGCGAATATGTAATCTAAGAATTTTTATACATGTTATACCAAAATGTTTTGGATCTATTTTTGGTCATATAAAAATCATATGAATATGTTCAGCACTTTGTTTGATATGATATGGATCTGAAAAACCTTTGGCATGACTTTTTGACTATGTTCTGATTCTGATTATGGTTATGATATGATTATTCTAATTATGTTATATGGTTGCTACCAACACTTCTAATATGATATGAGTGCATCCACATTGGAAAAAAAGTGATTTTTCTGGTGTTCTTTACTGTGTGCATACTCAGGACTCCGAGAATGAATAAGGGAAAGCATATCATAACTCTAATTTGGCCACCGGGATAGCACAACCCTACCACTAGGGTTAAACATGGTATATGATATGATATGGTGGTATGATATGATACGATACGATGTGATATAATATGATAAGAAGAAGATGTTCAGTTAGTTATGCCAAAATATTTTTTTTAATATGAACTGTTGGTTTTTAAAATATGAAAAAGATTAAAATGTCGCTCTGAAATGTTGTTAATATGTTTTGAGATCTACTTATGATAATGAAATGTTTTTGTTTCCTGCATTTTGAACTTCATGAAAAAACTCATATTGTACATACTAGTATATATGATTTACTTACTGAGTTGTTGATAACTCACCTCCTTATTTTCAAAATATTTTTTAGATGATGTGAAGGGTTCAGTTGAGGAACAGGAATAGAAAATTTGAGCAAGGCTAAGCTAAGGATAGGGTGTCGAGTACCTTAGGGTACTACTATTAACAAAATGATTTTTTATGTCTATTAAATATGTTTTTGCATTTGGTTTAGTAAGACTTAAAGATTTATCAATTTATTATGTTGAGACTATTGGAAGATTGTGAACCCATTGGTTTATGTTGTTATTGTAGTGATGAGTTTGTGGAAATTATTATGTGTTTAATTGGAAAATATAAAATTTTTTATTGTTTTTGAAATCTTTTGAGATTTTAGATGTGTTGGGACACATGTTTATAAGTGACAGGTAGTACTTCTCCGATCCATTCGGGTACGGGGTGTGACAATAACAATGCTCTGTAACATGCGTATAAAATAGTGTCCTAACTAACTTTTGGTACAATTTAGATTTGAACCATCCCATTGGAAGTTTCGGTTACAAAGGCACCTTTTTCCATGTCCTGTTGGAAAATCAAAACCTGTTCAAACCATTACTCAAACACCTTAAAGGCATTCATTTGTTCAACATGGCATCAAGAGCCCTAGACTAACGTCTTCGTACATATTCATGGCATCTCCAGAAAAGACTCCTACCCCCTCCATCATCACCTCCTCCTCACAGTTCATCAACATCAAACTCACCATTGATAATTTTTTGCTTTGGAAAGCACAAATAGTACCTTTCTTGAAAGACCACCAACCATATGGATATGTTGATGGCTCCATTCTTGCTCCCACAGCCTTTATTGATGGCAATCTAAATCCTGCCTGCAAAAAATGGGTATTACAGGATCAATTGCTCATCTCCAAGATTAATTATTCTTTTTTTGATTCAGTTCTTACTCAAGTTCTAGACTACACCACCTCTCATGAAGTATGAACCACCTTTCAAAACCTCTTCTCAGCCAAATCCAGTGCCCATGTCATCCAGACCCAATATCAACTCGTCGTCCTTAGGAAGGGGTCTGAATCCATCTTTAATTACTATATTAAAGCCAAAACTCTTTCCTCATCCTTGAGTGCTGCAAGTCATACTCTTACAGATCAAGAGTTCTCTATTTATTTGCTTACATGTCTAGGGACAAAGTATGAGTCTCCTGTGACTTCTCTAACCACTTGTCCTGACCCTCTCTTACCCCACC
The DNA here is from genome assembly GCA_029856935.1 of Cyclocarya paliurus. NCBI lineage: Eukaryota > Viridiplantae > Streptophyta > Magnoliopsida > Fagales > Juglandaceae > Cyclocarya > Cyclocarya paliurus. Next base: position 23,415,903 of record CM056946.1, on the reverse strand, counting down.
AAATCTACAGTTTTCTCCTTAATCACGAATCGCGTCTGGCTCATCAGACTCAAGCATTGCTTTCGACTTCCCCCTTTTTTGCTAACACAACTACTTCCAAATTCTTTCCAGGTTACACTGCCTCCAGTAGAGTTCAGCACTCATAGTTTCGAGATGGTTGTCTAGGTCATGCCAATGGGCGTGATAACTTCTCGAGTGGTCGTAGTATCATTTCTTCTTCCAACTTTTTTCAAAATCGGTCTGAGACACGTCCCCATCTGTCAAGTGTGTCATAAGGCAGGTCACAAAGCACTTACATGCTATCATAGATTCAACCAAGCCAAGGCCCATGCCTTGCCTCATCCCCCTTCACCCACTCGGTCCAATGGGCCATTTAATTTACTTTTTGTTGATGTATAGGGCCCAGCTCCAGTTTTATCTAGTAATTCAAGTCATTTTTATTTGTCCATCCTTGATGACTATTCCAAATATATATGGTTTTTTCCCATGCAATCCAAGTCTAATGTATCTACTATCATGATCGCATTTCTTGGCTATGTTTATAATATTTTTTTCAAAAATATTATTTCGGTACAATCAGATTTGGGAGGGAAATTTCAACCTCTTAGGCCCATTTTTCAATCTCATGGCATAATTCATAGGGTCGCCTGCCCATATTCTCATCAACAAGGGAGCATTGAAAGATGTCACCGACATATTATAGAAACCTATCTTTCTTTACTCTCCCATGCATTTATTCCCCAACATTATTGGGTTGAAGCATTCCAAACGGTCACTTTCCTTATCAATCAAATGCCCACCTCATTATTCAATCATAAATTTTCCTATAAATTTTTAATGGGCCATCCTCCTGATTATCTTTTTCTTCAGGTGTTTGGGTCCTCTTGTTGGTTTAACTTAAAGCCATATAATCATTATAAACTAGATCAAAGGTCCAAAATGTGTGTTTTCATGGGCTATAGCCTACACCACAAGGGTTATCTCTATCTTCATCTCCCTTCGGGCCGTACATATATTTCCAATGATGTTTTTAATGAATCTGTGTTTCATTTTGCACAATAGCCCGACTAAGTCACTTCAGATAAAAGGCCCACGGTCCACTCCTTTCTCCCTCACATTGAATTTGTATACCCACACTTGGACCCTTTCATACCTTTACCTCAGTCCACAGGCCCATCTTTTCCTCATGACTTATAAGGAGCCCACATTTTCCCTCCGTCTTCAAGCACTCCTTCTCCAACTCAGAACCCTAGTTCTCATTCTCCTTCCGTTGACTCATCTTCCTCCTTAAACTCTGATTTCACTTCCTCTCCCACCACACAGCAGCCTCCTCCTCTTATCCCACAGTCTACGTAGTTGCCTCCTTCCCACCCCATGATCACCTGTTCCTGTGCTCATATCCACTACCCCAAACAACGCACAAAAGACATGATCCTTTGGCCTCCACCACGGCCTTCCATTTCCTTGACTACCACTACATCATCACCATTCCCATCTGCTTCTATCACTCCTGAAGAACCATCCTCCTTCTCTGAAGCTTTGAAATATCCAGAATGGCGATCTGCTGTGCAGATCAAATTTTAGACCTTACTTCAAAACCAGACTTGGGATCTGGTTCCTCCTAGTTTTGATTTAAATGTGTTGGGTTCCAAATGGGTCTTAAAGACTAAGCTAATGGGACTCTGTAACGTTGTAAAGCATGGCTTGTCGCCAAGGGTTACCATTAGCAGCTCGGGATAGATTTCTCTGAAACCTTTAGCCCTATGGTTAAACCTGTAACGATCCGTCTTCTTCTTTCTCTTACAATCACATCTAACTGGCCTCTTCATCAACTCGATGTGCAAAATGCTTTCTTACAGGGGGACCTTGATGAAGCTATTTTCATGCGCCAACCCCCTGGGTTCGTACATCCTGATCATCCAAATCATGTTTATAAATTAAAAATATATATCTATGGATTGAAACAAGCCCATCGGGCCTAGTTTGCAAAACTTACTAAGAAATTACATGACCTAGGTTTTCATGCATCTCGTTCTAATTGTTCACTGTTTATATTGCATACTCAATCTTATTGCATTTACATATTAATATATGTTGATGACATAATTGTCAGTGTTTCTAGCTCTGTTCTTATCTCTAATTTTATAGCTTCATTGAGTGTTCATTTTCGTGTTAAAGCCCTAGGTCTGTTACATTATTTTATAGGGGTCTAAGTTAATCGGGTGTCTTCTGGTCTATTCCTTTCTCAATCAAAATATATTGCTGACCTTCTGTTTCACACTCATATGCATTATTGTAAACCTATTTCAACCCCTATGTCCGCCTCAGTGGAACTCTCAGCCCTTGATGGACTCACCTTTGAGGACCCTCAATTATATCAAAGTGTCGTAGGTAGTCTTCAATATTTAGTTTTCACTCGACATGACATATCCTTTGCTGTTAATAAGGTTTGTCAGTATATGCATTGTCCTAGAAATTCTCATTGGCAAACTGTTAAGTGCATTCTGCGATACCTTCAAAATACTCAACACTTGAGTTTATTTATTTCTCGTACTTCCTCCTTCAAAATTTCTGTCTTCTCTGATGCTGGTTGGGCTGGATGCCTTGATGATCGCAAGTCCACTAGAAGCTTTTGTGTGTATTTTAGATCTCATCTTATTTCTTGGGGATCTAAGAAACAAGCTACCATTGCTCACTCATCCACCGAAACTAAGTACAAGTCAATGGCCAATACGGCCTGTGAGGTTCTTTGACTTCAATCCCTATTAAAAAAGAGTTTCACTTCTAAGCAGTTGGACTAATATTTGAATGAAAGTAGCCCTCCTTTCATCTGTTGCCATGTCAAAAATTACACATTAATTTCAATAGTCTCACTCACACTGAATACTCTCACTCCATGAAGAAAAGCTCGCTTCCCCTCCTCTTTGCTCTACTTCCGTCATATTGATTTCTGCCACCATTGGTCCATTGCCTACCATCCCAGTCGCCACCAGCAATCCAACGTCAACCAACTGGCGCACCCACCCACTCCAATGCAATCACCACCGTCCTCAACTCACCATAGAAATGGTCTTATTTTTTTCTATCAAAATGGCAGATTCTATGATTTTTTTTCTATGCCAAATCTGCAAGTGATTTATTTTTTCCAACCCAAATAAAACGCAAGGCATTATTTGGAGCAAACAAGGATGGGCTACGTTGTTTTATTTTTTCCAACCCAAATAAAATGCCAAATCTGACAACGTGCATTACAAAAGATGCAAGGAATTACCTGGAACCTAGACAATCAAGAACAAACCTAGCATTTCTTGTGATAATTGGGGTGGGCGACGTCAATGGATCTAGGGGTGACGATAGATCTGATCTAGCAGCAGAATGATGAGAGAGAGCAAATTCATCGAGCAGATGAGGGATTTGATTTCCATCCTGGGTTTTTTTACTGTGTGCCACATATCCCTTATTAATCCATAAATGGGCTACGTGGTAGAAAATTATTGAAGGCTGTTTTCAGCCTAATAACAACATGATCGTTGAAAAGATATTCTCAGTAAAAGAACTTGGCATTTTTCTTACTGACTCCCCTATATTGTGGTATGATAATTTAGGAGCAATATATTTGTCTCTCAATCATGTACTTCATGCTCGCACCAAACATGTGGAGCTAGACTATCATTTTGTTCGTGATCATGTTACGGCCAAGACTCTTCAAGTTTCATTTATATCTAGCAAAGATCAACTCGCTGATGTCCTGACCAAACCACTGTCCACTGCTCGATTCCTTCAGTTATGATCAAGCCTCACACTTGCTTCTGTGATGCTTAGATCACAGGAGGGTACTAATGCACCACACTTTGTTCCAGCGGCACACAGCACTACCACTCCCACTCACTTGGTTGTAGCAGCACACAGTAGCCAAATCAACACCGAAGAATAATTGTGACATATACACCATAACAGATTGTACTATCTAGAAGGACAATTGTCATTGTATAAGTGGTGAAAGAATCAAAGGTTGGTATATATAATAGCTATAAATAGTAAAGCAGCAATACAAATCAATAGGATGAAAAAATGAGTGTGTTGAAAGGATAGTTGATTCTGGAAAATCAGAATCTGTTCAAACCTTTTCTCAAACACCTTTAAGGCATTCATTTGTTCAACAATCACCAACCTTAATTCTTTGATCAAGCAGTCAGAATAGTTGGGATATGATAGTAACTTATCTATGACATCAGGCATCTCATCCGAATTGAGGAACTCACTTTTACTTACACAGTAATAGTCATCCGAATTTTTTGAAACAACATACCAATCCCTTTCTTGTAGCTTAAACTTGAAAATCCCAGTTTGCGGGTTATCCCTTCCTATCCACAAAGCCAACTCTAGGATTGTGTTAGATGTTGGACTAAGTTCAGCTGAGTTGAGTTCTTTATGAATAGTAGTGAGTTGAGATAGTTGAGTGTGTTTTGTGGGGTCCACTTAAGATGATTTTATGTGTGTTTGGATGTTAAAATGAATTTAGATATATTTTTAAGAAGTTGTGAAATAATTGGGGCCCACCAGAAATTCACTGTTCACTTGTCAATTGTGTCTCCGCGCAATTAACGATAATTCCAACCCACCACATTCCTAAAACCAGCTGGTTATTCACACTTCACAGTATCGAGTAAAATTGCTTCCGCCCAAGCCTTCGGTTGATACCACAATGGGAAATCTGCAAAAATAATTCACTTTTTTCCCATTTGAGTTGAGATTTTTCAGATTTTCAACGCTCTACACAATAAGTTTGTTATATATTTATTTTACTAATAATATAATCCACATCAACCAGGTTGTAACAAAATAACATAAAAGATTATTTTATGCAAATATTTGCTTACTCTGAATTTACAAAAACTGAATAAAATAATTATAAATAAAATACAACATTATCATGCCCACATTTTTTTTTCATAATTTTTTTACATATTATTTAATTACTAGTAAAAATATTATTACACTCAACTATAAAAAAATGCACCCACGACCCTCAAGACATGAACATGCGGGTTAAGAATCTCTGCATTTTTTAACTATCCCGTCTATATACAATAAACGAAATGTGTGAACTGTTTTTTACGGATGAAACTCCGCTCAAACTGTGTTTGGATGGCAGATGAAGTTCAAAAATGAACTTAGCTAAACTACTTTCATCATCCAAACAAGCCTAGGTCTTTTACCATTTTCATACCTGGAAGAAACGTATCAGTTGGATATTTGAAGCTCTCCCACAGATAAACCACCATGCTATATTTATCAACATCGGTGAAGACCAGGTTTCCAGAATCCATGAGTTTCACTTCCCGATTTTTAGAAGGGGTTCTACAGATAATAATAGACCAGTAATCATTCCCAATGCCAATGGTGTTAGATACCCTGAGGTTTCCATCTTCGTCAGTTCCAAAAACTCCAGTGGAACCCTTCAGTATCAGGTCGTCACAATTGGCAACCCACACAACAATTTGATTTGGCCAACTGTGATACCATATCCCGACAAACCACATGCCGCTAGAGCTTCCCAACAGGATAAAGAATCCTAGTTCAAACTTCCCTCTAGCGGAGATAAGAGTTGTAACATTTTTACAAAGAAAGTAGCTGGGAGTTGAAACTGGAATTCTCGTTGTGATTTTGAACATACTGAAGTTAATTGCTTCTCATCTAGTTGACAGCATTTCCATCCGCTTCCTCTCACATGCGGTATGGAAAAAATATGAAAAAGAAATAAAAAGGATTATTTTAATAGAATAGAGAAAGAATAAGAAGTTAGACGTAGAAGATTTTTTAAAAGATAGATAAAATTTAAAAAAAAATTAAAAAGTACTTATAAAAAAACGAAAGGGAATGCTCACAAAAGCTTCCGCTACCCACGTTCTTTCTTTCCAACCAAGCGGCAAGCAATAATTGGACAATTTTTGGATGTCCGGTACTATATAATATATTATTTTTATTGATTTATATGATTTACGTTAGCTTTATTTTATAATAAAAAATAATTTTACAATTTAATTTACCATACTAAATTATATCAATTTATTGATTTATTTTTATTAAATTTATTTATGAATAAAGTGTTTCTCTTTTTTTAAGTTTTTGAAATTAAAAATAATTTAAAAATTATATCTATCATTTCTATTAATCTTGTACAAGAAACAACCCTATACTTATTTTAATAACAAAATACAAAAGTTGTATATCTATCCGTCTTCTATATATATTCAATATTAAACAAACTTCATGCAGGTCTCTCGATGGATCGAGGATGGAAAAAAGTTTCAAATTGATTTCCAATCGTGTCTTATTTTCGAAATGTTGGTTGTTGCAATTTGGTTTGGTTTCTCTTAAAATTCATTTGAAGTATATAATTATTGTCGTGTACTGTACAGGAGGGGGAGGTTGACGACTAGTTCTATAATAGAAGTCGTTTTTAGAATTTTTGATACCGAGACCTATACAGACTAGTTTCATGAATCGTATTGGTTGGGGATCATGGTCCCTTAGCAGTAGTCATTTTCTATCTGATTACCACTACGTACACATGATAGCCCGTTATTCATATTCGCCACAAATACCCTTATAAAATCACAAAGAATCAGTAAATTAAGTTTTTTGACAAGTCTAGCTAATTTGGTCCAACTTCATTCGTGGAAAGTCTGAGAAGAAGGTGTTTTGACTTTTCATAATGCATGGTATATATTTAACGAACAGATTTCGACATCATCAATCTGTTTAGCATATCATATCAGCAAACAAATTACAAACTTGCAAATTTTTAAAAGGAAGTTTAATTTAGAGCATGCAGGCCGGTCAACGTCATCACATGTGGCCGGCCTGCCTTTGACAACTCTAATTAACCTCCATTTCATCTTTTATAATATTGGTCCCCACTCCAATGGCTTTTACTTATGTGTCCCATACTAAAGAGACAAATGGGAGAGATATATTGACATATCAACCCCTAAAAATGTGACCAATCAAATCTACTAATTAGAGTTTAAAATAAGAGAGATAGACGTATCAAACGGGCTTCTGCACTTTTTATTGCTCATTTAATGCTTTCCAAAATATGTCTATAGATGACAATAAATGTTGTAAGACTCACTTGATATATCTATCTCTCACTCTAAGCTTTTAAGTTGGTGTTCGAACTTGAGGTACCTTATCCCAACATTTGCAAATAACACCCATAATAGATATACATGAATGACTACTTAATGGCCACGAGTCACCTACATTAATCTGATAATTAAGGAAACTACAGTACTACAAAAACAAAAATTAAAATGCTTGGAGTTTCAAAAGAAGGGTTAATAGATCAAAATTACAGTGAACATTTAATTGTTACAGGGGAAAAACATTACGCTGGGAGAGACGAAAAATAGCCCCCCCTGTTCTGCATGGCAGCATGAGTACCACAACATGAAGTGCTAGAAACTTGGAAAGAGAAATTAAACAGGGTTTGGGAATCTTGAGTATCAACGACCTTCTTCTAGGGTAACCGTTAACTCTGGTTTACTAGAAGAAGAAGCTGTGCCAGAAAGGGATCTCCTTACAACATAGGCTGGTTGTTTAGGAGTTGGAAGAGTTGGATTTTCACTACCGAGCATGAAAACTGCATTTGACATGGAGGGACGGTCAGCTGGGTCTTCTTGCACGCATAAGAGTCCAACAACAACACACCTCAAAAACTCATTTGTGTTGCATGTTTCACGCAATGCTTGGTCCATTAAATCTAATGCCCTGTTTTCTTTCCACGACTTCCATGCCTGGGATAGTTTCAAAGCTTTGAAATGGTTATGAAGCAGAGTGATGGAAAAATGTAACAGTCTATAACCAATTTATATAGCTCACTTACATATCCAAGAAGACTCAAAGCTTGTTCGGCCAGGTAAAATCCTGTGTTTCTTTTCCCGCTGACGATCTCTAGAACAACCACACCAAAGCTAAAGACATCAGACTTGACTGAGAAAAATCCGTCCAACGCATATTCTGGAGACATGTAGCCGCTGCATGACAGCAAATGTTGATCAAATGGTCAGTGAATTGGGGTACGTATATGGGGGCAACCAAAAAATATGATACAAAGTCTAAACAATCTGGAATTAATCATCTCTATTCTATGTACTTACTATGTTCCAACTACTCTGGTTGTGCTTCCCTCAGTTTGTTTGCCTCCAAATATTCTTGCCAAGCCGAAGTCAGAAATCTTGGGGTTCATCTCCTCATCTAGGAGAATGTTGCTTGTTTTCAAATCTCTATGAATAATCCTCAACCTAGAATCTTGGTGAAGATAAAGCAGTCCTCGAGCAATTCCCAGAATGATGTTAAAGCGTATCTCCCAGCTCAATAACACACATAGTGTTCGATCTTGCACAAGATTTTTCATTCCAAAACAAATTCAATCACCATCTTAATTAAGATGCTTTCTGTTGGCAATATTTCATATATTTATGTAGTGAGTAAGTCTAAAAGATTTGAGGTTCGGAGGCTAACCAAATAAAAAGGAGTCTAAGCTTTTGTTGGGCATGTATTCATAGAGTAACATCTTTTCGTCTCCAACAATGCAGTAGCCCAGAAGTCTAACTAGATTTCTATGTTGAAGTTTTGCAATCAACACAACCTCATTTTTAAATTCTTCTAAGCCTTGCCCCGAACCGCGTGACAGCCTCTTTATAGCAATCAGTTGTCCCCCTGAAAACTTACCCTGAGCACATTCCATATGGCATATACATCATCCTTTGTAAACCACAATAGTGTTCAAAAATTAATTTTGCCAATTGTTGAGGAGATAGTTATTACCTTGTAAACAGGCCCAAATCCACCTTGTCCAAGCTTGTTTGCCTCTGAGAAGTTATCTGTAGCTGCTAGTATACTGCCCAAATCAAAAAATGGAACATCAATCCCTTTCTTATCCTCTTCTTTGAACTCAGCTGAAGACATCAAATCTTGGACACGTCTCTCAGTGTCATACAAGTTTAATGTCTGATTTCCCTGATTACTTCTGCTATCTGATTTCAAAACAGAATTTAAAACCAGCCAATTGTCAATCTAATGAAAAGGAGGGAGGAGGGGGGGGGGGGGGAGTCAAACAGAAATTATGTGCCTGCTAGTTACCATTTCTATTGGCCACTCGCCTTCTTTTCAGATAGTACACAGAACACAATATCATGATTATGAGAATTATAATTGCAATAGTCCCCAGGACAATTAGATAACGCCTGTAGTGACCAGCTACTGCAATACAGCAAGACCATATGGAAGGTGGTTAGTCATCTAAAATCTAATACAATATAATATAACTCACATATATGTAAGGAAGAGAAGAACTTTTGAAAGGCACGATATATGCTGGCTGATTGAACACTAGAAGAATGCCATGGAGCAGGGCGTGGGGCTGGATTATCATAAGAAAATAATTCCAGTAGGATAGAGTCCTTCTTGGATATAACATCACAATGTTCTGATTCTTTCTTGGCTAACATTGCAATCTTAAACTGCCAGTAGTGCTGGCATGAGAGGTAGAACCCTAACCTTTAACACAATGTAAGTTTTGGGCATCCCATCGAAAGTTTGGATTGCAAAGGCACCTCTCCTCTCCATCTTTTGCTGCCATGCAAGTTGAATGTGTCCAAGCCATGCAGTCTGAGGATGATATGCAAGTCGGCTCCGGTGGTGGGTTCCAACTAATCTCTACTTCATCAGAAGAAAGCCACCTGGTCACGTTAAATGGCAATGAAGAATTGAGCCGCAGATTTCCTTCTGAATTTCCCGCAACACTACGATTTCCTGCATATTTGACTTGGATGACAAAAGTTCGTGTAATTGGATCGATGCTTTCAATTCGATAGGCAGGGGTACTGTTTGCCGGCATGAAGCTAACTTGGCCGATGGAATTGTTGCAGTAGAAACTAAAATACATGGGGTCGCCACAATTTCGTCTGGTGCTCAGTGGGTAGGGGATTATGTTTGTTCCACAAGGCTCGCAATCCCTAGCGGTTGATTTTGCAAAGGTGCCTGCAAAGCGTGGAATAAAAACTAAAGTAACAGTACTGAGAAATGAACTTTTTTACCATTATAAAATCAAAGCTCTGTCTGTTTTGACAACATGATGTCAACTACTTTTGTATATACCCCCGATCGACAGCCCACGAGTAACAAGTCATTAGGCAAAGAAATGGTTAATTTTTCATGTTTTCTAGCATATCTAGCTAGAATTATGGATTTTTTTTAGTGTAACTAAAAAAGAAAGAAAGAAAAAATACCTCTAACAACACGGGTTTTTTCTTTTGTTGGTTTCCATTTTGTTAAGCAATTTAGCAACTGATGAGTCAATTCTAGAGAATTGTAATATTCAATATGGGAGGGAGTACCTATATCAGATTTTTTTGCCACGCGAACAGAAAGGTTACGACCTTCCGCGTACTCCTCTTGAAGACCAGTTAGATCGTCACTCCAAATCAAGCAGTTGTTTCTCGTAGCATTTAATTGATCTCTTCGCATGCTGTTTCCAAGTTCCTGATACGAATAGGCCTGGCACTCACAGCTTTTAAGGCACGTCTTAATGCAATCTGTTTCATTTTCTACAGCGAAAGCTGTTGGTGATCCTGTTTGGCTCACCTTCATCATCTTTAAGCCCAAGAACCAGCTTGTCTCACTCTCGCCACATAGTTCCGAAATTCTGGAGCAACCGCCAGAAAACTCTCCCGAACCCCAAATCTCAGGATTATGAGGCTTGAACCCTGGCAAGCATTTGCATCTACGTATTTTATTGTTAATGTTGCAGACGCCAGATTTCCCGCAAGCATGATGAATGCTACATTCATCTCTTGGCTCCGACCATATCGAAAGCCACTTATGTTGAACACCAATAAACCACAAGAACTGTAACTTTCCAGTGTAATCCATCACCAACCTTCTTGTACCATTATTACGAGCCCAAGTGCGATTGTACAAGTACGTACTATGAGAAGTTTTGCTGCTCTTGCTGACTTTCCGCATGCTGAAATTTGATAGCAAGTCTGCAATGACATGATCAAGCGTTTCTTCCGAGTTCGATCTCCAACTTCTGGTCCAGTAAGGGACGCGTGATTTTTGGATAATGTACTGGACTTGATGTTCTTCTTCTTCTTCTTGATCTTGAGTTCGTGTGAACGTGTAAATTCCAATTCCCGGGTCACCAACGCCAGCCCATGAAGTCAATGTCAGGCTTTCATCCATCTTCATACCTGGAAGAAATGTATCGGTTGGATTTGTAAAGCTTTCCCACAGAACTTTTCCATGCTGATCATCGTCGCTGAAGACCAGGTTTCCAGAATCCATGAGCTTCACAGACCGATTTCTAGACGCGGCTTTTTCAAGTTTCGTAGACCAATATAAATACTTTGTAGCTGTATCCAATACCTTGAGGTTGCCATCTTCTGCAATTCTAATGACTCCAATGGCACCGGTAGGTATTGGATACTCTCGGTTGGCAACCCATATAACAGCTTGTGGATCCAATAGATACCATATTCCGACGAACCTGTTGCGGCTAGAGCTTCCATTAGGGGTAAAGAACCCCAACTCAAAGTTTCCTCCAACCGACACAAGAGTTGATCCATTATTATTCTTGTCGGTAATCAATTCGTCTTCCTTCAAAATATGTCTAGCACTGCAATATAATTGAGAGGAACACAACAAATGTATGCAAAAGACGAAGAAGATCGAATATGACAAGAAACTTTTAGAAAATGTACTGAAGATTTTGCTTCCTCTGCTTATCATTGTGAAGAAGTTAAGCAGGAAACTAGAACTACTGAAACTCTTCCGCAGTGTTGTTGCTTGTACCCACTCTGCTTGCCAATGGAGTCATCCATGTAGTCTTTTTTTTTTTTTTTTTTTTCCTATAAAAGGTCTTTTCATATTTAACTTTTATTTTTAATTAAATGACTCGTGGCAATTAGTTAGTGGTGTTTATGTTAAATTTTTGACAATTTGTTAGGGGAAAACTAAAAACGTGACTTATTTTGATCGAAGTTAAAAACATAGGTAGTAAAAAAATTCGTAATTGTTTATATCTAAAAACAAAAGTTATTATGAAACCATAATATTAAGTACTATTTTATTGGTTAGCCTCTCTGTTTTACATAGGCGTATTTGTATGGTAAATGGGTGACCAGGTCAAGGTCGTCTGCTATATATGTCAAGGTCGTCTGCTATAAATGGGTGACATGTTCATTTCATCGTCATTTCCCCTGGTCCCAATATCCTTCGTCTTTCACTTGCAAAGAGACACAAAATCTGGCTTTGTCTTTGAATATGAAGTTTTCCTATAAATAAATAAATAAATAAAAAAGAGAATGAAATATAAACGATTTCATTGACTAGTTTCGCTCCACAGGCTCAAACAGATATTTTTAGCATCCCAAATGGAGCCTAACCATCTTATCTTCACCGCTAATTGAAGAATTGAATGGATACACTTGGAATGGACAATGCTTAAGTAAATTGTAACAATACGTTTGGATGTTTGAGATATATTTTCATTTCATCTTATTTCATTTTAACATCTAACTATCACTCAAATACAAATATTTTTTAATTTCAAATTTTTAACTTTTTTATATAATTATTATATAATCATTACAAATTTTCTAAACTTTTACACAAAACATAAAAAATAATCTAACTATTTAAATACTAAAACAAAATTATATTAAAAAATTATATTATAATAATATTTTAACTTTATAATATTTTATTCATTTTTTTTCCTTTTCCAAAATCTATCAAAAATCTTAAATCAAATTATTTCACTACTTTTTATAATTATTTTATTACTATTTACAAATTTTTCATCTACAACGCTCCAATGGAAGTCTTAAGCTACATAGTCTATACTCCAAAATGATTAGTCAATGATACAATTAGAGTCCCATTAGAACTTTATAAAGAGCAAAAATTTCTCATTCCTAACAATATGAAATCTCACACACCACCTAAGCTTATCATTATCATATGGAATATCACATCATCACCTCTCGTTTCATTTGAATGTAACCCAGGCAAGTTTGAAGAGTGAGATGAGAATTTTTTGTTTTAGATAAAAATTTAAAATATTATTTTTTAATATTATTATTATTTTAGAATTTGAAAAAGTTAAATTGTTTATTATATTTTATATGAGAATTTAAAAAAATTATAATAATAAAATGAGATAAAAATTTTGTACTTTTTTTTTTTTTTTTAACCCCAAACCAGCTCGTCTCTCTCACAAACATAAATTCAGTGGGAGGTTGTAAGGTCCACTGCATTGACAGACGGTTTACTTTGTTATGTTATTACGGAAGCGTCGTGTCTGGCCATGTGGTTTGAACTTTGACTACACAAATTTGACTATAAAAATGCACCCAAGTTGATCACGTCAGCCTGCATGCAGCTAATGAAGATATATATATATATATATATATATATATATATATTATTTTTTTTTTTTTTTTATTTTTTATGGAAGAGGCGAAGGTATATATACATTATAAATTGGCAGTAAATTAATGGCACATTTCTAACCACTGACGAGATTTCATAGTTGGGCATTGCGAGGGGAGTAGGCTGGGCCTGAGGAGTAAATCTGGTCCACGAGGCCCAAAGAGTCCGGTCCAAGTGACATGTTCATTTCGTCATTTTCCCCCGTCCCAATATCCTTGCCTTCACTTGCAAAGATATAGAAAATCTGGCTTTGCCTTTTCTTAACAGACTCTGTTAAAGTTTTAATTTGCACAATAGATTGGAATAGAAGAATGAATCATTCCCAACCAACATGATGATTCGGATTTTGATATGATACTCTTCGCATTTATCTATGTAATAAATAGCAAATAAGTAAATAAAAATAAATAAAGAGAAGTACAGGGATTTATGTGATTCGGTATAATGCCTACGTCTACAGGTTATTTGATGGCAAAATCTACTATGATATATGATTTTAAAATCTCTCATAGCCTCAAATAACTCACAATACAATAGGAAAATCTAAGGAAGATCTTTTGGAGTTGTAATAGATTTGGAGTAGGGAGCTTCTGTGGAGAGATCTTGTGTAGAGAGCTTGTTGAGAGTTCGTCTATTTTGTGGGGGATCCTCTCATATATATAGAGGTTTAACTTGCCTTGTGAAACATTTTCTTATTAGGAGTCTGAGTCACGTTCCTTTTAGGAATCAGCATCCATTTCCTTTTAAGAGTCTGAGTCCACTTCCTTTTAGGAGTATGAATTCATTTTCTCTTAGGAGTCTAAATTCATTTCCTCTTAGGAGTTTGAGTCAATTTGTCCTATCTCTTTTTAGATTTATCTCTTAACTTGATTTTTGACATTATCTCGAGGCTAAATTATAAGTTGTTGATTTGACCCATACATATACCCTCCATTCTTAAGGGTGATTTGCTGGACAAGAATGCCTTGAGAATCTTCAAGTCAATAATTTGCTGAATAAATGCAAAAATTGATCATTGGTTTTCTGTATGGTCCCTGATTTTCTGTTGGTTTCCTGATTTTTTGTTTGTTTTGTGCTAAAGCGGTGAGGAGGTCAGCTTGAGAAAATAGGCGAGAGATGTACTTGACCACATTAGGTGTGAGTATGAAACTCAATTTTGAGTTTGTTTATTTGTGTAGATGTTTGCCGTGAGAGATCGTTTGTTGTCGATGAAGAGTGCATATTTCCATGATCGATTTTTCGTGTATTTTTGTGATTATTTTTTCTTTTTTTTGTAGTAGTGAATTTTCTGCCTCCTTGGTGTAAATTGTTGTTGGTATTCTCATTTTGTTAGTTGTGGTAAATTTTCTGCCTCTCGGTATAAATTTTTGTTAGTATTCTCGTTTTGTTGTTGGTGTTTGTTGATAGTAACTCGTGCTTAAGTGGTCAGGGAGCCCATCAACATCCTGGATCCATCTTAGGTAGTTACTAAGCCCGTCGACTAGTTCCCGAAGGACACCCGCGCGAGGCAATTGTAGAGCTTGGTGGCTCGTTTCCAAAGGTAACCCACTCGAGGCGATTGTGGTGCGAGCATAAACACTCAATGTTTACTAGAGAAGATGTTGTGCTTGTATTGTTGTCCAGTGAGAGAGGTCGGGTAGTCTAGAGAGTTGCCCGCTTATTAGGCGCAAGGGAGGTCTAACTCGTGGAAATTAGTTAAAGTTATTATGAAACCATAATATTAAGAGCATCCACATCGGGTTGGTCAAATGGGAAAGTTAGCTAACATTTAGATAATAGATGTTAAAAACACCTCACATTGGATTGACCAAATCTAAAATAAGATAGACTTCTGCTACAGTGGTTGGCCAAAGATGAAAAACTACTATTGATTCACTAAATATTAAAATATTAATTTCTCACTCTAAGTAAACATTAAAATATTAGTTTCTCACTCCAATAAAAGTACTATTTGATTTGTAATTAAAAAATTTAGATAAAATTTTAGATGATTTTAATCAAATATTTTTTATTATTAGCATCAAATGACTTTTGAAAATATGATTTTTTTTTAATATTAATTTAATTAGAATAGAATTATTATTAATATTAAATTGGTAGAATTATAAAATATGATACAAATAAATTAAATTTAATTAATTTAATAATATTTTAATATTATATAGAGAGTGAATAGCTAATCTAATATGAGAATTGAATTTAAATAAAATAGATAAATATGAAAAAATATGATATTAATTAAATTTTAAAAATACATTTAACGAAGCTAATACTAATTCTCTAACTATTGTATTGGTTAGAGCATTAGCATTGGTCTATGCAAATGCATATGCAAAATTACCTCTTTTGCATAACCATTTGACCATTTGCATATGCATAAGTAAAACTCACACATTGACTTATGCATATTTGAGACCAAATAATAATAAAATATTATTTTTTATTATTATTAATTTTTTTCTAAAATCAAAATTTTTATATATATTTTGTAATTAGCATCCACTATATACATTTGAGATTAATAATACAAATGCAATAATAAAAAATATAATTTTTTTTTATATTATATTAAAAATATAATAAAATAAAAAAATATATATAATATATTATAATAATAAAATGAATGTGTATGTGAATATTTGTTGTGTTGTTGAGGAAGGGAGAAGAGGAAAAGATTGAGAGAGAGAATGGAATGAGAGAGAAAAAACAATTAAAATATGTTTGATGGAGTGAATAGTTGTTATCCAAATTTGGATAACAACTGTTCACTGCTAGCCAAATTTATGCATATGCATAAGCCAATGTGGATGTTTTTTGAGTCATATTATGCAAATATAGCTTTGCATATGGATATGCATAGACCAATACTAGTGCTCTTAGCCTTTCTGTTTTACGTAGGCATGTAATTAGGTAAATGGGTGACCAGGTCAAGGTCGTCTGCTATATATTCATTCATCATTATTTCCCCTGGTCCCAATATCCTTGTCTTCACTTCCAAAGAGACAGAAAATCTGGCTTTGCCTTTGAATATGAAGTTTTCCTATCAAAAAAGAAAAAAAAAAAAGGAATGAAATATGAACGACTTCATTGAAATTTGACTCGTTTCGCTCCACAGGCTCAAACAGATATTTTAAAATGCTCTTGAAGCCCAACCATCTTATCTTCACCACTAATTGAAGAAGTAAATGGATACGCTTGGAATGGACAATGCTTAAGTAAATTGTAACAATACGTTTGGATTTTGAGATACTCATTTCATCTTATTTTATCTCATATCAACGCAAAAAATTATCTAACTTTCTAAATACCAAAATAAAAATTATATTATAATAATATTTTAACTTTATAATATTTTTATTCAATTTTTTTCTCATTTTCCAAAATTCTATCAAATATCTTAAATCAAATTATTTCACTATTATTTATAATTATTTTATTACTATTTACAAGTTTTTCATCTCATCTCATTTCATGTAAACGTAAGTCTCTCACAAACATAATTCCAGTGTGAGGTTGTAAGGCCCACTGCATTGACATATGGTTTATGAGTCGTTTAGATTGAAAAAAACTCTCAACCAATCTTATCTCATCTCATCTTATCTTGTCATCATAATTTTTTTAAATTTTTACACAAAATATAATAAATAATTCAATTTTTTTAAATTTCAAAACAATAATAATATTAAAACATAATATTCTAACAATATTTTATTCAATTTTTAATTTTTATTTACAATTATCTCATCTCATTTTACTATCCAAACAACTTACGGAAGCGGTGATTTAATTTGACTATAAAAATGTGCCGAAGTTGACCACGTCAGCTGCATGCAGTTTATGAAGATATATATATACATGATAAATTGGCAAGTAAATTAATGGCACATTTCTATCCACAGACGAGACTTTCGTAGTTGGGCATGATTTTCTGCACTAAATGCCGGATCACGTATGAACAAAGTGACAATAATGAACAGAGGCTAAAGAAGGCCACAACACACAAAAATAGTGACAATAATGGAATCACGTGAAAGCAATCGTTACACTTCTTGCATGATTGGGTGCACAAAGTTCGTTCTGTTTCCTTTTTCTTCTAAATTATTTAACACGCACCTTCTAAGAAGGAAAATGTGGAAAATTATTTCCGTCTTTTATAATAATATAATAATGATAGATTTGTTGAGTCTATTATTTAGTGTTGTTAAAAAGTGGTTAACTAAATTTGTAACAATAAATTTTATAGTTAAATTTTGACCAAAGTTTATTGAGGCCACTAATAGTGCTCTCACTCCTTTCAAGTGCACTGCACATCCACGCTGTGTGAGGGGAGCTTTTTAACTTTGAAATATAAACACGAGTACATGGTAAGTTTAAAGAAAAATAATTTGTACAAATTTTTAATAGGAAAGTTTTGTACAAATTTTTGTAAGAAAATAGTTTCCATATTAAAAAAGTGTAAAAAAACTATTCTTTGTTAGTATCATTCACTTTTTTTGCATGAAACTTATATCTAGTATTACTCAAAGTTTAAATGAGTACTCATACATGCCCAACCAAAAAGACAGTTGAGCTAATAGCAATTTATATAATGACAAGTTTTTTCTTTTCTAAAGCCTTTATACCACACAACATTTACATGATATAATTTCATTTAAAATATTAAAATCTTGAAATTTATCTTTCAAACTATGCCATGTTGATGGTGTATAATGTAAAATATTAGAACAGACCTATTCATTTCGTAATAATGTGGCAAGAGAAATAATATTTGCAATCGTAAAATACACAAACGCTACACAATTTTTAAAAATAAATAAATAAATAAGGGACCTAATGACCTATATGAAAAAAATTAATTTTTTAATAATATACTCTATTCCTTTAAAAAAAAATTGTTATATCTACCATTACTTACAACGATGCTCATCACACGTCTCTTTAGATAAGGAAAAAATAAAAATAAAAAAAGGAATCTGAAATGCAATGAAAGGACCGTGGTTATTTTTTTTAATTTTTTTTTGTATTGATGAAATTGTGGTGTAAAAGTTTTTTTAGGTTTCTATAAATAACTATTATCTTTTTGGATTCGATTGGATGAAATTTCTCTTGGGAGAGAAGTAATTTACTTCTCAGATTTGTCATTTCCAACTATTGTTGGAAGTAGTGGCGGAGGCAGAATTATGATTGGTTTGTGTAAATTTAATAAAATATATATATATATATATATATATATATATATATATATATAATTAGTCAATTAACATGAGATTATTGAATTTAGAAATTCACCAAACATCTCATTTTTTTACTTCAACAATAAAATAGTTTCGGTCCAATTAATTATTTAGAGTTAAGATAATAACAAGTCAAGTTCATTAATAATAATAATAATAATAATAAAGTAGAAGATGGTAATGAAAAACTCTACAATCACATATAATACAAACCAAAACAACTGAATAGTAAATAACAATGCCAAGAGCTTTGTAGGAACTCATCATTTTTGTTTTAAAATTTGAATGGGTGCATGGAATGTTTAGTTGGAAGCCATGCGCCAACTAACGACCCATCTTTGCACGTCATGGATTCTAAATTATATATCCATTTAACTATTGGGCTACCATACACAGTATTAATGAGCCTTAAAGCACCTACTAGGCTCGAATGCCACAACAAAAGCAGCAGACATGCAAAAAAGTTCAGCCCACTAAATTAGTTGCAGCCCACCCAGCTTTAGCCAAGACATGGTATAAAACTGGGCCTCAAATTCCTAATTGTCTTTTTTCCTTTTTTCATTTTTTTTTCTTTTCTTTTGAAATCTCATGCAAAAGCTTAGTTAATATAATAAACCCTCCTTTGCCAAAACATGAGCTGCTTCTTTAACATTTCTCACAACAGGTTTAAACTCCCAATGTTGCAAAATCCCATGCAGCTCCTTAGAGAATGATCTATTACCTCAGCAATATTGAAAAAAATTAAATAATTAAAAGAGAAAAAAAGAAGATCGAGTATCCTAACCAATCGGTATTTTTAACACTAGATATTGGAACCTATTACAATCTAAGACCATAACGGAGGAATTTTATATGTAAAATAATAAATAATAATAATAATAATAATAATAATAATAATTTTATTACATATCATTCTTACATATCATACACTATACTTATTTTTATTTTTAAAAAATTATTTTTAATTTTATTCTTCTTAAATTGATTGAATTGTTTTATTCATTATTTATATATCATATATTTAAAAAGAGAAAAAAATTAAAAATTAAAAAATTATATATAATGTATATTGTATAAAAATGATAAATAAAATTTGTCTAATAATAAAAGAAGACAAAAACAATAAAAAGGACTTCGTCAATCCAGAAGTGGTCGTGAAAGCCGCTGACTAGGAGCGCGTGGTCGGGAGGAATGCTGACCGTAGACGATAAGAGAGGAGTCTGAGAAGAGATATATTCAGAGCGGGGCCCAAGAGACAGGTCAGACATCCCAAATCAAGTATAGCGCACGTGGCCCAAGCCTCTGAAGCGAATCGGAATCTCCTGGACGCTATCTCTATGCCACCTGGATATGGCGCGTCACCGTCAAACCAAAAATATCCCAAGGAAGCAAAACCGAAGGAGTGGAGCGGTACCATAAAATATATAGACCACAGAGGTTGTTGTTCCCTGACGAACCAACACCTGGCGCTACGAGACACCACAGCCTTAAGAACGGTGAAATCCTTCTGTTTTCACAGGTGAGTACCAACCACAGCTCTGGAGCCCATCCTTTTCAGTCTAAAATTACACCCGTACCCTCAACCCAATCACTACTACTTTTATGCAATATTTTTTCCTCGTTTTTTAAATAATTAGTTCAACAATTCAATTGCGTTTCGGTCCTTCGAAGAATCAAAGAAAATATTATTTGTAATCAAGAATAATTATTGCAGCTTTTCGCTTTACGTAATTATATTCTATAATGAATGGGGCATTTTATGATGGTTTCGAATATATAAATCACAATAAACGTAGATAATAAGCCCTTTCGATTAGTTTCTATTAAAGTTCTATTAAACTCTTTTCTGTGCACCCTGCCTGGTGTACATGGGTGAATAAATAAGAAGTGACCTAGATGTTTTATGTCAATCACTCTATTAAAAAATGTTTTAAATATCTCAAATTAGACATCATAAAAATAAAATAATACATGTAAATTACGAATAAATATATAAAACCAAATTAAAATTATAAATCTATGGCCATAGAATTTAAAAAATAAAAAAAAATTAAAACCAAAAATATAATATTTATATAGATAATATAAAAATAAGAATTTCAATACCAAAAAAAAAAAAAATTGAACCGGTGGAGGGGGAACCCTACTCTATGCTCGGCGCATGAAAATATAATGCCACACTTCATAATTTACCTGTATATCATAGTTTAATTTGTAAAATGTAAAATTTAAAATTTATTTTTTAAATTATATTATATCATATAGATAATTTATGATGTAAAATTTTTTAAATAGAATTATCAATTTAAAGTGACCGATAAAAACAAAGTATTATATAAATTTATTTATAACTGAAAAAGGCAAATGTAAAATAGTAACAATACACACAACACACTTCACATCATATTTCACAATATATATTTTAAAATAAAAATATTTTTATAAAATAATATTACTTTTATAAGATATTTTATAAAAATACTCTTTATTTTAAAATATAGTTGTGTAATACGAATCGCCAGTACGTTTAAAAAATACTGACCATTCGTCTACACATTGTGAATGGGGGGTTGGATTGGAAAATCCTGGAAGATACAACCCATAAAGGTAAGCCGAAGTTTGTAGAAGGTAGTTTCGTTATTTGAAGTAAAAAGTGGGGGTCGTTTACTATAAAGACTACGCCTTCCCCTTTCCTACATTCCCTTCGCTTCTTCCCACATATCCATTGATAACTCAGGAGAGAGAGAGAGAGAGAGAAGAGGGAGAAACTAGAGAGAGAAAATTCCCGAGAAAGAATTAGACCGAATCGGACTTTTTCGGAAGAGGGAAGAGATGAAAAACTGCGAGCTCTGCAAGGCCCCTGCTAGGACTTACTGCGAGTCGGACGAGGCGAGCCTCTGCTGGGACTGCGACGCCAAGGTCCACGGAGCCAACTTCCTCGTGGCTCGCCACTCCAGGACCCTCCTCTGCCACGCGTGCCAGACCCAAACCCCGTGGAGAGCGTCCGGTGCAAAGCTCGGGCACACGGTCTCCGTGTGCGTGGGCTGCGTCGCAGGAAACCGAAACAAAGATGAAGAGCGGGAGAGCCAAGGAGGTAATGATGATGATCTCGAAGAAAACGACCATGATCAGGACGTGGATAACATAGTTGATGATGAAGAGGATGACGACGGAGACGGTGGTGGTGATAATTATGATGAGGAGGAGGGAGATAATCAGGTTGTGCCGTGGTCTACGCCGCCTGCGGCGAGCTCTTCGAGTAGTGAAGAAGTGTCGGTGACAACGTTTGCGTTGAAGCGAATGCGTGAGAGCGGTTTAGATCTTCGAAACGCTCAGGTTTGTGTACCCGCCTTCTCTCGCAAATCTCTCCGTTCTCAGTTTCTGCTTCCATTTTTTTTATTCACAACATTTCAATGCTTTTGGCGATTGTGTTTTTTATTAGTTTTGCATTATTTACCCCGAATCGAGATTCAAACGAGCGGTTAGGATTTATTATTTCTTGAACAATAGCAGGACGATCTCAGCCGTTCGTCAACTAAACGGGAGAACGGCGCGGCGTTGACGACTCAGGCTGGTGACGGCGAGGCGACTTCTGTTGACTCAATGAGGCCCCGGAAGAGCCGGAGGACAGAACCGGACCGGTCGGTTCAGGTCGATGGCGGTGCGGCATCTTCTTCGACGATTATGGGGTCGCTCGGGAGAATCCGACGGCGAGATTAGTGAAGAATAGGGAGCTGTCGTCGACGTGGATTCCTCGAATACTGTTAGCTGTCCGATTAGAATTAACCCTCTTCCTAACAACAGTACTGGGTTGTTTGACCAATGAATGCATTAGTTAATATGTAATACTAATTAATTTAGACGGTTTATATACTTATATTGAGATGATATTAAGGAGGAATGGGGGACGGAGATTGTGGTTGCGTTGCAATGTCGTTTCGTTAACAATACATATTCCTCTTTCGTCGTATGGTTCAGTGGTTGCAAACCTGGGAAAGGAGTTTTTTATGTTTAGAGAATAATGAACGGAGAAAAAAAATACTTTAAACTTTAAAGAAACAAAAATATAGAGGGCTCAAGAACTAGAAAAATTTTCTCATAAGTAATTATTACTCGCAAATCTCATTTGGTCAAAGAAACTGAAAGGCAAAATCAAAAGACGTGTTAGAAAATTATAAGTATTAAACAAAAAGAACGGAACCTTAAACTGTAAGTAAAAGATTGCAAGATCACGATCACAATTTTGGCACAATTACATAATAAAATATTAAAATTTTAGATATTATTTTAATATGAATTCGTAAAATGGTTGGTTAAAGGCTCTGACTTCTTGCTTGGCCTAACGAAAGAAAAATTCTATTTTGTTCTCTCGACATTTTATATATTTTAATTTTTTTAATTTTTAATTTTTACTTAATAATTAAAAAATTGATTATTAGTATATTGATATTTTTAAATATTTTTAAATATTTTAAATGATAAAAAAATATAAATAAATAAAAATTTACTAACGATAACAACGAGCGATTCACATAAGCGACAGTAGCATCCCTGATAACGATAATATGCTCATTATTCTTTAGCTGGGAAGACACAGCACGAGGACGACACATCACATATATTCCCTCGAATGACAGAAAAAAAACAAGGAAAAAATCCGAATGGGTCATGATACAAGCATATACAGAGAATTTAGAAAATTTTATATACAACATTATCGTCTCACATTCGTTTTAACATATAAGATGCTTAGATAATTTTTTATAATTTAATAATAATAAATGTATAATATTTTATATAATAAAATAAAATGAGAGAATGATATATAATATTATTCTAAAAATCTTGAAGGTGGGATAGAGTAGGGTAGAGTAGAGTAGAGGTAGTAGAAATTGGAAAATGTCAGGAGGTTAGCGTGGCAGAGGCAGTTGAGGCGCACAGTAAGAATTTGGTTGTGTGGAGGTCATGAGGTGGGGACCCCGACAATTGTTTGTATGGCTGACCCCCCTCTAAACAAATTGAGCCACAGACTGTGTATGTGTGCGCGTGTCATGGCCAATAGCCTCACGAACCAGCTTCAAGTTGAGCCAGCCACCAGCTCCCCACCCACCCCTTTGCACGTATGATCTTTTCCCCAAAACCAGCAGCGGTTGCTATGGTGGTTTTCCTGTCCTATCTTCTGTACAATCCTCATAGCGTGTGGTTTTTAATCTAAGCTTTTATAGTTTAGTTTTTACATCTCGATGGTGCTTGTGGGTCATCTTGTAGCTTGCGCTGGCTTCAATATGGCCTCCCTTCTAATCATGCCCATGCCCCTCTTTTGATGATTATCCCTTTGTACTTTTGTTTTGTGTTTTTTTTTTTTTTCTTGTTGGTCAATATATATATTTGATATTTTGGTTACTTAATTACCAAAGATATTTTTTATTTTTTATTATTATTCTTGGTGCCACGTCCTTCACAAATTAAGGCTATAAAATAATTGAAATGAACACTAGGTTCCTCATAGAGCTTCTTAAAAAAATATATAGCTGTCGTCGATTGTACGTTATGTGGCCGGCCAATCCATCACATCGAGCCCAAAATGCATGGTAGATAGAATTCCAAGGAAATAACATTGAGCTCTCACAACCATAAACAGATTATATGGCTGTGGATGGTCCTTTCGGCTTCTTGGAAACCTAAAAGCTGATCAACCAAAAATATATTCTAATTAATTAAGATATTAAATTGCAGGATATTGTTGATTTTGAAAAGAAGCAAAATGTTACTCTCACGGCTTATTCTTATCGTCGGTTCTTATTGTTGGGATATTTTATTTTATTATTTTGTTTTCCTTTTTACTTAATAATTAAAGAAATATATTTTTAATAATATTATTATTTTTTTATTTTTTTAAAATATTAAAAAATATTAAAAAATACATATAAAAAATTAATAAAAAATTTAATTATGTTTAACGGTAGCTCTCGCTAGAATAGTGGACGTAACACCATTATGAAAAGAATAATATTATATATATATTTACAGTTTTATTTATATTTTTAATTAAAAAACTTATTTTGTTGTTTTTTAAAAAAATTTAAAATTTTTAATTTTTAATTTTTAAGGTATTAATAAAAAAAAATTTATTTTTAAGTATGTTTAATATTTTTCTTTTGACAATGATAAAGAATCGTTTGGAGTTGGGAGAAGGTATCAGAAAGCTATAAAAGGACCAAAGTTCTTGTGGTGCAGAATTGTTTTGAGTGTTTTGAGGAAAGAAATATTAATTGTCGTTTTGTGGTAAAGGTGGTGGTTGTGTTGTATGATTCGTACTGAAATGTCTTGAAACCAAAACAAAACACCGTGTAACAATCACGCATGATCACGATGAGGACCTTCCTCAACTCCCCCGCATCAAACTTCTTACTCCTTAGGATTCTGCTGACAACGACAAAAGAATTTTATGCATTTCTTCACGTCAACACATGTTATATATCCTCCACCAGAAATGTAATTCTTAGATTAATTTATAAATTCCACATAATTTAACATCTATTTTATTATTAAAATAATAAAATAATAAAAAATTAATTTTATATTAGTTTATAAGCATTTAATTGTGTTGGAGTGACGCAGACAAATGAAGTTTATGTAACTATGTTCATGCAGTACCAGTACCCCCCTGAAATTAGAGGGGAATAATGGTATTATTTTTTCTCATTTTAATGCTGAATTCAGGACGTACAACCCCACTTACTGGTTAGTTCTTGCGGTAGTGGGATGTGGGCTACGTCTCAGTTACTTATAATGCACATGCATGCCTCTGAATGGAGCTAAATAAACAAATTTTAAAACCATCCATCCAATCATGTCTATTGATACCATATTTTTCTTTAGAAATGCTTTAATTAGAAACGATTTCATAAAAATAAATTTATAAATTAAATTATAAAATATTTTTATTATAAGGTTTACTGTATTATATAAAACCGTCAGTTCATACGTTTATTTTTTATAAAGTTTGGTTGTAATATCAATCATGTCGAACTTGTTTTGTTATTCTTGCATATTATCTAATACGTAATACATAATACTATTCAAATTAATTTAGAACATATATAATTATAATAATCAGACCATTTTTTATAATTATAATAAATAGTTATGTTTACAGATTAGTGTTAATTTGTAATAGCAGAATACATTCATAGACTATTACCATTAAAAAATGGAGGCAACTGCCGGATAGATAATTTATTGGAAGGAGTTAAAAACTGAGACAACCAATGGCTCTAATAATTGGCCAATTGAATTTATGGATAGTTTTCGGGCTTGTGGTTGGAAAAAACGATGCCAATGATGATGTGTAGCTGAGAAATTTCGTATCATTAATGTTATTACATACTAGTAAAGATTCTACGCGCATGACACGTATGCTGGTTGAAGATCGTAGCCTTATCGAACAATATGTCGGTCGGATTGATCTTACTCGGTAATCTTGGCGAGAGTTATTTTCTTGCAATTCTCAAAATTTGAACTTAATTTGCTCGGTGATTTCTAAAGATTTTTTTGCTATGCTCAGAATTTTCGAATAATGTGTCAATCGAATTTGCCTTACTCGAAATTACTGAGCAAAGATTAAACTTTTAAGCTGCTTA
This sequence comes from Cyclocarya paliurus, assembly GCA_029856935.1. Classification (NCBI taxonomy): domain Eukaryota; kingdom Viridiplantae; phylum Streptophyta; class Magnoliopsida; order Fagales; family Juglandaceae; genus Cyclocarya; species Cyclocarya paliurus. The sequence continues at coordinate 23,389,523 of CM056946.1, read as the reverse complement.
GTATTACCAACCAATGTGTCCGTTGGAGTGAACTTACTCGGTGATCCTAGATAAAGATTATTTTTTTGTGATATTTGGAATTACCGAGCAATATGTTAGCTGTCAGAATGGCATTGCTCGGTTATCCCAAACAAGATTTACTTTTCATGCAATACTCAGAATTACTAAGCAATGTGTCTATCAGATTAAACTTGCTTAGTGATTCCCAAGCAATGTTTATTTCCGAGCAATATGTCGGTCAGATTGGCCTGGGCTAAATTCTTGCACGGACTATGTTGGCATGTATGTCCGTGTAAAAGTGTTGCTCTATTTTTTTTTATATGAAAAAATATAATCTTGAAAATGCATATAAATTAAAACTAATCATTAAGATTGAAAATTATCGAGAAAAAATAATAATAATTTATATAATAATAAACTAAATAATGCGAAAGTGTTTTAGAGTTTTGTCAATTATAAAAAATAATTATTAAATTGGTAGTAGCAAAGCAAATATAGATATGTGAATCAAAATATGGTTTCTAGATAAGTTAAGTCAGGAGGCATATATACAGCCATTGCAAAGTACAGTATTTATTAGTTGTGGGCATGTATTTGTTTCACACATGATTAGGGTATCAAGAAGATAGTTAACTTGTTTTTACTTGGATGAAATTTATTCTTTTCATAAAATTGATCTTCCCAACTCATGTATAGTTTTTTTTAGTGCAATGCTCATGCCTAAGTCTACATTATTTTTTTATATGTGAAGATGATCTTCAACACTGAATTTTTTGAACTAAACTAATGAAAATGTAAAATAAAAAGACACAAGAACATCACTTTACTTTGACATTATTTAGTACGCTAACGCTTACGATTGGACCACCTTTTTGTACATGTTAGTGTATAGAAAAATTATTGGATTGTCTTATTTCTAAATAACTCATATCATATGATGTTATTTCTAAAAACAATCACACATGAACCCTTGGTAATTTTGCCTACCAATAAAAAAAGATAGAACATCATGGACAAAAATGTAGCCGATCAAACACATTAGAACATCAAGGACAAAGAGGTAGTTTTGCTCATTAACACAAACTTCGAGGATAAGAATGCAATTTTTCCATCAAATACAATTTACTGTTCACACTATTAACACCATTAATACAACGGCTTTTATAATTGAAGGGATATATGTGGGTAAGATTGTAAATGATCCAGTCTGTTCGATAGCCCGCTCGGTTAAACTCGAATCGAACTCAACTAGCTCATTCGTGAAAACAGATAGCCGCTCGATTTGTAAATGACACGTACCCGACAAAACTCGACTTGATTCAGTTAAGATTCATTAAGACTTGCTCGTTTATGCTCGAGTCGACTCGTTAGCTCGACTCGATTAAAACTTATTTATATATTGATAAATATATACATACACGATACACCTATGTATAGATATAGATATACATATATATGTATGTATTAGCTAATAATATAAGCATGTCACTTTTATAATTAAATATATAATATGTAATCTAATTACTTATGTCTACATAGTGAATATACTTCATAGGTATATTTTATAATTTGTATAATAATTACTTGATAAAATTTAATAATTTCATATATTAGTATATGGGAACCATATATGAAAGGGAAATATGCTATCATATTAAGTGTATGTATTAATAATATATGTAGACATATAATATATTGTTATTTGAGATAAATATTAATTAGTTAAATATTAATTATTTATAATTTTATAATTCAATAGAGATTCTACTTGTTAATTGTATAAATTTAATATTAGATCTTTTATTTTTTATTTATTTAATTTATTAATTATTAAATCTTATTCAAAAAATAAAAAAATAAACAATTCGAACTTGAATTCGAGTTGAGAGTTTAACTTATCGAGTCAAGTTTGAATAAAAAATAAAAAAAAATCTCGAACTTGAAAAACTCGAGCTCGAATATTTTGAGTTGAGCTGAACTTAGTAAACCATAGACCGGCTCGGCTTGATTCGATTACAGCCCCATGTGTACATATACACAGACACAAAAGTTATAAGCTGTCTCGATTCTTTGCCTTGATAGTGGAGCTTGAAGAGACAAAACGCAGCAAATGAAAGTTTGTATATAAATATATGTATATATGTATATATATATATTTATATATATAAATATATTTATATATAGATATGTTTACTCCAACTACTACACATCCCCATATAAAAAGATAAAGAAGCAGAACCATTCGGCCGGTTGCTTGTGCTTAAACATTTATAACTTTGATCTCGTCAAGCATGCATCTATGCATGCTCATTCCGTGTATAAAAACTCATGTGACCCTTAAAATGGAAATCACTGGCTCTAATTGAAGCTGACCCAGTAGTCAACCACTCTTCTTTAGATTTATACATAATAATCAAGTAAAGAAAGGTGGGACAATAATCCAAGCGATTCCCCTCCTGAGTCCATTTGCAAACGATGCTTCAACCTTGTTCACTATTTTCTATGGAATTGAAACCAACAAAACTGTGTGCGTTTTGACTATTTTGTACCACTGCTTTCCAAAATCAGACGGCGCCGATTATACAAATTTGGACATTCCACATGAAGTCCTATTGGTAGCTCCCACAATCTGTGGGCAGGGAGGGCATGCCAACTGTTTAGGTAGCAGTCACGACTCACGACTCTTGTGAGAGAAGCACGATTCCATAGATTTTCTCTCGCCTAAAATCTTCTACATATCCATCACTATTTTCAAATTACTTTAGCGGCGTACACTTTAATTCGTACGCTTTAAATTTTTTACTTTTTGCATGAGACTCTTTCTGAAGAGTATAGTTTATTATTAAAAAATTAAATTTTTTATGTCAATTCTATATTTATTTTTAAAAAAAATGATATACACTCTATAATTACAACTAACATTTCTCATATTACAAACCACACTTCTATTCCTACCACATCCCACTATATATAATGTGGTACTTTTCATCACCCTTAGATCGTCTTTTATACTTTAAAAATATAAAAGACATTTTTAAAAGTTAATGAGTTATACCACCCCATCATACCAAGACAAATGTTTGATGATAGTATAATTTGTCAAGAAATTCTAGAAATGATAAGGCAATAGAAATTTTGTTCCTTCTCGCGTGACATATAACCCAATTACATAACATATCAATATAAATAGTACATGTACATTTGTGCACTGAATTCAGATTTTAGTTGCCCGAGGACGGCCATCGAGCTATTATGCATACCTGGAAACCTGAAAGGCAAAAAAAAATCTCTGGAAAGAGATGAAGAACTGTTTTGTAGATGCTTGTTTCTTTATGAATTCTTTAAATGTTTTTTTTTTTGACGAATAAAATGTTCACTTCTTTACCATGCCAAAGCAATTGAGGGCTATCTTCTCCTGAGAATGTATCTTGATCATCCAGTGGCATATCTAAATTGCATGGATCCAATTGAGTAAAGTAGAAAATTACAGTTGGCTGTATTTTCTTCAAATCCTGAATGTAACTGATACAAATGATCTCAATGCACTATGCTCATGGTTATTGATTGGCATCTCGATGGACAGCATTAAGTACATTAAAACCCAACCAAGAGAAGCTATACTTTGTCCAGCACTCTCCTTATCCTATAACTTATTTATTCTTCATTTTTTTCATCTGTTAAAAAAGTGAACCACCAACCTCTTAAGTGCAGTACAATCCGTATAAAATCTACCGTGATTTTTATTTTTTTTGGGTAAAAGATACAAATTTTATTAATGAAACACCAAAATACAGGCAGGGAAGAGAGGCAAGCTCAAAGGCATGTCAGTACTGACATGAAATTACCCAGAAGAAAATCTGATGTGGCAGAGTTTGCTGCAGTTTAGGAAAGATTGATGGGTTCGCCACACAGTTGCTCCAACTCACTTTCAAAAACTTTCAGCAAATTTACTTTTGTCCGCCTATAAACCCATGTTTGAGCATTCTGATCCCAATCAAACCTAGATGGACCACTGTATGAAAACATAATCTTTCAGACAAGAAAAGGAGTACTCAAGAAAAACAGAGGAAGGAAGTTTGATTAAATTTTTACCACCATGATTACCTTAATAACACAGATAGCCTACTCTAACATTGGAGATGTATATAAGCATAACCATCTTTCAGTGATAAAGCATCATAAACAATACTACGTGGGTTCAGACCCACATTCACAGGTCATTGGAATATTTTTATACATTACATACATGTTTCAGAAATCATACAGCACGCCCCTTTTGGGCACAACAAAGCCACTGGAATCCCCAGAAGGCTTCTAAAGGGAAACGAAGAAAAGCTGACAGCAATATTAGACGAAACCACAAGGATATTTGTAACATGTGATATTGTAATTCTGAAACTAGAGTTCGTAAACATTTTGGTGAAAATTCATTTGTACTGTAAATATATACTTTTTTATAGTTAAAAGTAAAGTTTTATTGAAACACAATGAAAGGCGTTGCTCAAGTACTGTAATAATATTATACTGTAAATATTATTAAACATTAATTTAGTTATGTCACTTATTAAAAAATCTTAGTTGTCTAAATGAGCAGTTGCTATACCTCTCTTAATATTTTACATATTTAAAACCCATTTGTGTTGTCCATTTGATCACACCTAGAGATTTGGAAATGTCTGGATCTGGGGTTGTGACATAGTTCGTGTGCTTGTCTGTAAACAGAACATGCCCAAATAATTGGGAATATTACATCTATGTTTGGAGCCATAATTCTTTAGGCATCAAAGATGTCTCTAGATTATGACCCTCTTGTCGCTCTTCCATGCATGCACATAATTCTTGAAGAGTTTTCTGTGGGTAGTGAAGGGGAAGAAAGGTTCCCATCCAATAGGATTCCACTGTTAAATAAAAGTTTTTTGCATAAACAATTGTGGAACCTCCCACACTCACCAGGTGGATAAGATAGATGCAAAATACAAACCAATCCAGTTACTTCAGGAGGGATTATGAAACTTTCCTCCATTAAAAATTATCCTAATTCCAAAAACCTCCACCCCATTAGTAGTATGCCCATTGACATCAGTTGATTTTTCTTTGGAAAGTGATTGTAGTAGGCGTTGAAATTGGGAAACAATGAAGACAACGAGTCCTTTTGACGAAACACCTCGAGTAAATGATTACCTACATTTTTTGTGACGAGGGACTCTGGATATTATGCAAACACAACATGTCTTTTATCCAGTTAAAATCCAGACTCATGCAACACACTCACACCACACGGATCAAGTAAATCATCGGCTTTTCACCGATGGGACATGACCACTAGAATTTTTTTGCACCACACGGTTCAAACCTTAGACCTGAGGGAAGCATATCCCCACAACCAAGGCCCTTACCACTTGAGCCAACACCTTGGGGTTTGGCCACATGCAAACCATGATGGTATAAATGATGCAAACCTTATAAATTTCCAGGTCTACTAGAAAGGGAAAAAAAAGCCCACTGAAATTTTCACCAAGCTCTAGGTCCCAACATAAGTTTTGACCAATAAAGATGGCCTCACTGGCACATATAACAAATTTGAAAGTGTTTTGAATGTTTAGCCAGTTGGGAAAAATCTCCTAGCACTAGAATAACAACAGTCCAGGAGGAGAGGACAACAATTGTGCACTACTTAAGCTGTAACAGAATACCACATTCTCTACTGTCTTGTCTCAAAAATTAATTTCAATGGCGAAAGTAATAGTTCAGAAAAATCAATTCACTTATGAGTTGCTGGTAAGTGGTAAATTATATTTCAAGATTAAAAAAGGCTTTTGATGGACTCCAAAACAAGTGATATACAAATTATGTGTAGCATTAGATTTAGAGTACAGTGAAAGAACGTTATGCCAGTTTTATACAAAAGACTTGAGCGGAGTATTATCACAAAATTAATTAAATTTTGTTTTGGCAGCATTATGTAATTTGAGTAAGTTTCAATGTACATCTGTTGTTGCTATAGCTGAATCCTTGGACATGTTGACATCTTGTTATTCAATATACAAGATTCAAGAGCATAGCCATACCAGGTTCGAATTGTACTTATACAGAGTTATTGACAAACTGACCATGCCTCGACATAAACACAACCAACACAATATAGATAATATAAATCATACCTCACTGGGGATGATAGCCAAATTTGTCTGTTTGGTGTCTGTTTATTCAACACATAGGTACCCAAATCCCCAAGTTTTAAGGTTAAAACCTCATTCTGAAACATAAGCACCCAAAACAAGTTAGAAAAACTATGATGCCTTTCAAAAGAATAACCTCTCTCTAAAATCAATAAGTCGTTCTCACCCCATAGTCCACATCAAAACCATCAATTTCAACATTATCTCCATATTCCTGTGCACAAGAGACAATCAAAATCACAGTACTCATGAGCACCTATTGTCATGACAAAATAAACTATCATGAGCTGATAAGATAACAAGGAAATAAAATAAAATTTTCATGTACTCTGCCATATTTAATGAGAACAGCTCACATCAAAGAATTCATAGATATTATATTTTTTTTTATAAGTATTCATAGATATTATATACCATTACAATAAAACCTATATACCAACTAACACACACCGGACATTGATGGCCAAAAGTAGATCCATTCAAACTGCACTGCTTGATATTTCTTAGCTACTATTTCTAAACGGGGTACACGGAAAATCGTGTAAAACATTTGGAGGAGGCAAAGGGAGCAAGATTTCCAACAATGAACAAGCATAGATAAGCTAAACAGCCCAATGGCGACAAATACCTCAAGTTTCTCTAAAAGATTATGTATTGTGGAATTGGCCAGCCGATGAAACTCATCCTCCTGCAGCACAGAACTGTTTTCACATTAATCATTAGCAGACTCATTGTAGCCCATTTGCTTTAAACAAACTATTTTGGAAAAAGAAAACAACTAATCCCTTACTCAGATTTCATTAATAAAAGCAAATTGAAGTTGCAAGCTTAAAATTTTTCATTATCTGTTAGTGCATGTTAGACTGGAGCTTCCAACACGTATGTCAAAAAGGTTGACTTGGTGATCAAACATTTCTTAAAACAAAAAAGTAGCACGGAATATTTAAAATCTTAATTCATTTTTCAATAGATTTAGGTTTTTCGGGAACCAAACAAGCACAGAGATTACTGTACCGATAATCAATGGCGGCGGGGCCTTGAGAGCCGTCGGCGAGATTCGGTGGACGAGAACAGAAGATTCTAGCAGCAGGAGACCATCGATTGGTCCCGGTTCTCGAAGCTTCCAGAGGCAGCAAACGCAATCTACGAATCGAATAAGAAGAAGAAAGAGGAAGCGGAAGAGGAAGAGGAAGGGGTTTTAGAAGCCTAGGGAGCCTCCTGAGGAAAAGCAATTTGGAAGCCATAGCAGCATCAACCACCATGGAAACAGCCCATTTCACCACTGAGAAATTGAAATTTGACAAGGTAGATGTCTATACTGGCCTACTCGCGATCGGTTTATTTTAAGGCCCAATAGGTATATAGCATGGCCCAAGTGATCATTATGTTATGGATGGGTTTCAATTTGTGATATGCTCTGGTTGGGCTTCTCAATGGCCCAATATTGTATTTCTTTGTCATGATGATGGATGGTGACCTTTGAGATTATCATTGCCTCCAAATCTAAATGTTACGAACCATGGAAATGAAGGCTCATTTGACTAATGTCTAACGAAGGTGGAAACATATGACACCACTCTTAAACCTAAAACTAAATATGACACTAAAAAATGGATTTGATATAAATAGATTTGAGTAAAAATGAATAACATGATTAATAAATTGGTCAACTGTAAGTTAACCTTGAATCCCGTAGTTAACCCTTATAATCAAAACATATTTTATTTTTAAATTCTATAAATGATTAGTCTTAGGGGACGCTTGAGGAATGAGATGAGATGATAAATTTATGAATAGCAGTGAAATGGTTTATAAATAGTAGTAAAATGGTTTAAGTTATAATGTTTTATGGGATTTTAAAAAAGGAGAGAGAAAAAATTAAATAAAAATATTATATAGTTAAAATATTGTAGAATATAATTTTTTAATATTATATTTATTTTGGAATTTGAAAATGTTGATTTGTTATTTTTATTTTATTTAAAAGTTTGAGAAAATTGTAATGATTAGTTTGAAAGTGTTTGTATTTGAATGATGTTTAGGAAGGAAATAAGATGAGATGAGATGAAAAAATTACCAAACACCCTCTTAATGTCTTTGTTCTCACGATGTAATATTAATATTAGTATTTGACTATTTAATATCTCAAATAATTATGCGTTTTTTTTAATATTTCATTTTATTTTTTGGAGATATTAAATTTCTTATATATTATTAGTTTGGATATTGATCATAATACATTTTATCACAGATCTAGTTATAATTGCTAATGATTTATATAGTTATCCTTGAATATATATCAAATTATGCTCATTGGATCAAAATATATATATGGGTTAGCTCAATCAATTTGATGGATGAAATGGGTAGTATTGGAGCTAACCTAATAAGAGTGGATTATTAAACAAGTTACGCCATACCACTAATTATTTAAATGGAACGTATTAGAATTTTAAGATCTGTCCTGTTTAATTAAAAGAGTCAAATTTAGATTGATCCATATAATCAAATACGTATAACTTAATATGACACATATGAATCGCCATGCCTAAATTATTATCTAAGAACTAGCATCCTCATACTCCTTTTGTAGTTTTCGGCCAACTTTAGTGAGTTAACTTTTGACTTTTTGGGCTTTTTATTGTATTAATCTGGTTAGGAAGCTTATTAACATAGAGCTTTTAATAAATATGGAGGATTTTTTTAAAACTATTGGAAGTTCATGGAGGTGTGATCTATGAGTACTTTTAGATATAATCATGAATTATGTAAGTGTCACACACTCATTTTGAAAAAAGGTATGGTCGGCTCTTAAAAAATTAATTTTTTTATGTAAATATTATATTTACTTATTTTTTTTAAATGAGTGCACAGTGCCTGTGCACTTTATGATTGCAAATATTATTTCTTTATATAAAATGTTGTATTTGGAATATGAAGAATCAGCCTTGCGCAGGGGTTTTGTAATGTGTTCGATATAATTTTAAAATGTACAAGTCCCACATATTCCCTTTAAAAGAAGTAGAATTCATTATTAAAAAAATAATTTTTTCATATAAGTCCTATATTTGTTCATTTTTCTTTAAAAAGAATGTGTAAGATTTGCAAATTATCCTAAGGCTGTAAATTTCATTTCTATGTTTGAAAGTGATTGAAATTGTCGTAGAACATACATCATAACCAACATTACAACTCACCCGTTGGGCTTTAACAATTTTCAAATTCTTCCTCAGCGAAGTGAAAATAATTACACGTCTGGTATTATGACAAGACTAGACAGCATAGACATAATTATGAGAGAAGTTAATCGTTCAAATGATATTGATACAACATTTTGATCGCAACCAAAATAATGAAAAGAAAGTGATGCACAAAATTGCAAAAATAGATCAGGAGAATTATCATATTTTTAGTTGATTATTGAATATAGATTATAACTTATCATGTCATTTTTCTTAGTTGTCTATTTTATTTTATTTAGCTTAATACCCAAATCTCATTGAGGGAAAAACTATAACTTATATTTCAAACAAAGGAGTTGTGTGATGCATTTAGTAGTTTGATATAATATTGCAATTACGGCTTTCTTTTGGTCAATCGCTGATTCGCTAATCCTTTTTGTGCAAAGACCAAGACCAATATTTGGCTGATTTGTCGTTTAACATGCATATCGTTTTGTCTAAAAGAGTAAAAAAAATGAGGGTGAAGTCCGATACGTCTTCTCTTTATAAAAGTAATCAGAAAAGAATTGTAGATAAAATAAAATTATAAATATTGCTGTTAAAACCAAAAATTGCATAACACGTTGAAATGAGAGAGAATCATTTTTAGCCCACTGTGGTGGTCCATGTCTCGATCAGGCGGTTTGCAGCCCACAATGATGGTCCGGAACGGTGGTACGGTGACTAGTTTTATGTCACCCCTCCCTTGCATGTCTGACTTACTTTATTCTCATTTTTATTTTTTCTCTCATTCTTGTTGCCTTCATCTTTTCTATGGACACTTGCTTTTCATTGTCCCTTCTTTATCTCTTCTTTACTCCTTGATGATGGCTTTTTGGGCCGAGCTTGGGATGCAATATGAGCTTGGGAGATTTTACCTCCTAACTAATACCCACGATTCTTAAGATCGGCTTGCTCAACAAGAAGCATTCAGAATCTTTAAGTCAAGTTGTGATAGAGATAGCCTACCGAAACTTTGCAGAACAAGTTTCGAAAATTGGTCCCTATTTTTTGTTTGTTTGTGTTAAGCGATGAAGACTTCCGAGCGTGAAGTTGTGATTCTTAATGTCAGCTTAGAGAGCTAGGTGGGAGGGGTACTTGAACGCGCTAGCTGCGAGTATGGAGCTCAGCTTTTTCATTTGCACGAGAACTGAGCAGTCAAGGGATTGTCACCTCCATTTCTGTGGTGAATCTAGTGACTTGACTTTGCTGAACTTCTAGACGAGGATCAAAGCAGTCAAGGGACTATCATCGCTGTTGTTCGCCACGAGTCAAGAGACTCAGCTTGGAGTTTGTTTGTATGGACATGGCTTTGAGTGTGAGGGCCAGGCAGTCAAGAGATTGTCACTGCCCGTTGTTCGTGGTAAGTCCATAGACTATCACCGCCCATAGTTTGCAGGGTGTTAAGGAACTCAGATTTGTACGTGAGGGTCGCACAGTCAAGGGGCTGTCACTGCCCGTAGTTTGAGGCGAGTCAAGAGACTCGCCTTTGTACGCGAAGGTCGAAGCAGTCAAGGGACTATCATTGCCGTTGTTCGCGGTGAGTCCAGTTACTCGGCTTTTGTATGTGCGAGGGGCAATGTAGTCAAGAGACGTACCTGCCTGTTGTTCGTGGCGAGTTCAGCGACTCGGCTTTAATTTGTGCGTTTGTTCACAGTGACTCTGCTTTTGTTTGCGGGTTGTTAACGGAAGTCTAGTGACTTCACTTTTGTTGAAGGAGAGCTTGACCTCGCTAAAAAGCCAAATTGGTTAGTGTAAATAATATAAATCACAAATGTGAGATTTGCAAACTTGAATCGTTTTACTATAACGTGGCAAAGGTTTGAGGTGCGTTGGCGAGGCCTAGGGGCAGCCATGCTTTGGCGAGGATGAAGATCTAGGGTGCCTATGATATCGATCAGTCTATTCTGAAGACAGATTAAGATGTCTGAGTTGTGCTAGAGTGGGGTTGTGTAACCGTTGTCCCACACCATGCGAACGATTTCCAACGAAGTAGGCTCCCTGGGCATGTAGGCACTTAGGATTCTTGGGAAACCTCGAGGAGTTTTGTGAAGAGAAACTCCAAAATCTAAATTTGTTAGTATAAATGAAATTTAAATAGCAAGTTTGGGAAAGACAATACTAGAGAAATTTAGCCGTTGTTTTCAATTTTCCCTAATTGAGATTGCCTATTTCTTTGGAAAAAAAAAAAGATATAGTCGTGAATACTTGAGCGGTTCTAGTGCTGGGAAATAGAATCCCGAGAATGAACTAAAAGAAATTTCAAGTTCCTCATCTTGTGTAAGACATTTAGGTGGGTAAACTTCTTCAATAAGCTGACCCTGCTCAAGATCAAACCTAATAATGTAAAAGGCCACAACCCATTGCTACAGGGACTGAGGATTAAGTTTGGACTAAGTTCTGTCTTCACTATAAATGAAGGAGATTGAATCATTTCCAAAAGTTTCAATCTCGACTTTCAATTGCAACTATATTCAACCATCATTTTCATTCAAAATAAAAAAGATTCTCATGGGTCGAAAACACCAATGCCAAACCTTCCCAGCAAAAATGTTGTGGTTTTCTCCATGTTAAGACTTGCAATCATGAAATCGAAGCATGAACCTAATAACCTAGATACAACTCTTGCACGTACCAATTTGGGGTTTTGGTCAAGTGAAGACACCAATGGCCACCTTGGTGACCGAGTATGGCTGAGTAATTGCCTGTGACTAAGCTGCTGTGTAGTGTTGAGTAAAGGCTGTTGCTCGCCATTGGATGTGGCAGGATGTTGTGGCTGAGCAACTAGTGTGGCAAGGACGATGATGGCCGAGCACACCATTGAGCCTAAGGAAGGTGGCCCCTTTGGGCGGGGACCACCTTGGAGACTATGGAAGACACCGACAATCAACGTGGTGGCCGTCAGTACCTTTCCTGTGCTCGCGGCTGGCCGCTCCGAGTCTCTTGGATGCCCGGTGAAACGTGCATGGCCTCCATGGTCGGATATTGGCACGGCAAGGATAGAAAGTGCTAGTGGTCCACGTCGTGGCTGCAGGCACCTTCCTTGGGCTCGCAGCAGGCCATTGCGAGCCACATGGGTGCATGGTGATGTGCACCCAATGCCCGCACTTTGCAGGGCCTCCGTGGGCACAAACTAATGTGACTGGGATAGAAAGTGCTAGCGGTCCACATGGTGGCCACCGACACCTTTGTTGGGCCCACGACTAATTGAAGAGGAATGCACTAGATGCATGGTAAGGTGCACCCCTTTTGCACCATGCATGCCATGCACAGTCGTATCCCTCATGGTACACTACATTTAAGTGCACAGTGCATACTCAATTTGTACTCACTTGCATACTCCAAGTGCACAATGCACATCTGGGTACTGGATTCTCGACTCTTCGTCTTCCCAGTAATAGTGTTAATAAAAATGAAATGAGAGATGGAGAGTCGAGAATACTTATTTGAGAGGAAATTCTTCTTTCTTCTGCTCATTCGAAGATGATTTTGCAAATCAGAAAATCATCATTCTTCCACTTTTGGTGTAGAAACAAATCAATCCTACAAACAGTGCTAATTGTTAAAACTAAAAATTGCACAACAGGTTGAAACGGGAGAAAGATTCATTCTTGGTCTACTGAGATGATCCAGGTCTTGATGTGGAGGTCTGCAACCCAAGATGGTGGTCCGGAGTAGTGGTACGGTGTCCGTACGTACATTCATAGCAGTGAATGAAAAATAAATACCGAAAATGTAAATAGAGATGAAGACATACAGATTTACATGGTTCAGCATATGGCCTATGTTCATGGGTTGTTTAGAGGACAAATATATTATAATATGAGTATTTTACAGTCTTTTATACAGAAACTATGTAGACACTTAGAGGAGCTACCACCCCCAAAAGTTTTAAGAAATAATATTATATACTGTAGAATTATAATTCTCACTCAAATATCATTAAAATATTTGTGATTTGTCCCCCTCGCCCCCCACCAACACTCAAACACCCCGAAAGTAGCATGCTAATTTCTAAAAGTCTAAATATATTATTTCTGTGCATACCCACTAACACACCATCTCCACTAGTGGCCTATGATAGAAAATGACATAATGAAATTTAAGTTTCTTTTTTCTTTGAACGACTGAATAACAAAACAACTTTCTCTTATTTGTCTTCAACTTTTTTTTTCTTCTTGCTCTTTTTCTTTTCTTCATGGCATGGAGATTGCTTTAGAGTTGGAAAATTGTAAAATCGTTGGCTTGCAAGCAGCCATGGTGGAGGAAAATGAAGTCTCGTGGAGCTCAAGTGAGAGGTACAGATGGACGACTTTAATAATTTAGTTTGTCCATAGATAGCTATCTTATATGGTTAATGTTAAATGTTGATGACAGTCGATTTTTTCGATTACTGTTTACCCCTACATATGACACATTTTGCCAATTGCCACCCCACACCCAATCCTAGTTCCACCCATACTCTCACGATCTCTCATTTTTTTTTCCTATACAATGGAGTTTGAAGATCTCTTTTCTGGAGAAAATCCTATCTCTAGAGCCTTCATTGCCAGGTTGAAGATGATGTTCTGTGATCTCCTAATCCTCCCATTTTCCTCAGATCTCAGATCCCTTTTATTGTGGCCCTCGTTAGTGGTTGGTGAGGAGATCAGCTTTGTGTTACTCATCTCTTGCGTGTCTGACTTGCTTTCCTCTCATTTTTTATTTTTTTTGGTCACCTTATTTTCCTTGTCCCATCCATCTCTTATTTACTCCCTGATGATAGCCCTCCATCTCTTTTTTTTTTTTTTCTTGGCAAGTAAGCATTTATAGATAAAACTAAAAGATACAAGACACAAGTTCAGTGGGATGGGAGTCCCCTACAGTCTTTCCAAAGTCAACACACATTACAACACAAAAGTAAAAATACAAAGAGGATGATCGGAGCCAAAAAATTGACTCCCACCCATTTCCCACAAGGGGAGACCGCTTGGTGACGGTTTTTGAACAGTTTGATAGACAAACTATTAAACTGCAGCTAGAAGCTACAGTACAAAGGGGTGTGTTGCAACGTGTTGGTCTGGACTGGCTGGAAGGAACTGGCACTTCCACTTTCACTCGATCTTTGGTCGGAGAAAGCACATAATGTAGCAACCAAAAACTGAGACGAATCGCCGGCGAGGAGCCACCACTGGCTGTGGTGGCGAGTGTACGACTGGCTGTGGTGGCGCATGTCGTACACGCGCCACACCTGGAGAGGGTTGAAAGGACAGAACAGGAAGATCTGATGCCGCTGAACCCGATGGTGCCGCGCGTGGCGGCTGGAAGCTTCCGCAGGCGTGTCGGCGCGTGAGTGTTACGCGCCACTCGAATGGACAAATTTCTTCTGCCGTCTTGAAGATCAGAGCTTAGAGAGGCTGACGAAGGGGCGCGTGTCAGACTTTGCTCGCCGGAAAGCAGCAGATCGACTAGTTTCAGTGCTACCGATGAAAAGCTAACAAAAAAATCAGAAAAAAAACCTAAACAGAAACTAAGTCTGGCGAGGGAGGGAGGTGGGTGAGTGAAGCCAAAGCTTCAACCCCCCCCCCCCCCAGCTAACGGATCACACTCCTGGAGGGAGGCGGCGATGGGTTTGCAGAAATGGGAGAGAAAACTTTGCGGAAACAGAAATAGAGGGATCCTCCTCCATCTCTTATTTATTCCCTGATGATAGCCCTTAGGGCTTGGGAAGCCATATGGGCTTGGGGATTCTACTCCCTAACAATTGTCATAAAAAAAGAACCGCGCTAAAGAGATAACATGTCCATTTCATACTTATTTTAGGTGTTTGGTCTGTTCGCTTATAAGTAAAATTTTGTACTCAAAGATCTAACCTTTTAATTCGAGTGGTTGCCATCGT
The DNA here is from genome assembly GCA_029856935.1 of Cyclocarya paliurus. NCBI lineage: Eukaryota > Viridiplantae > Streptophyta > Magnoliopsida > Fagales > Juglandaceae > Cyclocarya > Cyclocarya paliurus. The sequence goes on along the minus strand of CM056946.1, from coordinate 23,374,245 downwards.
TACGATTGAGTGGTTGATTGCCAAACCATTCCCTACCTATTAATTTTGCTATATCCTTTTTTGTTATTTAAGTTTAATGTCAGATCTACCCAATTAATATTCTACCCTGTAAGAATGGATAAGCATTCAATGCTTTTTCTTGCAACATTCAACGTCGCTCCCTTCTTTTACTATATTTTATTTGTCTACATTAATTTTATAATTGATTTTCGAAGAGAATTTTCTGAAGTTTTATTTTTGTTAAAGATTATATGATAGACATAAATCCTTCTTGGATATTATATGTTTTATTGCACCATGTGAAAGTTTTTTAAGTTCATAATTGTTATGTTTTTGGAACGAATTATAATTTTGTAGAATTGTTGGGTTTCTAATTGAAATAAATTGCAAAGGCGCACACCCCTTATAATTAAGCAATAAGACCTATTATTTAAAGGCTATTTCTACTAGAGCATCTGAAACTTATTGTTTAGATGATTTTCTTAACGTGACATAACCACGTAATGTCAAGTGATTTATTTAAAAATAAAAAAATTATATTTAAATAAAAAAGCTTCTGGAAATTTAAAAATTAAAATTAAAACTTTAAATTTCTTCTATCCTTTTTGTATTTATATTTTTAATTTTTAATTTTTAAATCACAAATTTCAAACGATGAAGTAGGTATTCATTGATTTAAATATGATGAAAGAATGTCCAACAAACGTCCCTGCACTTTTATTATTTAACATTTGATCAAGATTCAAAACTATATTTACTTTTCGCGTGTGCTGTGGCAGGCGGCAGACTTCACGTTCACAACGACAAGATCCGCCCTTCTCTCGTCCACACAAATCCTTTCGTTTGCGGACGCTAGAAGATCTTTTTATTTCTATATATATATATATATATATATATATATATATATACTTATAAGAAATCAAATTCCTTTTTAACCACCGATCAGCTAAGGAGAATCCAGTTCTTTGTCTCGTCCTTTAAACCAATCGAAAATCAGGGCCGTTGATTAGCTTATAAATCAGTGAGGTAGCTTTTTTTATTTTCTGTAGCTTGAGGAAGAGAATAAGGCGGCGTTTTTCTCTTTTAGAACGAGGCCCGTTGCTTTACAATCTGGCTAGTTGAGAGGTCAGATCTCTATCTCGACCTTACATTTCTCTTTGTTTCTGTTCTGGGGTTTGTTTTCTGAAAACAAAAACATGTTTTTTTGCTAATCTAAACTGTTTGTTTTCTTGGGGCTTACATGATTGTAAATCAACGTTTACGTTCTTTCTTATACTGGGTATAATCAAGACTCCCAAGTTTTTATCCTGCGTTATTCATGTTCAGTTATTCGTTGATATATACCAACGGAGAGGGAGAGAGAGATAGAGAGACTGATTAATATACATATGGAACAAAAGAGGCTCAGCGAGTAGATGAATGGAACGTATTAGATTAAAATTTATGCGTTTTTTCTGGTTAAATCCTGTATTTTGAACAGTTGAACAATTAGTCTTCTCTATTCATGTTTTTAGCTTGTTGAAGGGTTTTACAGGTTGATAGTATTTAAGGGCATTTCATTTTCAACAGTAATATATATTCTTTGTCAAATCGAGATTTGCAAGGATCGAATTGTGTGTATTTTTTTTTTTTTTTAATTTGTCTTTTCTCTTGTGTCGATGCCATATAATGCGTACTTTTGTCGCTGAAACAATGGATTAATAAAAATTGTTTTGGAAAACGTCGGATCTTAAGGAAACTTAAAATTTGAATAGGTTGGGTTTTAGTGGCTTTTTAAATTTCTCCGTTTATTTTCTTTCAATCCGATCTATTGCAAAACATATTTTTACCCACTGCAATTTATGTGTATGCTGTACATTGCCCAATGAGACGAAAAGAAAAGAATTTGATAGATGTAGCTAGAACAATTTTTTTTTTTTTAGTAAAATTTATTAATAAGCCCAAAAGGCGCAACCCAAGTACACTATGGATGCAACTAGAAGAATTTAGCAAAAATAAAAACAGAAAAGACAGATGTAACTAGAACAAATTTCAAGACAGCAGTGATTAAATTCTATTGCCTCTTTTTATTCATTGAGTTTTCCTTTGATATTTGAAGTTACTGCCCAATTATCATATTTCTTCATGGTTCTGCTATTAGCATCTTGTCTACATATGCACATGCACTCCCCCTTTGTTGGAGCTCTACATATGCAGCTAAGTCACTCATCATCCTTCTTCTTTCCTATATTTCAGGCCGGTTTCTCTTATGCTTGTTTTGCTTCTCCTAGTTGGCAAAGATTTTCGTTCACTCTGGCCGCTGCAACAAAGTCAAACTCTTCTCGCACCTTGAAGAGGGTGTGGGGTAGTTCTACTGGAGTGATTTTGGTTTGTGTTTTGGCAAAATCAAGATCATCACACATTTGGAGACTCTGCCGTGTTTCAGAGGGTTTGTCGCTTGATTATGGCTAAGGCCATCATTAGCTAAAGTCATCAGATGTTTGGTGCTAGTTTATCACTCTTGTTGAAAAAAAAAAAATAGTTTTGGTTTGTCAGCCCTAGGTATTCATGTAAGATAAAGCAGGCCGTGTGTGGATGTAGCTCCATTAGGTTCAACCTTTTAACCGCAATGGTTAGGTTTTTATGTTTCAATGCTCAAGTTCATTCCCCCAAACCAAAGGTAAGTGGAGGATTCACTTAAGGCTGTTGATTCTACATTTGAGTATAATTAGACTTATCTGTCACGGCTTATTCTGACTCTGTCTCTCTTTCTCAAGCAGAAAACAGTTCATCATTCTGCTGATAAAATGTATAAGACATCGCAAGTCTTTTCTCAAAGTCATGCCCCGAAGGATTCACCCAACCGTACCAACTTTAACCCATCGTTTTTGAAGGTGGAAGCAGATACTGAGCTTGACACGCATGTTACGAGTGTGTCTTCTGTTGAGAGTGGTTGGAATTCAGTGGACATGGGGAGCAAATTAATTATTGAGAGCGAGTTTGGGTTCAAGTGGAGAGGGCACCTTAAGAAAAGTCAATCACTAGGAAGTGGATTGTTCCAGGAGGGCAGGGTGTCTGCAGGAAATGATACCGAGGATGAGATCTATCAGGGGCTTTCTTGTGAGGGCTCCCATGACTACAAAGTGATGGCGGAACCAGGTCCCAGCAAGTATGAGGGAGTGGGCCTGCCAGATGAGTATACAAAAAATCCTACCTTGGATTCATTCCGATTAAATCCTGGCTTTATCAATAATGAATCAATTTTCTCTATTGAAGACCCGCTGCATTCAGAGAAGGAAGGCCATGAAAATTCTGACACACCATTATATGGTGAATGTCCCGGTGACTCTGGTGATCTTACACCTCGTAGTCCACCGCTGATTGTAAAATCATATTCTTTGCCCAACATTGGTGCCTCTGCACCCATTTCTGGAATATGTTCTCCTTACAGACGCACAGGACTGCATTCAAGATCTTCCGAAGATCTAAATATTTTAAACATGCAGCAAAGAGAGAGATCAGCTCATGAGTCTGAAAGGCAGGACATGCAAGAACAAGTAAAAGATGATGGCTTTCATGAAGCTAAAAAAACTACTCTTGGAAATTCAGATGATGATGGATATGATTCTCATAATTATTCTGGTTTAGCAAAAGACTGGATAATGCCTGCTACAGATGAGTTAAGCCCGGTGGAAACTCTTATGGGAGAATCCTCAGTTTACCAGCAGGATGATTTGCCTGGCAAGGATTTTAAGATCAAGCGCATTGAAGAGTGGGTTAACGATCTTCGACTTCGCAGTCCGGTGGAAGAAGCAAATGACTCATCCCAATATGATGACCTGGGAAAGAGAGACTCCAATATCCTAAACAGTTTGACTGCTGCAAAGGTGGATGGTAAGGTCAATCCTGGCATGGAAGCTGCGAAAAGATATATTTCTTCTTTGAGTGCCATAGCCACAACAGCTCAGCTGGCAAACCATGGATTAGTCATGATTCCATTTCTTAGTGCATTTACAAGCCTGAGAGTGCTCAATCTGTCTGGAAATGCGATAGGTTTGCTTCTCTGACATCTGCTTCATCTGCTTATATGCTTATTTCCCTTGTGAGAGAATTGTGCTTTCTGATTTGCGATCTCCCTACTTTTTTCCAGCTAGGATAACTGCGGGTGCTCTTCCTCGAGGACTTCATATGTTGAATCTGTCAAGAAACAATATATCTACCATTGATGGTTTGCGTGAACTTACACGACTTCGCGTCCTGAACCTGAGCTACAACCGAATATTCAGAATTGGACATGGTATACCATATTCTGGATTGTATTTTAATAGATGTTGGCTTCTAATTTTGGTTTATTTTCCATGATAACTATTCCTAGCTAATCAAAGCTCATGGACATTCAATCATTCCAAGTAACTTTTCTGTTTTTTCTTTTCAAAGGCCTAGCTTCTTGCTCTGCTCTCAAGGAGTTGTACTTGGCTGGAAATAAAATCAGCGAGGTAGAGGGTCTTCACCGACTGTTAAAACTCAATGTGCTGGATCTGCGTTTCAACAAAATCTCAACGGCCAAATGTCTTGGCCAACTTGCAGCTAACTACAATTCCTTGCAAGCAATCGGCTTGGAAGGAAACCTGTGCCAAAAAAATGTTGGAGATGAACAACTGAAGAAGTATGTGCAAGGTCTACTTCCATATTTGACTTACTTCAATCGGTTGCCTCTCAAAGCCAGCACTTTCAAGGATGTTGCTGATCGGTCAGTTCGGTCAGGCATCAGTTCCCATCAGTTGGATCGCGGCATTAGATCAGATCACAAGGCTACTAGAAAGATTAGTCATGGTTTAGCTGCTCACCGGCCATCATCTTCGTCAATTCATGGCCGTAAAAGTCAAGCAGTGGCCTCACCAAAACGGTCCAATGCCAGGCATGGACTTCTGCCTCCAACAGGAACCAAAGCAACAACCCATGATCGGCACAACTTTGATTTCAGCAGCAAACTACAGAAATCCGGCCCAGAAAATTCTATTCGTAGGAGTCAAAGTGAGGGTACTCTCAGAGCTCTTTGAGATCATTATAGATTTTGCAGTATGCTTCACACGGTCCTTGACGGTGGGTTTTTATGTCTTTGTTGCTTTTTACTCGTTATGTTTGGAAGTTCACCGCTTGAAGAACAGACTGTTACCTAAGTTCATTGTTTCAGTAGATTTTCGGTAAGTCAGTTTATCTGAGGTGGTTTGCGTCTGTTATTACGAACTGTGGCCTAGCTTTTATGGTCATTGTAATATCTAAAAGTTTTCACCAATAAAAATGAAAGCCATGCTTTTATGTTGCCATGAATTATGCACATCGATCAAAAGCTCGTGTGGTGATAAACTGATCATTTCAAGCCATCGAGTCCTGCATTTGATAGCACTAAAGCCAAGGAAGGGAGTTGTGGAATACCAGCGCTGTTACAGTAGCAGTAGCAAAATGCATCAAGTTATGCTGGTCCTAGTAGGGATGTGAATTGTTTCTGGTTGTTTTTGCTGCTTTGGACAAAAAGCATGAATTGGGTTTGCACATCTTTCTCTCGTGATGGGTTTGTGTTTTATAGCAAGCGGTCCTCAACTCGAGCATGTTTTGAATCTTCATTCTCTCATGGCTACTGACGATATTAGACATTAGAGAACCTCAGAAACCAGTCCTTTATACTTGGAGCTTAACTCGAAACATTTTAGGGGTCCAAGTCTCCAACATATTCTAAGTCTCTTCTGCATACTTGGGCTTAACTCAACCTATTTTGTGAATTCAACTGTAAGGAAATTCTCTCTCCTGTAGGCTCGAGTAACAACCTTATAAGGGACCTTAGGGAAAGTGGGGGGAAGCCCAACCCGGTCCAACGACCATTCTCTAAGAGAAGTCACTAGGTCTTTGCAGAGCACTTGGCCCGTAAGCAAAATCAACCCACGAAACAACCTTCACTTGGGAAAGACGAACAATAGGGACAGATGAGACTCGCTGCTCTGATACACTTCAATAATGCCTAGCCCTCGAGAACAGGCAGGTGGGCGAGAGATGCGGAGGACCCTCTATCTCCTGATAGAAGGTATGGACGAACTTGATAATAATCACTCGTAGGCTAAAGTTTGGTCAGGGAGTCACGCTACATTAATGGTACCACTCCCCAGACTCCATGCTACATTAATGGCACCACCCTAAGAGTCACGCCGCATTAAAGGATTATGACTAAACAATAGTCGAAGTGATGTGACCCCCTAAGGTAAGGTACGAGAGGTCCCCACCCAAAACCCTCATATAAAAGCTAACCCCATGTACTAAGAACTCTCTCTAAGCTCACGCACAAATTATTAAGGAGATATATTGACTTAAATATCGGACACTCCCTGGCCTCCACCTGGCTCACCCTCTTTCCTTTGTTTTCTTGAAGTGTGCAAGTATCAAGGCCTAGACTCAAGTTGCTAGAATCATGCCCAAAGGCCTACGAAACACGACGTTAACAGTGGCATCATATGTGGGATCTCTATAGACTTCACGTGTCTTTCGTATGCCTGCGAAAACCTGTTTTTAGACAATTCGGGGACAAGAAGAAGCAGCATCAGTGAACATGGAAGCAAGGCACGTGACTATGGAACAACTGGTGGGAAAGCTGACTATTGAAGTAGAGACCATTTGAAAAGAGAATGAGACACTCAGAATAGCCACTAATGGACTAGAAAATGACACGGAACTAAGCAACATCGAACATGTGGAGTCCAGAAATGCAGGAGGAAGAGGTGATGCAAAGGAAGAAATGAGGAACATGCAGAGATAGTTGCTTAACCTCAAAGGGAAGTACGGAGAGATGGTGAAAAGGATGGTACGTTATCGTCAGTAGACCAGTTGCTCACCAACACTAGTCTGCCCTATAGCTCGGAGGTAATGGTCTTGCTGCTGCCACCCAAGTTCTGAGTTCCTTTTATGGACATGTACAACTAGACTAGGGACCCCATTGAACACCTGAAGACCTTCAGAGCCCATATGACTCTACATGGTTTCCCAGGGAAATTAGCCTACAGAGTCTTCCCGCTAACTTTGAGGGGACTAGCCAGAGTGTGGTTCGGGTCTCTAATGCTTGGATCCATAGCTTCAGGGAGCTGGTCTGCCTGTTCGTCACGCAGTTTATGGCAAGCCAAAGGAGGAGACGCCCTGCAGCGTATCTCCTCACCATTAAGCAGGGGGAAGATGAAGGCCTAAAGTAATACTTGTCTAGGTTTAACAAGGAGCGCATGACAACATATGACTAAGATGAGAAAATAACTTTGGCACCACTGCTAGGGGGAGTATGGCCTTGGTCCCAGTTCATGGCAGAATTAGCCAGGAGAACTCCCGCCACACTATGAGAATTTATGGATCAGGTCGACAACTTTATCAATGCCGAAGACACATTCCGAGCCTTGACTGAGCCTAAGAAGAAAGAACTGGAGCTGGCCAATAGAAAGGGGAAAACGTTGGGCAAGGGCAAGGGCAAAGTCCGCAAGAAGATGGAGAAGAAACTATATAACAACAATAGGGAAGAAGCCCCCATGAGAGGCCTGGGGTTTTGATTTGACCGGGCAGCACTCGCTATCCAAAAAGAAGACCTACCCGCGGCTTAAGAAGTAGGCTACAGGAGCAATAATCACCGTTATTGCACCTACCAACAATCCACCCCCCATAACATGGAGGATTGCATTTCCTTGAAGCAGAAGAGAGAGGAGATGGAGCGATCGAGGAGACTGAAGAAGAGAAAAAGGTCGTAAGAGAGAAGTGTATAAAGGCCCAACAGGCCAAGGAGGGAAGGAAGCCTAAGACGAAGAACGGTCGAACGGAGGCCACCTTATGGTCGCCAACAAATGTCGCCCCAAGAAGGCCCCCAGCTGGGCAAAATTAGAATCATTGAGGGAGGGTTTACCAGCAAGGGCGCCGCCTCATCCTGCAGGAAGGCACACGCCAGACGAGCATGGTACCAAAAGGTGTACTCAACTGAATAGCGTCCCACCAAACATAAGAGGAGTGAGCCCTTGCCTGTCATCTTCTTTAGATAGGATGAGGAGGAGGTGGTCCTCTACCCCCATGATGACGCTCTGGTAACTATGCTAATCGTCAACTTCACTACCAAAAGGATCCTCGTCGACAATGGTAGCTCTACCGATATCCTTTTTTGGGAAGCCTTCACCCTTATGGGGATTGATCCTTTCCATCTTCGGCTAGCGCCCATGTTGTTGAAAGGGTTCTTGGGGGATATGGTCCAACCGGTAGGCACAATCACCCTATCTGTCTTAGTAGGGAAGGCCCTTTATACGGCCTCAACCATGACTGACTTCATAGTGGTAAAAGCTCCCTCGTCATATAACACCATACTTGGCAGGACTACCCTCAATTGCCTGAGGGTGGTGATGTCAACGTATCACTTAAAAATGAAGTTCCCGACCTCCCACAGAGTGGGTGAAATCTGAGGTGAGCAAGTTCTGATACGAGAGTGTTACGCACAAGAATTGAAGTCAAGGGTGGCGGGGGTGTAACACCACCTGAGCGTGGACCTGGAAGCCAAGGGGGTTAGACAGAAATGCCAAAACTTTAGTGCTAAGAAGAATGCCGCCATTGCTGCAGAGGTTTACCCGTTACTCACGGCAGGCCTCATACGCGAGGTACATTTCCCTGACTAACTGCCCACCGTTGTGTTAGTGAAAAAGCCAAAAGAAAAATAGAAAATATGCATTGACTTCATTGACTTGAATAAGGCGTGTCCAAAGGATAGCTTCCCGCTACCCTACATTGATCTGATCGTCGACTCCACTGCAAGCCATTGCATGCTGAGCTTTATGAATGCCTACTTTGGGTACAACCGAATCTGCATGAATCCCGACGATGAGGAGAAGACTTCATTCATCACTGATAGGAGGTTGTACTGCTACTCGGTCATATCGTTTGGATTAAAAAATGCAAGGGCCACCTATCAGCGACTGGTCAACCGCATGTTTAAAAATCAGATAGGGAGAAATATGGAGGTCTACGTGGATGATTTGCTAGTCAAGAGTGGATCTCTTGAACAACACCTTACCTTCCCCGTGGGCATCAAGAGGCGGGAGTAGGTACAGTCTCAAACTGCCTAGCAACTTACCTCCTTGCGGGACACTAAAGGATGAGTTACACCTTAAAACTGCTTTATCCCTCTCATGATGGAGAGCGGGTTAAGCCTCTCGGCTATCCGAAAACTTACCATGGTGAAGAGCGGGATTAGCATCAACCTACCCGACACTTACATTCCCTGTGATGTCAACAGGTGGGAGTGGATCCAGTCTCAAACTGTCTGACTTACCTCCCAGTGTGGAACTAAATGGAGGGTACAACTTGGAATGACTTCTCCCCCTCGCGGAGGAGGACAATTCACCCTGACCCCCATCACAATGAAGAGCGGACCAGCTCTTTAGATGTTCGACAATTTACCTATTCAAGGAACTAAAGAGGCGGGTTAGCCTAAGACATATTGACCCTTCCCTAGAAGAGTGCAAGTCCAGTATCTCAACTGCCCGACTTTAACTCTCAGGTGTGTCTCCACCTACAAAGAGAGGACAACTAAACAAGTGCCTCGAACCCCCGTCATGCCCCATCAAAACGGTCCAAGTTTGCAAACTCCACAGTCACAATTACAATTAAGTGTTATTTATTATCTATTATGCATAGTCTTCCCTCGTTGATTATACTCCCCGGATACGAAAAAGGAAAGGCAAAAGGAAGACTAAGGAACATGAGAAGGTAAAGAAATACACTCGGATCCATTAGTATTGTTACAAAGTACAGGTACAAATGGAGAAAAAGAGAAACACAAAGATACAAGAAGAAAGGACACAAGGCAGTTAGGGTTCAGCTAGGGGGCTTGTTTGAGAGGGTGCTTGGGATCAAGTCCTTTCCAATTGAGGCACCTCGTTTCAGCGCGGCTGGATCCGGGGGTAGCTCCTTCACTTTTAGAGACCTCAAGTAGCTTTGAGGGTTAACAAGCACATGGCCCCTCATTCTCTCCATGCGTTTCAGATAGCTGTAAGACCAGGTGTCATCGCGCACCAAATAGGCGTGTGACAACTCGGCGTGCAACTGAGGGACAGTGGCCTCAGCATGGTCTAGGTGGGATGCGATGAGTTAATAATCAAGTTAGTTACAAAAGAAAAATATGCCAAGAAAACTTAAAGAGGAATGCGCCGAGTTAATAATCAACCCCAGAAAAGAACCCCTTAAACTTCCTGGCCATCTCTTGGACAAATTCAGAATGGGCCCCGTCTACTGCCAACCTTAGGACAGAATAATCCCTTCCCTCAGAGGGATTCCCGACCAAAGTGCCATCGACCCCCAGTGCGTCAACATCCCCCATAAACTCCGCGGGGAATGGGCCTCTTCGACCTTCACCTTCATCTTCTACTGCATGGTCGGGATCCCCTCCGACCCCTAGGCCTCGGAACTGCCAAAGCCTCACCGATTGCCAACAAACCAATGCCAAGGCCAAGGAAAGCTACCTCAGTCTCCCTCGTTGCTCCCATCACCACTTCAGCACCAGCTCCTGTCAACGCTAAAGTCGGGATGGTGTCAGTGAAGGACAATGAAGCCCCAACGTCAACGACAACAGTCGAAACTTTATTGACCTCAACTGGCACCACCACGACCTCAGCTTTGGATGCATCAACCAGAACCTTGGCGGCCCAAGGCACAACCCTCACTATTTCCTTCCCAGGCACGATCTCATCACCCCCACCCCCTCAGAAACGGCTTTGGTTGAAGCAACCTCAACTTTAGGGGAATAAGCAATAGGAGATTTCGGGATAGAAACCCAGTCGAAAGAATCCTCACCCCCAGTAGGACGTCCTTCAAACACTAGTGAGAGAATCATCTCAATATCAATCTCAAGATAGGGGACCAATGTCTGGGACACTCGAGTAGAAGGGTGCAAAAGGACTCCATAAAATCGTAAGGAGAGTAACTCCTTCCCCGGTGAAAGTTCTACAATTCCCCCCACATTGCTCGACAGGGTCGGAGAAGGAATCTCTGAAGGGATTGGGAGAGCCTCCCCAGGCTGAGTAACTTCAGTCATCGGGGGGTCAGCCCGAACCATCTAAAGGGTCTCAGCACCGCTTGCCTCGCATGGAGAAGAAGAAGAAGATGCAATTGTGTTGAGTCAGAATTGCTTTTAGCGGAAATGTCCCTCATGGGCTTTTCCCTACTGCGGAAGGGCTAAGGGAACGCTTGCAAACTTGAGGAATAGTCAGTTGCATTGGTATAGTCCGATCTGCAAAATGTGTATTGGCTGGGGGAGCTAGGAATTGCTAGAGGCTACTCTCATCCAACAGGGCCTTGGAGTAAATATCATATGGGTGAGCCCTCACCCAGGCTCAGACAGTCTCAATCCGGCTCACTTCCTCAGGAGTTTTTGAGGACCTGAAGCTTTTGTCCTCCCCAACAACTCCGTAGATGGCGCGAACGGGATAATTGTGCCGGTTGATCTGGCCAATCGGAAACTCCCATCCT